>OX101789.1:10343843-10851343 GCA_944452715.1 Ophion slaviceki
TACTCGATACTTTTGTAACGAGTAACGAAAATTTTCTCGATAATCGATACTTTTGTAACGAGTAACGAAAATTTTCTCGATACTCGATACTTTTGTAACGCGTAACGAAAATGTTCTCGATACTCGATACTTTTGTAACGAGTAACGAAAATTTTCTCGATACTCGATACTTTTGTAACGAGCAACGAAAATTTTCTCGATACTCGATACTTTTGTAACGAGTACCGAACATTTTCTGGATACTCGATACTTTTGTAACGAGTAACGAAAATTTTCTCGATACTCGATACGTTTGTAACGAGTAACAAAAAATTTCTCGATACTCGATACTTTTGTAACGAGTAACGAAAATTTTCTCGATACTCGATACTTTTGTAACGAGCAACGAAAATTTTCTCGATACTCGATACTTTGGTAACGAGTAACGAACATTTTCTGGATACTCGATACTTTTGTAACGAGTAACGAAAATTTTCTCGATACTCGATACGTTTGTAACGAGTAACAAAAATGTTCTCGAGACTCGATACTTTTGTAACGAGTAATGAAAATGTTCTCGATACTCGATACTTTTGTAACGAGTAACGAAAATTTTCTCGATACTCGATACTTTTGTAACGAGTAATGAAAATGTTCTCGATACTTGATACTTTTGTAGCGAGTAACGAAAATTTTCTCGATACTCGATACTTTTGTAACGAGTAACGAAACTTTTCTCGATACTCGATACTTCTGTAACGAGTAACGAAAAGTTCCTCGATTCTCGATACTCGATACTTTTGTATCGAGTAACGAAAATTTTCTCGATACTCGATACTTTTGTAACGAGCAACGAAAATTTTCTCGATACTCGATACTTTTGTAACGAGTAACGAACATTTTCTGGATACTCGATACTTTTGTAACGAGTAACGAAAATTTTCTCGATACTCGATACGTTTGTAACGAGTAACAAAAATGTTCTCAAGACTCGATACTTTTGTAACGAGTAACGAAAATTTTCTCGATACTCGATACTTTTGTAACGAGTAACGAAACTTTTCTCGATACTCGATACTTCTGTAACGAGTAACGAAAAGTTCCTCGATTCTCGATACTCGATACTTTTGTATCGAGTAACGAAAATTTTCTCGATACTCGATACTTTTGTAACGAGCAACGAAAATTTTCTCGATACTCGATACTTTTGTAACGAGTAACGAACATTTTCTGGATACTCGATACTTTTGTAACGAGTAACGAAAATTTTCTCGATACTCGATACGTTTGTAACGAGTAACAAAAATGTTCTCAAGACTCGATACTTTTGTAACGAGTAACGAAAATTTTCTCGATACTCGATACTTTTGTAACGAGTAACGAAAATTTTCTCGATACTCGATACTTTTGTAACAAGTAATGAAAATTTTATCGATACTCGATACTTTTGTAACGAGTAACGAAAATTTTCTCGATACTCGATACTTTTGTAACGAGTAACGAAACTTTTCTCGATACTCGATACTTCTGTAACGAGTAACGAAAAGTTCCTCGATACTCGATACTCGATACTTTTGTATCGAGTAACGAAAATTTTCTCGATACTCAATACTTTTGTAACGAGTAACCAACATTTTCTTGATCCTCAATACTTTTGTAACAAGTAACGAACACTTTCTCGATACTCGATGCTTCTGTAACGAGTAACGAAAAATTCCTCGATACTCGATACACAGGTATCGAGTGAATGAAAGAAAATATGGAAGAAAGGGAGAGACAATAAAGGAGAATGGGAGAGAATGAGGGAGAATGGGGGAGAATGAGAGAGAAACAGAGAGGACGAGAGAGAATGAGAAAGAATAAGGGAGAATCCGAGAGAATTAGAGAGAACGAGAAAGAATAAGGAAGAATGAGAGAAAAAGGGAGAAAATGAGAGTAAATAACGGAGAATGAGAGAGAATGAGGACAAGTAAGGGGGAAGGGAAGAGAAAAAACAGAACTTTTTGTTTATAGTCATGTCAATAATGTTTTGTTTATTATCAAATCACTCATATAAATTTCGTATCAACATTTTGTAATATATCAAATAAAGTTATGATCATCTAGAGACGCGGTAGCATCTTGTCACAAAATGAGCATATTGATGTTTTGTGGCACATGATTTGAATTTTTCTAAATCTAATTTTAATGACTTAGCATCGAGACGCTGCCGTGTATTAAGATAATTTTGGTATCACCATACATTGTTCCATATTTCTAAAAGCAAGCTCTTGGTTCGACTATATCAGTTTTTTTTAATCAATATTACAGTTCTGATTTTTTAACAATAATTTCAGCCTTGAACTATTGTTCAGGAATCATCATTGATGATACTAGCGAATATATATAAGGTGGCGATAACTCATTGTCAGCCAAATATAAACGAGTCCCATTAAAGAAGTAGGTGGCGATAACTCAGCCAAATATGAGCAAATATATGAATGACAGAAAGATGGCGATAACTCAGCCAAATGAAAATGTATGTAAAAAGAAAGGAATCTCTATCATTGTACAGTTTTCCATCTTAAGCATTTTCTCAAAGATGTAACAAGTTTTCATTTTTTAAATGAATTTGCTTTGAGAAATATCCTTTGTTCAAAGTGCTCGTCTGTTAGTCGATTCCATTTTGGTTAATCCATCATTGTTGCATAACTGAACAACCGTTCGACCGGGGCTGACGATGGCAACGACATGTTATATTTTATAAATACTTTTTTTTATGGTAGGGTACTGACCGAGCATACTTAATTCAGTATTTTGATTCGCTGAATATTTTATAATTTCGACGCTCACAGATTCATCTGCTGGTGGGCCTCCTATGTTAGGTTCCCCCTCGAAATATAAAAAGTCATTCGGTTGGTTGTGCACGACCACTACTGGTATCACGTCATTATTCTTTTGATGCTCTTCTAAGGCTCTTCTAAGGCTAAGGCTGTGACACCAATGAATCGCCGAGACTTTGAAGTCCATATGTCTGTCGTTGTGCACACATAAGCAGCTTCTTGTTCCAAATTATCACGGATTTCTTGCATTCGTTCCTTGTACGAATTTTGTATTCGTTTGTAGAGACTATTTCTCGACATATGCTTTAAAGTGCGGTCTCGTTTTTTTTATGTGCGAATCTAAACGAACAAAACATATTCAGTTATAAAGCAATCGCTTCCGCGCCTACTTCTTTCGAAATTTATTCATAAAATGCCGATCGTAGACATAGTAAGGACTGCTCATAATTATTAATTCACGTACGGAAACTAGCGCGCGTATCGATATATTTTTATAAGTTCAACGAAAAATTTTCCACATTGAACCCACCATCGAACATTTTTCTAAAACAGGACATCTCTACTGTACGTAAGGGTGCCATGCTCTCAAGAACGTAGTTTGTCACGTTTGTTTCGAACTGCATCTGTGAAAATGTGCACGTAATTCTTTCTGATTCGCGTTCTCAAACCCGCGGTTCATTTTTCTTCCTTTTATATTCCAGGAATGCTTCGTTCTCATTTCTGTGTATTCTCTGCAATGATAAATGTCCATCAGGGCGCGTCATTTTATTTGGTTCAACAAATGTTGCAGTTTAGGTGGCAAAAAATGTGCACAAATATGCAAAAATTTTGTTAATACATTGAAAAATTTGTTGAACCGAATAAAACAGCACAGTCGAATACGTCCAACAAATTTGCCATTGTACCAACAAAGCATTTTTACCAGTGTATATAGGATCAAAAACTTCATTTTATAACGAACCTTTATGTGCGTTGAAAAATTCGGTGGCGATTTAAATGAACCTTGTATCACTTTGACATTGGTGCAAAGCTGACAAATACGAAAAATTGTACCGCGGTATGACGATTTCTCAAAATCCACTTTGAAATATTTTCCGTCAGAAAAAGCATGTTTCTGACATTCTTCAATCAGCAGCTCCATTTCGTCGCCATCCTCGATCGTTTGAGGTGTGGGAATCAACGTCGCAGCATTCGAGACATCTTCCATCGTAATGCAGTTGGAAGTATTGGGATCCTCATCGATTATGATCGCATCGGCTTCCACACTGCCGTCAACGGCTGTACGAAGTCTGTCAATCAAATTTATTTTTAACACCGTTCCGTAATGACAAATTACTTCCGTAAAATAAAAGTTGCAGATCTTGAAGTCATGCTCGAGCTTCAGCACTATTCTTCTTGTTTACAATTTGGAGGCTTAATTTGGGTGATATTGACAATGAAAGTATAGCTGAGATACCTGCAAACAGATATATATATATATATATATGTATGTATGTATGTATGTATGTATTGTAATGAGGTCCTCTATTTTTTCCATGGTCGTTCTTCTCCCTTTTTTCCTCCTACGATCCATACTGCGGATACATATGTGCAAGTGGCCTTTCACCAAATTTATAGCATCCGTCTACCTACATTTGAAATATCATTCCCACGCATGGCTTTCCAAATTCTTGGGAAACCTATGACGAAGGCCCTTCTTGATGCACCTGGATCTTCATGAGCGGCACTTTCACATAATTTACAACGTCCGGCCAGTCGTATTAGGAATGCCGTAACTTTTCATTCGCCAATATGGATTTTAACGTTCTCATGAAACCGATGGCCAACGTTCCTAACGTCACGTAGGCTATAAGTTCACCTAAGTCATCACTATAAGTTACCTTCGTTCTAAGCTAAGATAGTCAGTAAGCCTCCGAATACTGTACAACGCCGAATCTCTGTCCGTCAGTTATTTGAATAAATCCGTCTAAAGTAGCTCAATCCGTGTTAACCGAGTTATTCCGTCCTACAACCGAGTTCTGGAGCGAGTCAGTTACTCCTTTCCTCCAAAATTATAATAAAAGTGTCCATCCCGACATCACAATTGGTGCTAAGTGTGGGGTGTGCTGACTAATCAACGCTGGGAACATAGGACCGATTGACGACACTCGGAGTCTACGAGGGACGACGTTTTGAACTGGATCCACGAAAGGAACCGGTGAGTAAAGACTCATTTACTCATTATCGCGAACCGCAAATTATAACCACCGATTCCGAAACTGACTCAGTGGATCAAACGAAATGTCGTTGTCTATCGTAAACGCAGCCATCAAAACGGCGTTCAGCCGAATAAAAGACTCAGATTCACATACCGAAATGGAAGATAACGCTTCGCGCATTACCGGAAGATTCTTTTGAAGAGCTAACACCGATGGAAGCTCTAGAACTAATCCGTGAATTCGATGGTAAATCTTTGGGGGTCGAAACTTTCATTACGTCAATTGAAGATGTAAGACCACAAGTGAGCCGATCAGATTACCTTCGGCGATAATCAATCACAAAAAAAATTATCGGAGACGCAGCAAGAGAAATTCAAGAGTACGAGACAAACACGTGCGAACAGCTCTATGAATGCTTAGGGATCCTCTTGGGAAACTTGCAACCGGTCAGCGTTTGGAGAGACAAAAGATCGTGAATGTTTCAACAAAAAACCGAAAGTATTTCGAGATTTACGAATAGATTTTTAGAAGTACAAAATCAACTCCTTTCCGTATTAGCTAATTCAACTCCAGATGAAACACAAAGACGATTCATTGTGGAGTACGAACGCCAACAAGGGCTCGACCAATATCGAGCCCTTGTCTGTTAGGGTTAAAAAAAAGATTTCCACTGAAGTACGGGCTCAAAAACCGGAGAATATTCGAATGGCAATAGCTCGGGCACAAGCGGCAGAAGCCTATGACTATACAAGAGAGACGATGACGCGCAACATAAACATCACTGAAAAGAATACAGGTAGCTCAGAAACCTGCAAGCCGTCCCATCATAAATCGTTCGGGACTCCCTCAGCGGCACCGTTCTCTTTGATAATATGCCGATATTGCAATGGCATGGTCACTCCGAACGTGTCTGTCGTAAGAAAGCATACAACTCACAAAAAGCCCAACAGGAACTTACCCCAACACCTGGTTTTTCACAACGGGCAGTCTCACAATCACCGACCAACGCGAACAACAGTCAATTATATACCGGAAGGAGAAGCAATCACTACGACACAAGAAACATCCCCCGAGTCAATGCCATCGGATCCGCTATACGAGTGGTCAAACTTCCCACACGAACAGCATGCAGAATAGGCTGTTTTTTTCTCGATACCGGATCAGCCATAAATCTCATAAAAATCAACATGTTAACGGAAGGATCGCAGATAAATCGGAACATTAAAACACCGTTCTCCATGGGCAATGAACAACATGAATCCTTATTTGCTGCCAAACAAGATTTTCAAGGAAAGAGTCACATCTTCCACGTCGTTCCAAATGACTTTCCCTTGGAAGAAGACGAATTGATTGGCATTCCATTTATGGAAAAGTATCAGACAAATATCGGTATCGGAAGAGAAAATTATTTAATGTTCGATGACAAACGTTTTGAATTTGAGAAGGTGTCGGTCACGATTTCGGCACGAACCATTTACTTTATTAAAATCCGCACGAATATCGAAAATGGAGCAGCCGTCACGGACGAAGATAACCCAAAAGCCGTAGTACCTTGCGTTTTCGAAGCCAAGGACTATGAAGCCCGAGTACCAGTTATGAATGACTCGGAAGAACCTATAACAGTTACAATTGACTAGCTGCATGGTACCCCTATTAAGAAAATCGCCTGTCTACCTGAGGAGGAGCGCCAAGACGCGCCGAAGGATGCAGCCCGTGTCAACGCTATAAGAAGTACGAACTCCGCCGAACGCATCCTAGCGTTGAAGGAAAACGTTCGACTCGAACACATCTCACCAGATCAAGCAGAAAAGGTCTGGGATATCATCAGCAGTTTTCCAGATGTACTTTCCTTACCTGGAGATCCACTGCCAGGCACGAAGGCAGTAGAACATCGCATCATTACGTGCGACGATACACCTGTGAACACGAAACAGTACAGGTACCCGCCAGTTTACAAGGAAGAGATCGTCAGGCAGGTAAACGAAATGCTGGAAAAGAAGTTAATCGAGCCGAGTGACTCGCCGTACAATTCACCAATCTGGGTTGTACCGAAGAAGTCGGATGCATCAGGGAAACAGAAATGGAGGATCGTGATTGATTTTCGAAAATTGAACGAAAAAACCACGGACGATGCCTATCCTCTCCCATGCATCGACGAAATATTGGATCAGTTAGGTCGAGCGAAATATTTCTCCGCATTCGATCTAGCCTCAGGATTCCAGCAAATCACAATGGACGAGCAAGACAAACACAAAACGGCGTTCTCCACACAATCAGGCCACTACCATTACAACAGGATGCCGTTTGGGTTACAGAACGAGCCTGCAACATTCCAACGCATGATGCATAACGCATTGCGAGGGCTAATCGGAAACACATGCTTTGTATATCTGGACGACATAATAATAAGTATTGACTCGTCTTCGCGAATCGGATTTAAAATTACAGCCCGATAAGTGCGAATTTCTACGATCTGAACTAGAATTTTTGGGACACGTAATTTCGGAGGAAGGAACAAAACCAAATCCGAAGAAAACTGAAGCAGAACTTTCCTAGGCCAAACGATCAAAAACAAAATAAGCAATTCCTAGGACTGGCTGGGTATTACCGGAAGTTTATTAAGGATTTTAGCAAGATCGCTAAACCGCTTACGGAACTTTTGAAAAAAGAAACAGCATGGTCATGGACAGACAAGCAAGAGCAATCGTTCAATTTACTTCGAACAGCATCAACAACATCGCCAGTTCTACAATATCCTGACTTCAAGGAATCTTTCACCCTCACCACCGACGCTAGCAACCATGCGATAGGCGCTGTGCTATCTCAAGGATCCCTCGGAAAGGATCGCCCCGTTGCCTACGCATCACGCACTCTCAACAAGGCAGATCAACACTACTCCACGACCGAGAAAGAAATGTTGGCAATAGCTTGGGTCGTGAAACACTTTCGACAATATTTGTATGGGAAGAGATTTCAAATCGTTACGGATCATAAGCCACTCATATGGATCCTCAAAACTTCAAACCCTCCAACAAATAGTCGCTTGATGAGACTCCGTCTAAAACTCGAGGAGTATGAATACGAGGTAAATTATAAGAAAGGAACGTTAAATACTAACGCTGACGCATTATCACGGATTTACCCGGTAACTACGCGTCAGGCAAAACGCGATGACTTCCCAGAAAAAGAACCAGAAAATCAAGAAGAAATCCTTACCGAAGAAGAAGTTGACGACATAGAAGAACCTAGCAACCCAATAGAAAAGACTAATGATCGAGGGACAGAAAATGAAAATCTCCCTCTCTACATCGAATTTGAATTATCAAAGGAAATTCCGCAAGTTCCTCAAATCTTAGAAGAGATACCGCTCAGGAATACACCGAGAATCAACATCACCGGTCAACCTGGAGACACTGAAGAAGAATTGCACCTTGATTTTTCAGCAGATGAAATTGAGTGGTATAACGCGTTAGTTGAGAAGCTATTAATGATCAATGAGTCAACGAAGATTTTCTTAGGGTGCAAACATCTAAGGGAAAATCCAATTACGAAAAGGAGAATTAAATAAATGATCTCATTTATTTGGTCAAAGAGAATTGGACCACCGCTAGTCTACCTTTACGATAGGGAACCCTACGAGCCAGGTACAGAAGAAGAAAGAATGGAGATCATAAAACAACATGATGGGACAGACGCCACGGGACATTTTGGAGGAACAAAAACTCTCGACCGTGTAAAGGCTGTTGCTACCTGGCCCAACCTACAAAGGGACATTAAAGACAACATCCGTAAATGCGACACGTGCCACAGGATCAAGCTCGTGCGAACACAACCACGAGCAGAAGCGATAATCAAGGATACACCGGAGAAGCCAAGTGAAAAAATTGCTTTGGATCTTGTGGGGCCACTGCCTGAAACCTATGAGGGACACAAGTACATCCTCTCTGCACAAGATTAGGTAACGAAATATATTACGCTGATCCCTTTAAAGTCACAGGACGTCCAATCCACCAACCGATGGTGGACGAAACTTTATAAGCCAGACGTTCAAACACCTGGAAAAACTTTTCAAAATTTCACACATGACAACAACAACGTTCCATCGTCAAAGTAACGGAAGTCTTGAACGAGCACATGTTCCAATTAAAGAACAAATCAAAGCATTGATCTATGACAATCAAGAAGATTGGGATAAAAAATTGAAGTTTATTTCCATGGCTTACAACACAGCGACACATGAAGGAACAGGATTAACGCCATTTTAAATGCAATTCGGGAGGAAACCTAACATCCCAAATAACTTTCCAGTTCAGAAGACCAACGTAACGATCGACCAATACTTCGAAGGACTGCGGGCTGATCATGAACGTATCGTGAAAAGAGAACGCGATAATTTAATCGCAGCTAAAGAACGGTATAAGGCAGTCCAGAATGCTCACATACACCGTCCCGTACCCATTTTTGCAAAGGGCGACAAAGTCCTCGTTGCTCAAGAGAAAGACAAGACACCCCTTGCCCCGAAGTGGGAAGGACCAGCCATTATTTTGGAACAAACATCAGGCGTCAACTACGATGTCTTGCTTAATAATAGAAGAAAATTAATCCACGTTAACAAATTAAAACCTTATCATAGAAACTAATCAAAAATTCTGTGCAGGCATTACTTTGCTGTTACTTCTTCCTCTCCTTGTAACGTGTGTTACATCCGACGAATTAAGGGTGGAACCACTCGAGAGCACCATATATATGGAAAACCTGGGGAATGCCGTAATCTACCATCAAACTTGGACAGTAGTCAACCACGTCGATATCACCAAAATAAATCTACACCGGGATGAGCTGGATATGGCTTCGATATCCTTGTCAAGAATTTGCAATGGAACCGACAAGAAAAGGACTTGCGCCGAATCAGCATCAATTGAAATCCTTTGACAAAGGTTAAATAGGAAAGACTCAAGAAGATCTAGATTAATGAACATAATTGATTATAGACCCCGTCTCAAAAGAGGTGTTTTCAATTTTATCGGCGACATTAGTAAAATTTTGTTTGGAACTTTAGGGAATTCCGATGCTGAATATTATAACGATTAGATTGATAAACTCCATACTGACAATAAGAAAATGAGTACTTTAATTCAAAACCAAACGGCGATAGTTAAAGGCATGGCATCAACACTTTCCAAAGCTATGGAGGAATTGCGCGCCGAAAATCAACAACTATTGAACTCTTATGGAAAACTAAATTTTGCGGTAGCTGATAATACTAGAGATATAAAAATTAGCGCACAAGTAACTCTTCTAGAAACCCTTATAGATGAATACAGTGAATGTTTCAACAATGTTTTAAATGCAGTAAACGATGGTAAACAAGGGATAATCCATCCGCAAATTTTGAATCCTGCTGACTTGTTTAGAGCACTAAAAACAATTCGGAAACAAGCGTCATCCAGTAATACTCCTCCCTTACCTCTAGAAAAATCTGCCTTTGCGGCAATTATTGGAATTAGCGACATAAGCGTCATGTTAAAGGATAATCGTTTTACTTATATGATTAAGGTACCAGTAATAGAAAACAATCTACTTGACGTTTTCCGTATTATCCCCATCCCTAAACAGAAGGGCACATCAACTACATTTTACTATGTAAATCCGCCGGATACGTTAATAATCATTAACGGAGCCAGAACAATGTTTGCTCCGAGCAATGAGGAAGACCTCGATCACTGCAACAAAGTAGGACCCAGACGTTTATGCAAACGTAAGAATCCTGACTATTTTGTACGTGATCCTAATAGCTGTGAAGCGTTAATCCTACAAAAGCCGACGGACATATCCGACTCCCAATGTCAAGTACTGTACATAAATCTAATTAAGTCATTGTGGATTCAATTAAAATCAGGAATTTCTTGGATTGTGACGTCCCCATACGAAGAAACTCTCTACGTAAGTTGTGATGATCACAAAACACACCAAGCAATGCTGCGGGGTACGAATAAAATAACGATACCAGGTAATTGCATCGGGCACACCGAACACATTTTCATAAGACCTTGTTACGACAAAAGAGTTATTAAACCAACTGACATTATTCTCAATAAGACTCTTACAGTCCCAAATCTCGAAGAAGCTCTTCGAAACCATTTAGTATCCTTGGACGATATTCAGTTGAAGACCTTAGGAACACCTACGCACGTTAACCTGACTCAACTTAAGGTCCTTGGACAAACGTTAGACGAAATCTCAGATGATGCAGCAACAATTGGACAACATAAACAAACTAAATCATTTATAGAAACTACCTACAAAAGCATCAAGTACCTCGGATACGGTTGCACTGCAATTGTTTTATTGTATTTCACGATGAGGTGCGGATTATGTGGATGCTTATTTAATTTATTTATCAAAGCATTTAAAGCTACTTGCTCTCCATGTATCAACGTGTACAATAACTGTTTTCATCAAAACAACGAACATGTAGACTACAACGTTAATTACGATAGGGAAGAATGCGCTATGTTAGAAATGACCAGAAACTGCAATGTAAGACATACTGTGAAACCAACAGGTCGTCGGCGATCCACCAGCCTTAAGGCTTAAAGAAAATTCATCTTGTTTTATAAATTTTCTTAAGTAAGGAGGAAGGTGTAATGAGGTCCTGTTTTTTTTCTTGATCGTTCTTCTCCCCATTTTATTCCTACGATCCATACTGCTGATACATATGTGCAAGTGGCCTTTCACCAAATTTATAGCATCCGTCTACCTACATTTGGAATATCATTCCCACGCATGGCTTACCAAATTCTTGGGAAACTTATGACGAAGGCCGTACCTGATGCACCTGGATCTTCATGAGCAACACTTTCACATAATTTACAAAGTCCGGCCAGTCGTATTAGGAATACCGTAACTTTTCATTCGCCAATATGGTTTTTCAAGTTCTCATGAAACCGATGGCCAACGTTCCTAACGTCACGTAGGCCCTTCCTCCCACCATCTCGATTTTCCCACCCTCCATCACTATAAGTTACCTTCGTTCTAAGCTAAGATAGTCAGTAAGTCTCCGAATACTGTACAACGCCGAATCTCTGTCCGTCAGTTATTTGAATAAACCCGTCTCAAGTAGCTCAATCCGTGTCAACCGAGTCATTCCATCCTACAACCAAGTTCTGGAGCGAGTCAGTCACTCCTTTCCTCCAAAATTATAATAAAAGTGTCCATCCCAACATCACAATTTATATTAGACTGTTTCAAAATAAATCGATCATTTTTTAGCTTTACACAAGCTTAAACTATACTTGGACACAAAAAAATAATCCTCGCGAAAGGGGGGGCCAGTCCTTCAAGATTTAGAGGTGCCTCATCGGACCTTTGTCTTTTTTATTTCGTTAATACGTAAATAACGAATTTGCATGAATGGAACATACATTTTTCTTGTTCTAAAATTATGAATATATTCTAAATTTACGTATAAATACTGAATATACTATAAATATACTAGAATGCATAATGGATCTATTATTTCGCAGAATGGAGTCAAACATTAAATGAATTATCTGTCACGAGTATCGATTCAAATCGAAGTCATACTTGAACGGGAATAAAACGAACGATTTCAAATTTTGAAGATCAACTCGATCAACCATCATCACCCACACTAAGGAAGAAAGTGATCACTGATCAAATATCCGCAACTTGTGATCGAGTAGGCTTGAGTAGCCGAAATGCTATGCACGTCATAGGAGCAGTCCTCCAAAGCCTTGGACATGATAGCTCAGTATTCCAACAGCCACTTGACCATCCACAGAACGCGTATGGAATATAGAGCAAAAATGGCTGCGCAATTGAAAAATAATCTCCACGCAGCGAATATTCTAGTCCTGCATTGGGACGGAAAATTATTAACAAAAATCGACGGCAATGGACAAGTCGATCGATTGCCTGTTGTCATTACGGGGATTGATACTAAGCAATTGCTCGGTGCTCCTGCTCTGAATACAGGATCAGGGATAAATGCTTCACAAGCAATCATGGAGTGTCTGAACAAATGGAATCTTATTCCTCGAGTAAAAGCTTTGTGTTTTGACCCAACTAGTTCAAATACAGGTAAAATTTGACGTAATGACCTCTTAAATTGATTTCAATTTAAAAGGACATAACTCAGTCATTGAGCGGAAAAAACCGATTGCAAAAACTTCAAAAAATTCTATCATTGTAAACAAATGATAACATCATATAAGATATGTTTTTATGGGAGGATTAATTTTCGATTTACGATTCAAAAGACATAATTTATTTAATACAAATTTCTTATCGATTTTATGGGCTCTACTCATTTTATTCATTAAATGAGTATAATATTTTTATCATTAATTGTTTAGGACGCGAAAATGGAACATGCCATTTATTGGTAAAAATCTGAATAAAACATTCCTGCACTTGGCCTGCCGTCACCACATCACCGAAACTATTCTTAGAAATGTGGTAGAATCATATTGGAAAGGGACATCTGGCCCAAATGTAGCAATTTGTCAGCGCTTCCGAAGAGAGTAGGATAATGTTGACAAAACTCAGTACAAGACGGGAATGGATGATCAAACCGTGGCTCATATACTGTAAGAGACAAGAGAAAATATTCTCGAATTCATTTTTGAGCAATTTCAGGTAATAATAATAATAAAAATGACTATTTATTTTCTAAACTATATTTTTATTTATAATCACAATTTAAAGTTTTGTAACTCGTGCCAATTTCGTGCTCCTTTTTTTTATAGATTTCTCATCCTCGGAATAAATATCGAGAAGTCTTAGAATTGTCATGCATCTTCTTGGATTCGAAACCACCTCAAGATATCAAGTTCAAAAAACCTAGCGCCAATCATCATGCTAGATGGCCCGCGAAGGCCGATTATTGCTTAAAAATATTTCTTTCCAGAGATCAATTTGTTTTAAAGTCGAAGAACTCTCGCGATGTTGAAAGTTTGCCTCACATATTCATTTTCATCGTTAATTTCTATGTGAAAATATGGTTTTCTGCCCCTGATGGGATTAAAGCTCCTAACTACGATTTGCAATTGATGCAAAATCTAATCAAACGATTAATTCTGATGTCTCGGCAGCAGCTGTCAAAAAATCAAGGGGCTTCTATAGTATCTAAATGAAAAGCTGGCAGCATTGGCTTTTTTCGATTTAATGGTTCCTATAGATGTGAAACGAAAGATGTTAATAACCTTAAGGACACGTGAGAGTACATCGAAAAATCAAAAGCGCATTTCCCTGAGTGATAGCGAGTGTCAAACACTGCCTGAAATTGACATCAGTTATTTTATCACTCAAAAGTCGAGACGCTTATTTCAAAAATGTGAATTGCCCCATGGTTTCCTGGATGAGCCTCTCAAACAATGGGAATCTTTCGAAAGCTTTCAAACGTCCTTAAGGGCTTTCTTACAAATGAAAGTAATAAATGATTCAGTTGAACGTGGAGTAGCTCTTGTCGAGGAATATAATAATTTGTTAACTAAAAATGAGGAACAAAAGCAATATTTGTTCCAAATAGTTCAAGACCATAGAAAAAAAACCCAATTGCAATAAGTCAAGTTTTTTGTAGCCGAAAATGATGATCGTAACAGCGTATCAACGAATGTATTGACTGAAGATTATTGACGATAATAAAAAATTCATTTGTACGGGGATTCTTGTATTTTTCATTTTTGTTTGCATTTATCGACGTATATATCGACCGATAATTGTTGCTTCGATAACCAAGACCCTTTTTTATAGTATATTTAGTATTTATACATAAGTTTAGAATATATTTATCATTTTAAAACAAGAAAAATGTATGTTTCATTCATGGGAATATATTATTTACGTATTAACGAAATAAAAAAGACAAAAGTCCGATGAGGCACTTCTAAATCTTGAAGGACCAGCCCCCCTCCTTACGCAAGGATTATTTTTTTATGTCCAAGTATAGTTTAAGATTGTGTAAAGCTAAAAAAATTATCGATTTATTTTGAAACAGTCATATATATATATATATATATATATATATATATATATATATATATATATATATATATATATATATATATATATATATATATATTGTGACGGAGATATTTTCTCTAACCACGGTAACGAAAACGAGAACTCAAATCGCGATCTGGTGCGAGAAACCGTCACCTTCGGCCCTTCCTCCCGTGCGCATGTATCTGCAGTACCCGGGGCGCCAGAGACTTTTTGTCGCCGGACGTCTCAACCGGACTAAACTGAGGTCGGGGGGAACCAGCCCGACCCGCCAAACGGAGACTGGAGCTCTCCTTAATTTTTGGTCTCCCGGAATTCTAAACGGGTTCGAAGTCTGGAGGCCTCCTCGATTTTTAATCACCGGAATCGTTTAATCGGACTAATCTGGATGCACTTGAACGGGGGTGAACGGTTGCGGTAAAGTACGGCCGCTCAGGATGTGGGTTGTGGTAGAGGGGTCGGGATTCACTGGGGAGTAGCGTGAACGATCACGGGATCTGTCCTTTTCGCGACACCGAAAACGTCACTAATAAAATAAAACCATGGTTTTATTTTATGATGCGGGAGCCGGTGGATTATCCACCCGAGAACTTTTTACGTAGACGAAACGCAATCGCGAACACGAACTGCACGCGAAACGTCACACGACCTAGAACGAGAGATCACGACGACGTGCCTCTAGCGCGAGAACGAGAGCGCGATGTCACGGGCGCGAGAGAGACACGACAAGTCTCTCCATCGCGACGTCTGATCGACAACTCTCTCGATATCCGGAAAATCGGAAGCGATCGCGATTTTGGAGACAACCGTCTCACGCGAAGATTCGTTAGCAACTCTGTACCTCGCGCGACCAAGGCCGGCGTGCGAGGGATTATGCGAGAGCGAGACAGAGCGCGTTAACAGAAAAAATGTCAACACGCTCACGGCATCGGACCAGGCGAAATCGCCGGTTCAAGCGAGAACTTTATCTCGTATAATATCGAGAGCTGATATATTATTTCGAGAGCTGGAATATTCTGATAGAATATTCCTTTCGGAATTTAAATTTTCTGCCCGAGTTACCCCGAAAACGGAACGGTAACAAATCGGGACCTTTTCTCATCGGTAACATGGAGGCTCTCGGAGATCGCATTGCCGGGTCACCGTGCGAAAGCGGGCAAAGCTTCTCTCCAGAAGCGCGGCGCGGAGGCCTCCAGCCTCCGCCCGTAACCCAAACGGCCCGCTCTCCAGCACGATGCACCACGACAGTGAGGCGCCGGCGTTTCAGCCGGGCGTGCACCGATTCCCCGAGAAGCCTCGTTGGGTGCATCGCTCGGTCGGGATTGCTCGGTACCTTGAGCCACACGCCGCTCGACCGAGTTCCGCACGCCAACCTAACCAACACGGAAATACAACCCAAAACCTCCAACGTAACAAGACAAACATTCTAGAGAAAGGACCCTTAACACTAACGAATGGGTCGCAACCCAGCATCGAGAGCATATATTGATCATCGGTAGCATTTTTGTGACGTGGCTCAATAAATCACGTCACAATATATATATCATCATGGATGCTTGTTTTAATATTACCTTTCAGATGATCTTCTTAGTTTTCCTAAATTCAGACCACCCGGTACAACTTTGACACAGAATTGGTGGAAATTACCCATACATATACATATATATATTGTGACGTGGCAATTTTGCACGTCACAATACATTAAAGGTGGCTCAGGCTCGGCGCATGGAAGGGCGCCTCCCGACGTCCAGGAACCACTCAAGCAATTCCCCAGGGCCCAACAAAGCGCAAAAATTATTTGATTAATACTCTTATTTTTATTTATTTTATGTTATACTTCGGAGCGAACGGCGTATCCTCACTGCTACATAGGGCAGGATCGCGGAACGAGTTGAGAATCACGGCACCGGAGTTACCTACCCTGGCGCACACGGTCTCGCGACGAGACGTCGCTCACCTACAGTCAATACCAGCGGATCCCAACGAGAAGGAGGGGGGATCTCGCCTAATAACGGCCCTCCGCACCTCGCGACAAGGGATTCCGCGAGGTATCAACAAGCGACAACGGGAATTCGCGGATACCAAGGATGGGTCGCCGGCTCGAAGCCCCACTCCGAGCTGTCTGTCTCCCTCTACAGCCAGTCATCACCCCGATGAGTCCGTGACCCAATCAGGTCTCTGGACGGGAGCCGAAGGCAATTTTCACGTCCAATAATTATGAAAATGCGAACGCTATCGGCAAGGTCAACGCCGAAAAATCGAAAAGGCTGTGACTAGGCAAGGAGTGGGGGTCGGGACCCAGGTCCGCGGAAAGGCTTCTCGCGAAAATTTCATCACTTGAGTTCTGGTCTGGAGTGAGGAGAGGTGCACTTCCCAAGCCGTAGCCGTTCCCGCCACCCAAAAAAGCGACGCCACCGGAAAAATCGTAGATCGAGGCCGAGGTTTTACCGGATCGAGATCTTCTGAAACTGTAGCGGTAAGGCCGTCGTTTCGCTCGTCAAAACCCGTTGTAATACGCGCGCTGTGGCCCGTTGGGTAAAGTACTGAATTTGAAATTATTGGAAATATTAAAGTCACGAGCGATATTGTCGCGGCGGATCACCAACGGACAGGAAAGATCGAGTCACCCTGCGCGATTCCGACATTCGCGAAGACCTTGCCTAAATTAAATTAATGTAGAGCCGCCGAGAGGGGTTCACTTTTCAAGTACCAGAACCAAAGTCACTTAGCATAAGTTAGAGTTAAGATATTTTTTATTTGTCGTTGTCAAATCTGGATAAAATTACGTTCGAGAAAGAAATCTGTACAAATTTTGGAAAAAGAAGAGGATCGCGAATTGCGCGTACCCGAAACCGATCCCGCTGTATGCGAGAGTCCATAGAAAATAAAAACTTGTTACGATCGTCACCAAACCTCGGAGTGTTCATGTAAAATCATTTTGTGCTGTTGTCGCGGATCAACCCCGCCCCTCTACCAAATTCAGGGCTGTGGCAGTCGGGCAAACGACATCTCGTCGATTCGTCGGGAAAAATAAATTTGTCGCGCAAGAATTTGCGCGGCTGGCGCCCTATCCCGTACGAGTCTGACGAGAGCGAATTTTGGGATGCGAGTACCGGAAATCCTGTCACAATATATATACAGGGTGTCCCATTTTAATCTTACACCTGAATTTTCTCGAAAAATATTGCTCGGACGAAATATTGTGTGGAACAAAACTTCTAGGGATTGAAGGGGGACGTTTGAAAAAAATTTATTTGAGGAGCCACAATTCAAAATGGCGGTGTTACAAAGGCTTACATGTTTTTTTCAAACGGAAACATAACTTTTTTTATTGCCAAAAAATTTGTCAGCTGAAAACTAAAAACTTTTGTTGAAAAATTTTTTTGATAAAGTTCATAGTTTTCAAGTGAGAACATCATTTTCAATTATTTCAGATGTATCCAGGATTTGTGTGTGTGTATGTGTGTGTGTGTGTGTGTGTGTGTGTGTTTTTTTTCTACCCATCGTGATCAAAGTTCGTCAAGGATTTAAAGAAACACGTTTTTGGGCCTGAAAATGGCACAAACGCTATTAAAATGGAAAAAAACTATTTTTCATCGATTTTCCTCCAAAATTTTCTCATGAAATATCGTCCAAATTTGAAAACAAAAAAACAAAAAAAAAAACAAAATGTTCAACAGTGTTCCACACGCACGCACATGCACACACACACACACACACACGCGCGCGCGCGCGCGCGCACACACACACACACACACACACACACACATCCACACACATACACGCACGCGCGCCCACACACACACACACACACACACACACACACACACACACACACACACACAAATCCTGGATACATCTGAAATAATTGAAAATGATGTTCTCACTTGAAAACTATGAACTTTATCAAACATTTTTTTCAACAAAAGTTTTTAGTTTTCAGCTGACAAATTTTTTGGCAATAAAAAAAAGTTATGTTTCCGTTTGAAAAAAAACATGTCAGCCTTTGTAACGCCGCCATTTTGAATTTTGGCTCCTCAAATAAATTTTTTTCAAACGTCCCTTTTCAATCCCTAGAAGTTTTGTTTCACACAATAGTTCGTCCGAGCAATATTTTTCGAGAAAATTCAGGTGTAAGATTAAAATGGGACACCCTGTATATATATATATATATATATATATATATATATATATATATATATATATATATATATATATATATATATATATATATATATATATATGTATGGGTAATTTCCACCAATTCTGTGTCAAAGTTGTACCGGGTGGTCTGAATTTAGGAAAACTAAGAAGATCATCTTCGAGGTCATATTAAAACAACAATCCATGATGATATATATATACACACTAGGCAAAAGAGTTAAAGGATATTGAAAAAGTCCGCCAATTTTAGGGTACTTTTCAAAAAGCTGTTACTCCTCGAAAAATGGTCGTACAGCAAAATAAAAAAAGCAAATTAAACGTGTGAATCTCTAGTTTTGACATCTTGAGCTCAAAATTTGTTTGCATCAGCCAATGTTTAGTAGCCATCAAAAAACGAAAGTAAAAAAAATTTCAAAATTTTTGCGCATCTTTTACAGTCTGCACGGACTTTAATAATTTTTTTTTGAATGATCGGATTAAAAGGATCGTCTAGCTGGATGCTTCCCCTTTAATTTGAGCGGTGGGAGAGCTCTGTACGATTTTTTCTCGCTGAGTTATCGATGTTCAAAGCAAAAATGAGACTTTTGACTTTGATGACTGATTACTCGGAGACTAATGGTCGCACAGAAAAAAAACCAGGGGGTTTTGAAAACTTTGAAGTATTCTCTATAAGATGCTTTTATCATTTTTTTATCAAGATTTTTTTTATGCGGGAAAATGGATTTTAAAAAACGTGAAAAATGGCATATTTACGAATATTCTTTTAAGGCAGAACATCACTGTGACCCCCTGTTTTTTTGCCATTTTTCAAGAATTTTTTTTGTGGGAAAAAAAAGAGATATTCGAAATTTTTTTTGTTTTGTTCGTTGTTTATTGAAGATACATAAAAAAAAATTTCTAATTTTTCGCGCCCCATGGTGACGCTGGGGAAGCTCCCGCGTCAGGTACTGTTGCCTCTGCAGTGGTTCGCGGCACGCAGCAGAACTCTCTTAAAAGTCGATCTGAAAAAAAAATACGGAGTGTTTTCGTTAATAATATGATATTTTGAAGAGAAGTACACAGGGATTTGAAAAAAATATTAATTTTTAAAAAATAGGCACGCTTTTGAAATTAAAGGACGATTTTCGAGCAAAATTTCTCGTCGAAAATAGGCTATAACTTTTTTTATTATTGAGATATCGAAAAAATCCTATGTACTTCTTTAGATAATCTAGTTTTATTGATGCAGTCCAAATTTGAAGTCGATCGGATAAAAATTGCTCGAGTTCTGCTGCGTGCCGCACTCAAAAAAGTGGTTTTGAGAAAAACGCGTTCAAAGTTTTAGGTTTGTTAATTTATGCGATAAATTGGAAAAAGAAATTTTTACCTTTAATCAGCGATGCCGGCACTATATAGCTGGCCTTCAAGAAGCAAATCATTGTCCCTAGCATCTTTTCTCGAACTTGTAGAGGCTCTTCTTGCCTCTTTTGCAGCGTCTGTGAGCGAGCGCTCCGCCAGCTCGATCCGCGCTGCGTCGGTTTCAACGAAAAAATTGAACCAATTTGGGCCGATAGTTATCCCCAACGTCTCCAAAACTTGCATGAGGCTTCTCAGGCCATCATTGAATAATACCGCGATATCAGCTGCAAGATCGACGATTTTTTTGCTCTCGGACTGACACTTGGGGGCTATTGCCCAAACTGATTTGTTGTAGCTTTCGTTGTTGTTTTGCGTGAAGCCGCCCAAACAACGCTGCAGCAAATCGTCTCTGCTCAAATTTTCGAAGACTGGCATAATTGCCTCCAGTACTTTCTCAGGAAGAGGCGGCTTATGGCGATATTCAGAAATATTACCGCTTGCGACCGCTCGCTGCCACGAACACCACGACTCGGCTCCCTCTGGGCAATCGTCATGTTCTGGCTCACTATCTGTGGATATTTTATGTTTGATAGTTGCCCAAATTGCCTTCCTCATTTTTTCAACATAATCGCTGTTCCTCCGAATAGCCAAGCCGTAATATGTGCTCAACTCGTCAATCAATTTTCCGGTGAGCTTTCCTCTGCCAGACAATCCTTTTTGTTTTTTCACGATGTCGCGGAGGCGCATCCCCATACGTTTTTGGACATGATCGATGCACTCTTTTTTTTATCGCGAAACCGTCGTATGGATCGCTATTCGATATGCCCAGAAACGTTTTAGAATCGCCGTCACCAATATAATATTTATATTTTATGCCACAGAGCTCTTCAGACCGTTGAAACATTTCGACAGCTGAGTCGACTTCCATTTTTCCAGAGGAGCCGCTATGGTTCGCCTGGCACTCATCGTCGTGGGTACTTTTCCATTCCCAGTACTCCGCGGTGCTTTCTTTTTTTCCCCAATGCTTGCAAGCTTTGCAATATTTCGATTTCACCATAACGTCGATCACTTTTTTAGTGTACCACCCGATTAGCGATGTTATGCCGAAAAGCGAGCTGAAACCGCGCTTACGCCACGATCCGTCGCCTGAAACGATAATTCCGTCCTCCACCCCATTTTCCAACGAAATTGTCTCCTCAAGTGCAGCCTTTTGTTTGCTCACTGTGCTCACAGCTTTAGTGGCAATCGAAATCGAATTTAAGATTCGATCGTAGAAAGACTGAAATATGGGGCGCGGTAGGTCCATAAATGCACAAAACTTCATCAGGCCATTCAAACCGACGTCAAGAAGACGCATACTGAATACGATCCGACGATTTTTTCGTATGCATTGTCAATCATAGGACACGAATTGATTTGTACTTTTTCACAATGGCCGCAATCGACCTCGATTTTGAATCCGAGTCCGCGCAAACTTTTTTCAGTAAACTTTATATCGCGATCACACACTTTGCACTTCACTAACGTCGATATAATGTTCAATGCATTGACGAGGTGTACCATACGATAACCGAAATCGTTAGTAACACCGACCTCTAAATCGTCCGACGATTTTAACTTTTTCGTCGACGTGCTCACATACTCTGCAGAACTATTTTCGGAGCTATAACGGTTCGGAGGTTTTCGATTCGAAATTTTCGTTCGACTCCTCGTCACATAGCTCCGTTTTGTTCCCTTTTTCCCCGCGTACACTTTCGGATTATCCATTTCGATGTGCAAAGAATAATTCTGAGCGTTCGATATTTATAAACGAAACGATTCGGAGCGTTTAGACACGAGTAGCGTCGCTTCTATTCGCAAACTGACGCTATGACGCTATCCCTATACCTGCTTTGAAAATTTTTCAATTATCGCCACCTATGGCTTTTTTTCGAAACTATATTTATAACAATATCCGGTTTTTGTGAAGGGAGACAAAAGAATACCTGGGAAAGACCCGCAGGACCTGGGAAAGGCCCGGTATACCTGCCGACCCTGAGGCGCGCAGCTGCGCGGGACCCCGAGCGTCACGGAGCGCTGCACCGCTCCACAAAATATTCAATATCTCCGAAAATAATTATTTTTTCGACCTGGGTCCAACGGCATCTTAATCTTAAATGTATTTTAGATTTTTCTAGATGGTTTTCAAAAAAATCGATTTTTTGAAGCCGTCACAGTGGTGTTGTCCCTTAACTAAGGATTATTTTGCCAACATCGAAAAGATCAGAAAAAAAATTCGGTTTTTTTAAGACCTTAAAGTATCCTAAAGAAGCCCTCAAAAGTTTAAACCCCTGCGATTTTTTTTCATTGTGTTCCGAATGATCGAAATTGTGGTTTTTGCCAAAAATCGATTAAAGGCTAAATCTACCACCTTTTATTCGTCTTTTGAGAATCACAATTTTTTGGCACTGATCCGAACTTCCGGTGCTAAAAATATTGATTGTTGAACAACGGGAACAAATTTTTGTTTAATGAAAAAAAAAATTAATGAACAAAAATGTTTTTATGACAAAAAAAAATTCATTGAAAAAAATCGAAAAAAAATTGTTAGATTTTTTGTATAGCCCTGAACGTTTTTCATGACACGACGCGCGATTGGAGTTGTTGAAATTCACAGTTCTCTGAATGTGTGCGTGTGTACAATTTACATCCCTACGATACGGTACGATACCCTACGCACACGTCCCACGATCAAGATTTTTTTAACAAACATTTTATTCACCACCGGCATTAGCGTAACCTAAAGCGTACCACGTAGAGGTTGCTCGGTTGGATTTACGCGTCTTTGTGTGTGTGTTCCACACGCACAGATTCAAAGAACTGTGAATTCCAACAACTCCAATCGCTCGTCGTATCATGAAAAACGTTCAGCGCTATAAAAAAAATCTAACAATTTTTTTTCGATTTTTTTTAATTAATTTTTTTATTAAACAAAAATTTCTTCCCGTTGTTCAACAATCAACATTTTATAGCACCAGAAATTCGGATCAGTGCCAAAAAAAATTGTGATTCTTAAAAGACGAATAAAAGGTGGTAGATTTAGCCTTTAATCGATTTTTGGCAAAAACCACAATTTCGATCATTCGGAACACAACTAGTGATTCACACCTTTAATTTGCTTTTTTTTTTATTTTGCTGTACGACCATTTTCTGAGAAATTACAGCTATTTGAAAATGACCTTAAAATTGGCGGACTTTTTCAATATCCTTTAATTCTTTTGCCTAGTGTACGTACAGAGTGACAATTTAGGGATGGCCACCTATTTTTAAATCCACTTGGGCGGCCATTTTGAATCAGTTAAGGTGCGCTTTTAGAATAGTTTTTCGGGAACTTTTTGAAAAGAAATATAGGGCTCATGTGAAAAAAATAAATTTCATGGAAAACAAGATTTGAAAAAAAATTAAAATGGCATTCCGCGCCGACCGAAGCGAAGTCGATTCGATTTTGAACACGAAAGATCCGAATAGAAGTCGTTCGAAAAATGTTATCACTGAGAAAAACAATATCAAAATTTCGAAATCCAACGATAGTTCAAACGTTGAGTTTGACTTCCGTAGTATCTCGGGAACGGCGGAACCTGCGAACGGATTCAGCGGAGTAAGTAGGCGCTGGAGCTTCCGCTGCTGTGTTCGCGTCAGGGCTGTCATGGGGCCGCAAACGTCACCGAGAAACGTCAAGCCGCAGCTGACGTTTCGAGAAGCCAAAATGTGCTCACAAAAAATCACCGTAACAAGCAATTTTTCGATTTTTATTCATTTTTCCAACTTCAAAATTGTTTTTTTATCAATAATGCGTAATTTATTTATTCAAAGACATCAATTACCAAGAAAAATTTTTTAAAACAATTTTCGAAATAAAAATTCAAATAAAAAAAAATCCCAATTTTTAGGGTAGTTTTGAAAAAAAAAACGGTTTTTTGTGATTGTTAAGAAAGTGTATTTCAACGATTGGAGCTGCAAAAAAATTAAAAGTTCGAGATTCGTGTGAAGAGAATCAGTCAACCGTAGGGTTGACTGTTTATCAACTTTTTAAAATTATTTTTTAAATTGACATTGAAAACAAAGGTGATTGACTGGTAAAAAAAAATCGACCAAATTTTGTTTGTCAAGAGGAGATTATCGTTAACGCGTGAATTTTTTTTTTTTTTGAAAAACTTGTTTGTTTTTTTTTTTGAAAAAAAAATTAAAAAATTGCCAAATTAAAAAAAAAAAATTCTTGGTAATTGATGTCTTAGAATAGAAAAATTACGCGTTATTGCTAAAAAACAATTTTGAAGTTGAAAAAATGAATACAAATTGAAAAATCGCTTGTTGCGGTGATTTTTGACAGAAACGATCAATTTAATCTTCAGGGCATTAAGAAAAAAAAAATCGCAGCGCTTTGCAACTTGGAAGGTTTTTTGGGGACACTTCGAGGTTAAAAAATTACCCACGATATCCTTCGTTCATGCATTATATCCAAACTTATACCAAATTTTCCAAATATCCTTAAATTCGCAAATTTTCAACTTTTTTTCAGTCAACATCATCACTTCGAAAAAGAAAATTTTATCCAGTCACTAATTGCATATCATAGAGAATGTTTTGCAGTTCCCAGAACCCTACTTTCATTTTCTGTACGATCATTAGTTCCCGAGTAATTGATTGTCAAAGTTGAAATAGACTTTTTTGCTTTGATCGACGATCACTCCGCGCCAAATCATCGTACGAGCTCGTTAAAAGGTCAAATTGAACCTGATTATATTGTCGAAAAGTTTCATGGTCGCGTGATAAAAAAAATTTTTTGCAGTCCACAGCCCGATTTAAAGACGCGCAAACATTTGTAAAAAAAAATGTTCATTGGTTATCGGATGATTAGTTGAAAATCGTCCACGCTAAAAAAATTTACCGTCCAGATCTGAAAACTAGACACTTGAAGCTACAATTTACTTTTTGTTTATTTTCTGTTCGGCCATTTTTCTCCGAGTTATCCCGTGTTGAAAATCAGCCAAAAATTTGGAATTTTTTAATATCCCTTAATTTGTGTGAGTAGTGCATATATTATGTCTAGTTTAGGAAATCTCGGTTTTCCAACAACCTTAGTACGCAACTTTAGTCCTATATAACAATCTTCCAACACGCGAGCAGCAAAACCATGATCACCGCACTTTCGCTCGGCCATCTCCTCAAGAGCACGGCCGCCACTACCTTGAAGTGCTCGAATTTGCAACTTTATTACGAAAAAACTGACTGCCCAATATAGCCAAAATTTGCAAAGCGGTGCATAACGTATTCGTCAACACCGAATACAAATTTCTGGACCGAAAGATGGATTCTTCTTAGTCCTCCACGGTCGCTCTAAGTCGCTGAAGACCACAGCGAACATTCGCGTGGACGTTTTCCCTTAGACAACTCTATTTACAGCTTAAAAATACTAAGTTTTGGGCTTTAATAAACATTGATTAACATTGTACAAGCATTGAGGCGTAGTCAGGAATTTGTTTATATTTTGTTAAGCATTCCAACCCGTTGAAAATTGTACTCGTACGATATACGACCCAGTGAAACCGTGGAAGCATCAGAATTACAGTGCGACCGCGGAGGGTTAATGATCTTCTTACCTCCTTAATGGAGATGTTAAAATATTTTTGGCATGTTATTGTATTTTTCTATGAAAGATGCTTTCATATAAATGCGTGAAGAAGCATTTCGATACGAAAATATTAGTGTTACGAGTAGCCTTAAACATGAAACATGAAAAAATATTAAATAGCAGCTTACAGGAATATTTTTGATCAACGAATACATTTTAAAGACAGGAAACACGACCGTGATAAAAAATGTATGTAAGGGGGTGGTTTACCTCCTTAAGCCTGCTGTCTGGAAGAAAGGTAAAATACGTAAACTTGAGTTTTGTTTCTCCTTTCAAGTGATACCTCTTTTTTCCATTTACATACAAGGGTGGAGTAAGAAAAAGGATACATTTCTCCAAGTGTGGAGATTGGGAAAAAGGTAAATAGAGGGTTGGTTCACCACTTCATATAATTTATTCTCAACAGCTCTATAGGGGTTTTATCAACAGCTCTATAGGGGTTTTATCATCATTACAACAATTTTTGATTTTATTTAATTCCGATTGGTGGACCGCTTCCATGTGAAACTACAAAATCATCCCCCGACACGCTTTTCTTGAAGATGCGGTTTTCCTGTTGCAGACCGTTTTTATGCAAATAAAAAACCCATCGCTAATAGTTTCTTATGTTTTAACACATATTTTATCTTCAACAAAAGTGCAAGCGGACACTTGAGTGGTGTTCCCGCCATAACGACGCAACAATACCTTACGCGCTTTTAGTTGCGCACGATTTCTTTAAATCGACCGCGTTTTTTCGTCGATGTGTCTATACACATCGACGAAATAATAATAATATGCCGGCCAGTTTTGAGAAATTGTTTTGGTGCTCTGTACGCACGTCAGAGACAAAAGCTCGCGACGATCGGCTTTTGTTTACCGATCGGCTCCTTGCGGGCATTCATGAACCTACCGATGCAATGGCCGAAGGCAAAAAACTGCGGATGCATCGGTGCCTAATTGCCACGAATAATAATTGTTCCCAAAGTGTGGCTCTGTACCGTCAGGAGTACGATGACCATACGCCGTCCCGGCAAACCTTTCGACGGTAAGTTAATCTTGTGAGACGTACGCGTCAATTATTAAAAAAAAAAAACTTTAACAGACTCGCCGAGAACATCGCGCAGCATGGCACGTTGAAAGTCCCGGAGGTGCCGCGCAGGAAGCCGGCGACCGATGAAGTCCGGGTCCCCGTTCTGCATGCCATCGAGGAAAACCCCGTGCAGAGCGCACGAGGCCTTGCTCGTACTTTGAGAGGGAGAGAGAGGAGAGAGAGAGAGAGAGAGAGAGAGAGAGAGAGAGAGAGAGAGAGAGAGAGAGAGAGAGAGAGAGAGAGAGAGAGAGAGAGAGAGAGAGAGAGAGAGAGAGAGAGAGAGAGAGAGAGAGAGAGAGTGAGTGAGTGAGTGAGTGAGTGAGTGAGTGAGTGAGTGAGTGAGTGAGTGAGTGAGTGAGTGAGTGAGTGAGTGAGTGAGTGAGTGAGTGAGTGAGTGAGTGAGTGAGTGAGTGAGTGAGTGAGTGAGTGAGTGAGTGAGTGAGTGAGTGAGTGAGTGAGTGAGTGAGTGAGTGAGTGAGTGAGTGAGTGAGTGAGTGAGTGAGTGAGTGAGTGAGTGAGTGAGTGAGTGAGTGAGTGAGTGAGTGAGTGAGTGAGTGAGTGAGTGAGTGAGTGAGTGAGTGAGTGAGTGAGTGAGTGAGTGAGTGAGTGAGTGAGTGAGTGAGTGAGTGAGTGAGTGAGTGAGTGAGTGAGTGAGTGAGTGAGTGAGTGAGTGAGTGAGTGAGTGAGTGAGTGAGTGAGTGAGTGAGTGAGTGAGTGAGTGAGTGAGTGAGTGAGTGAGTGAGTGAGTGAGTGAGTGAGTGAGTGAGTGAGTGAGTGAGTGAGTGAGTGAGTGAGTGAGTGAGTGAGTGAGTGAGTGAGTGAGTGAGTGAGTGAGTGAGTGAGTGAGTGAGTGAGTGAGTGAGTGAGTGAGTGAGTGAGTGAGTGAGTGAGTGAGTGAGTGAGTGAGTGAGTGAGTGAGTGAGTGAGTGAGTGAGTGAGTGAGTGAGTGAGTGAGTGAGTGAGTGAGTGAGTGAGTGAGTGAGTGAGTGAGTGAGTGAGTGAGTGAGTGAGTGAGTGAGTGAGTGAGTGAGTGAGTGAGTGAGTGAGTGAGTGAGTGAGTGAGTGAGTGAGTGAGTGAGTGAGTGAGTGAGTGAGTGAGTGAGTGAGTGAGTGAGTGAGTGAGTGAGTGAGTGAGTGAGTGAGTGAGTGAGTGAGTGAGTGAGTGAGTGAGTGAGTGAGTGAGTGAGTGAGTGAGTGAGTGAGTGAGTGAGTGAGTGAGTGAGTGAGTGAGTGAGTGAGTGAGTGAGTGAGTGAGTGAGTGAGTGAGCTCGATCGCTGTTTTTGTTTCTACTGAAAAAGGGCCTGAGCCATTACTCGCCGACACCAAGAGAATAAAGATTAAATCAATACTCCAAACTGATTTCGCATGTTCTACGAGACACTACTAAGACCATTCACTCGAATTCCTTTTCGATTTAATCTTATTTCCGATCAGAGCGAATGGATCAATTGAACAGTGCTCCACCGCCACGTTTAATCATAGAGTCGTTCTCTACGCGACAAAGATAAAATGAATGCCAGTCTTGACGTTTGATTTAAGTTATAACCCTCTTCGAAAATGCACATCATTGATTTGAAGCAAGCACTCCTCGAAGAAGCTGCTAGATGGCTGGAGTTATTAGTTCGATCGACCACTAAGAAAATAATACTCAAACTTCGTGCGCACCAAAAGAATTTTAATATTAGGAGTACAACTTTGCAGTGACCGTTTTACTTAGAGAGCCACTGCGGCCGAAGTAGTGGCCCTAGCTCAATAAAAAAGTGGCATTTTAAACTAGAGGCTCTGCCAATGTAAACAATTTAAAAAAGCTAACGGATACGTGTATGCATTATAAAGTTATAGGCACTCAAACATGGCAACCTACGAACCGAATTCTCAGCATTTGCGGGAGGTTATGATTTACTTTTTCAACATCAAGAAATCTGCGGCTGAGGCCCACCGTTTGCTTGTAGATGCTTACGGGGAGGATTCTATTAGTGAGAAAACGTGTCGGCGGTGGTTTCAACGCTTCAAAAGTGGAGATTTTGAGGTCGAGAACAAGCATGCTGGCGGAAGGCAGAAAGTTTTTGAAGACGGGCTGACAGCTGGGCGTTGTGTACTATGAGCTGCTCAAACCATCCGAAACCATCACAGGGGAACTCTACCGACGTCAGTTGATGCGCTTGAGTAAGGCACTCAAAGAGAAACGGCCACAATTCAACGAAAGACATGACAAGGTGATACTGCAGCATGACAATGCCCGACCCCATGTTGCAAATGTCGTGAAAAAGTATTTGGAAACGCTGAAATGGGATGGTTTATCCCACCCGCCGTACTCTCCAGACATTGCCCCTTCCGACTATCACTTGTGCCGGTCAATGGCACACGATTTGGCTGACCAGCACTTCGGTACTTACGAAGAAGTTAAAAATTGGGTCGATTCTTGGATTGCCTCCAAGGACCAAGACTTTTATCGACGCGGGATTCGAATGTTACCTGAAAGACGGGCCGAGGTCGTAGCTAGCGACGGGCAGTACTTTGATTAAAAAATATGTAGCCACTGTGTTATAATAAAGCCTTAAACTTTTGAAAAAAACGGTAACTGGAAAGTTGTACTCCTTATATTTTGCAATGAACTTTAAATAAATATGTACAAAGAAAAATATTTACATTAAAGAACAATAGAAGGTGTTTGAATCTTAGAATCATAGAACTTTCCCCGCATCGTCAATGGTGGGAAAATGCCTAGACCGATTTTCTCAACGATAATCTACACTTAATTTTTGAGGAGACCATGGATGGCGTTAAGTATACGCCCTTTCAGAATACGTACCTTATTCGGCTATTTGGTAAAAAATAGGGTGCTTACCACCACCACGTTCATTGAGCAACAACGTGTTACAAATTTTTCTCCAATTCCCAAATCGTTTTTTTCTATTTATGTGGAATGAATCGTAGTTACCAGAACCCACCAATTCGAAACGGTGTCTTTTTTTGTTTGAAAATTCAAAACATATTACGACATTAGAACGGACTATGATAAACGGTATGAAGGAGAGATAGACAGAAGGGTACGGCAGCAGATCACAACCAACTTTACAAAAAGATAAGAACTGATCGCAGAAGATCACGAACTCGCATTAAACATCTTCCAAAGAAATGAACCTATGGGTTCCATCTCTTGATAAGGTGCTCAATGTAGGCTCCTTCTCTATCTACGCATAATTCTACTCTTCTCGTGAAGTTTGATCTGGTCCGCCGCAACATACCCGGCGTGATGGTCGCAAATGCCCCTCTGATCCGCTCCCGCATATCGTCCTCAGTAGTAGGTTCTGTCCTGTAAACGATTTTTTTCATTGTCCCCCAAACGAAAAAACCAAGGGATGTCAAATCGGGGGATCGTGCTGGCCACGGAATCGTTCCGTGTAAAGCGAGTACCCGATTCGGAAAACGTTGATTCAGAATGTCTCGCACGCTGCGTGCTGTATGCGCCGGGTGTCCATCTTGTTGCCACCACATTCTTAGCCGGATAGCCAAGGGAACATCTTCGAGAAGTTGGGGAAGAATGTTTGTCAACAATTCTTCATACCGAACACGGTCCATGTTGCCCTCAAAAAACCATGGTCCGATCACTCGATCGTAAAAAACACCGGCCCATACATTGACGCGCCAGTAGTTCTGCCGATCAACTTCAACAACACATTCAGGATTTTCTTCAGCCCAGTGCCCGACATTTTGACGGTTGAATATCACGTGGCTTGTGATTCAGGCTTTGTCAGTAAATAGAACGAATTCAAAGAAGTCGGGTCATCCAGTCCAATCGCCCACGTGCAGAACTGGAGCCTACGCTCGTAGTCACGTTCCTGAAGGCTCTAACAGACGTGTGCGCGGTACGAGTAGTGCTGCTTCCGCAAAATTTTCCGCACGGTTCCTCTGTTGACGTCTGGTCAAACAAAAAGGTGCACATTTCCGTAAGGCTCTCTTCTCTCTCTCTCTCTCTCTCTCTCGCTCTCTCTCGCGCACACACACACACACACACACACACACACGCACACGCACACGCACACGCACGCACACGCACACGCACGCACACACACACACACACACACACGAACACACACACACACACACACACACACACACACACGCGCGCGCGCGCGCGCGCGCGCACGCACGCACGCACGCACGCACACACACACACACACACAATGGTTTTCGACATTTTATTTTTTAGTATGATTCTCGGTTTCGCCGAAGATTATGAAAAAATCGTTGTGAACGCGAAGCATGAATTGATTCTATTGAGATCGAAGACTAATGATAATGCGATATGGCAAGCCAAAGGTGAGGTTGACATCAAATTCACGTTGAAAAAAGTAGAATGGCTCGTACCGTACGTGACACTCTTCGATAGGCGTAAAATCCAACTTCTCAAGTTTATTGGTAAAGACACACCGATACCCATGACTTTCCGCTCATGGGAATTGTACGAGTACCCAATGCTCCCCGCAACCTCAAAACACATGTGGGCCGTACAGACATCTACGGAACTTGAGAAGCTGTGATATGTCATTCTAGCCTTCCAGATCGATCGTAAAAATAAGAAATGCGCAAATGCGTGTAATTTCGATCATTGTGACATCACTGATGTCAAACTCTACCTCAATTCGCAAAGTTATCCCTATGGGAATTTGAATCTGCAAATTGCAAAGAACCAATATGCGCTTCTCTATCAAATGTATGCAAACTTTCAATATTCGTACTATAATAGAGAGCCCGAACCATGCTTGAAAAAATTGGATTTCATAAAGTACGCTCCGCTCATTGTCATTGATTTCTCGAAGCGGAACGATTCTCTCAAGTCCGCTCCCGTTGCCGTACGTATCGAATTCGAATCAAAGACCAATATTCCCGCCAACACTTCCGCATACTGTCTCATTCTCCATGATCGTATTGTTGAGTACAATCCGATAGGTGGCGGGGTAAGAAAGTTGATATAAAGTTGAGATCACGCGCCCCCCTTCAGTCATCATGGAATTTATCGTTGATGTGCAAGGCTTCAAGCGACCGATCAACAAATTCGTCCCGAAGGAAATATCAATTGTCGAGGTGGCGAGCGTTGACGGCAAGCCCTTGACGTTTCTCTTCGAACCACCGTACGCCTGGAACTCTCTGCCGAGAAAGTACAAGAGTACGAATATGTGCTCAGAGCGCAATTACCATGGTTTGCGATGGGGCGATGGCGACTTTCCACACGACACCATCCCCATGTTTATTCGATCAATCTTACAACACGCTCGAATTATCTACATCAATAAATTGGAGAAATCGATTTGGTTGAAGAAATTCACCGACCTAGCAACGGAGATTATCGAACTGAAGACTGTGGATTGCCCATCGTTGGAGAAGCTTGCGACAAAAGAGCTGAGAAACAACGGATGTCCCTACCATGCGACTCTCGACCGAAAATTCAAATGTGCCTATGAAAATGTGAAATGTCTGGAAAGATGGTTGAAAGAGGATGCAAGGAAATAATTTTTTTTTCATTACATAATTTTTTTTTATATACAAAAAAATTGTTTACAAAATGTTCTCCCATTCACACGCACACACACACGCACACATGCGCGCGCGCACACGCGCACACGCACGCGCGCACGCGCACACGCACACACACAGACACACACACACACACACACACACACACACACACATACACACACACACACACACACACACACACACACACACACACAGAGAGAGAGAGAGAGAGAGAGAGAGAGAGAAAATGTTCTTAAAACTGTGATGGCGAGGTTCGTGGATTCCTTGGCACCAGATCTCCTCTAAGCGCTGATGTCAACCTGGAACGCCTTGGTGATCGGAAACACAATCTTTTTGCCATGGATTTGCTGCCGCGAGATTCGCAGAATTCCAGGCCTGAGCACCTCCGCCAACATCGAGCCTTTGTGATATGTTTTTTCCGAGACCCCATAGCGGCTCGGGGTTTCTTCACCTGGAGAACAAAAAAAACAGCATTTTTGCACTTGAAATTCACTTGAGCACTCAATCGACATTAGTCATCTTCCTTCTCACCGGTCACTGCATTCGCGAGGTTCGTTTGCCAGGTTTTTGAATGCCATGCTATTGAACTTTCCACCGATGTAGACCATGCATAGATCTCCGTTGTACGCTGACGCCAACATCGTCTGGAACGTCGCCGGAATCGTTTCAAGTACCTTGCTAATCCTCCCGGGTAGAAATACGGTAAACTCGTTGCGAATGTCAATCACGGACTTTTTGCCATATCTCGTGTTCACTGCCCGTGTGTTGGTCATGGGATCCACCGACTCGGAGGTCAACTCGTTCAATTTCTTCGCCGGAAGAAAATCTGCGTATTTACCAATCTTATTGATCGCGTCCATTTTTTACTTGCCGTCTGATCGTTCGAAACAGTCTTCACGAGATTATATACTTGCCCTCTCCACCATTCCTCCTCCACTCTGAATCCTCGACCAATGACGTTTGTCGGTGAGGAGATTTCTCGCGCCGTGGCTCCAAATTTTTTTTTTTCAAATATCATCCTCAGCGAATGCATCTGCGCCCACGAGTCTATTTCTCCTTTCAATTGTCGAATGTTTTGCAACAATCGTTCGATGTGCACTTTTAATTCACGCCTCTTGCACGCATTTTTTCGTTGCACCGCAAGATTCCGCAGCCTTTCGTGGCAACTTCTCAACAAGAGCCTATTTTTTCCGTGAATCACCTACAGCTCCGTATCGCGCGAGACGAACATTATCATTATATGCTTCACTAGCTTTGATCTTTGGAACCTTTGAATGGGAGGGGGGCAGGCCTTTTCGAAATTGATCTTCATCAAACTTCTTCAAATTTTGAGAAACAGGATTTTTTGAATCTCTAAAATGACTCATGTTGACGGGGAAACGCTATACTGACGAATATTTTTCTAGACACCCCCACTTATAGTCCCCTCCATCATGGCGGCCGAGTTTCGACGCGTTTATCGATATCGCATTTTATTTGGAGGGGGGGGCTTTGTCAAGCGCAGCATCCACAAGGTGGGTGTGTGTGTGTGTGTGGGCACGCGCGTGCAAATGGAACGTCACATCGCTCGAGTATAAACAACGGTCTTTTAATCTGTTTATTTCCTCCTGTCATCGGGCTAAATTGAGGACACGAGGGCCCGAGCGCGGAAAATTGTCACGCGTCCGATGACTCACCCCCTTCCCACAAAATGTTTAAAAAACATAATTCGTAGAAAAGAAATCTAACGAAATCCCGCCGCCATGTTGACGCCATCAATGTCACTCTTCGGCCGATGATAAATTCTCGGAAAATAATCATTCAACACCTCAATTCGCTGATTAGTTCCAACACATCAATGTATAAACAAAACTATCGCATCCCAGCAAGAGGGGGGGGGGGGCTTTGTCAAGCCTCGGCAAGCGCCCGATGACTCACCACCCACAAATGTTTAAAACAATTTCTGAGAAATCGGATCCTCCACTCTTCCTCCCACCGCCTCATTTTCTCGTGGGAGGGGAGGGGAACTCCCTTTTACTACAAAGCGCTTCGACTCTTTGTCAGTCGTTGCGCGGCCTCGCTAGGAATCGCACGTGTGTCCCTGTGTTTACCCCCCCCCCCCCCATTCCGCCGAATTCCATTCGAGGCGAAGGGGGAGAAATCGGTTAGTAAGCAGGTTAACCCACCATCGGTTAGTAAGCAGGTTAACCTCACCATCGGTCGGTAAGCAGTGCAGCCCTACCATCGGTCGGCAAGTACAGACATCGACAGTCGATCATGGTGCCAGTTCTAAATCAAAACCCTACCCGACCATCCGCCGATAACTCAGAAATTAACCATTTTTTGGTTCGTTCTCGGTCGGTAAGTGTCGGTAAGGGGATCTTGATTTAGAACTGGTACCATTACACTACTGAGGGCATTTTATATTGCTTGGCGTTTTTTTTACTTGATAAAGATATACAAGAATATGTACAATCATGCGGTAAATGCCAACGGAATAGACACGCTCGAAAGAGCTTTCGAAAAATGTGCAGTCGATATAGTAGGTCCCTTACCTGAAACCAAGGTAGGACACAAGTATATCCTAACTTTCCAAGATTTATTAACAAAATTTAGCACAGTCATTCCGTTAAAAAATCAAGAATCCAGAGAAGTAGCCAAGGGATGCGCAACACAAATCATCTATAAATATGACATTCGAAAAACAGCAATATCCGACTAAGGAAAGAATGTTTTAAGTAAACTTTTTAAGGAAATGTGCACTTTATTTCAAATAAAAACGATCCAACGAACCGCATACCATCCTCAATCAAATGCAGCCCTAGAACGATCCCATAGGAATCTAGCGGAATATCTAAAAAATTCATTCAAGAGGATCAAAGAGATTGGGATTAATGGTTGCCATACGCAATGTTCACGTATAACACAACCCCTCATACGGCACCAGATTATACGCCGCATGAATTAATTTATGGAAAGGAAGCCGAGTTACCGACAGCATTAAAAAAAGTCTCAAGAAAAACATATACATACGGCGATTACATCGGGGAGTTGCGCGAGCGACTACGAGCCACATAGCAGGTAGCGAGAGAACGGCTAACACATGGAAAAATTAAAGCAAAGGACGAACGGAACAATACTGCCGGTAAGGTAGAATACCGGCTCGAGGATAAAGTCCTATTGTTCGACCCGACCGTTCGCTGAAAAAGATCGGTGAAACTGACCCCCAAGTAGACGGGGCCTTACGGAATACAGAGCAAAGATTTCGAAGTGAACTACACTATCGGCCGTGGACGTATGGCAGTCCGGGTACATGTAGACCGGATTAAACCCAACGTTACTCAGTGACCGGTAGTGTCCTACTCTGCCACTCGCAGCGCTAGTCGTTCTCGAACAATCCTGAGGCGCGCGCAGGGGCTATGTATATATACACACACGCACACATATAGTTCGAGGACTTTCCATAGCTTCGAATGCGAGGATCGGATAGTACGGTGAAAAATGCACCGTTTCAGGATTGCGCGGGTACGCTTAGGTACAACCGGGCACAACCCACGGCCTTAGCGCACGAGTATAAATGATTTCGGTAATTTCATCAATTCCGCGCCGTGGCTTAAACTCCAAACGTCAAATTAGTCGTATTCGGCGTCTGGAGCGCTAAGTACGCCGCCACAGTGAGACAGAATCCCAAAAAAACTCACCAAAACCTCAAAACGTTGTCTAACGGCTTTGAAATGTTCTACTCGGGGATTTTCGAGGCCGCTGATAACGAATCCAATATTAGTTTTGGCAAAAAAATGGCGGATCCAATATGGCGACCGAGTTATTATAAAATTCTTATTTTTCGGCGAAATGTTGTATCTGCGGGTTTTACATTGCGCTAATTACGAATAAGATGTTTGTTTTCAAATAAACAAAATATTGTATTCGTAATTGCATCGGCAATGTATAAGAATCAGAAAGATTCCGGCGGGGAACTAGGTACACATGGATTGAACATGAAAATTAGATAAGAAAATAATTTTTTTTAATTTGTACACTACATCTACATTGGATTAATCTAGTCACATTCACTATCATTAGATTCAGTGTCGATATGTATATTGGACACGTCCGTGTCGTCTTCGGTGTCCGTGTCATCGGGTACAGTAAAATGTAGAGCTTCAAGCGACATTTGTTTTTTTTTTCTTTTTCGGTAGTTTTCGTACACTTAAAATGTTTAGATCGGAGCTAATTAACAGACAGCAAAATACATATTGCATTGTCAAAGAACGGCTGCTTTTGCGCGAGAAATCCTGGCGAAATTTTTTGATATATTTGTGGCACGTTTCCTGTGGTTCCTCAGACATCTGACCGATTGGCAGTAAAGCCGAAGCAATGATTTGCGGACCATGAATAAGCAGTTTATAGATCGATGGTGGCATGCAGAACCATAGCGTTTGTGAAAAAGCGACGAGCAGTGTTGCCATCATACGTGCTTCCAAACCCTGGTTTCAGCTGGTCAACAATAAGGCCTACATTTTTCTTGAAAGATTCCTGAGTGGCTCTTTTCGATTCTTAACAATCGTTTCTTCTTCCGCCGTTCACGCTTGCCGTTTTTTAATATCTAGTTTATCAGATAAGTGCAAACAACATTGGAAGCAGTGTATCCATGAATGCAATGAAAAAATACTTAAGTTCAAATAATCATCGATAACTTCGAGCTTCAACATTTTATCGAGGTCATTAAAATCTTTTGATGTAGCTTTGCAAAGTCAGCAGCATTGAGTCGCTGCATTGTCCGCCACTGCATTACACACATGCAGTAACGGACCCGTCTACCATGGTCAAGGCAAGGTTATAATTTACTTTTATACATTTTCTCTTAACTTTGTCTGAAAATGGAACAAGATTTTTAACTTGATCTTGTACATATTGAATTTCGGCTTTGGTTGTATTCGCAGTTTCTTTCAGAAATTATATTTTAATTGGTCTACAGTATCGCGGAGACGAATAAGTTGCGACATATCGCATTGTCCAACCGAGCCGGCGGTTAGGTATTACAGCGGAATGGGGGTGGGGCGCAGCGAAGCGAGCTCCCGGACGGCTGGAGGCCGAATGAGAGCACGGCAGACCAAGCAGCGGCGGGGCCCCTCACTCCATCGAGTCGAGCGAGCGAGTGGGAAGGAGAGGGGAGGGCTGAGCGAGTACGCGGCTGGCGAGACGCTCTCGATCGCGGATCGATAGAGACTGAGCTCCGGCCGTGTAGTCGTAGAAAGTTCCCCCCACTCCTCGACTCTAGTAGGAAATTCGAGAAAAGCGCGAAGAGCGCGGGGCCAACCAATAAAATAGGATTTTGCGGAATCTTTGCGGCAATTGGTGTGTACACCAACCCTCCTCGAGCCAGAGGGAGTAAAAGGCTTAATTATTGGAGGGAAATGTCGTCACTCCAACAGACAAAACTAAGGAAAGCGTGATTGGGAGGAAATGACGCCACTCGGAATAATTCAATTAGATGGAAGAGAAAGACGCTGCGATTGGAGAAGCAAGCGTGGCGGTTATAAAGAAACCACTATATAAGGGCGAGGAGAGCAAATATCGCTCTCTTACTTTTTGAGCAGCCAACAATCCTTCAACCCTTGGGAACCAGTCGGTAGTCTAAACCAGAGCAATCTGGGGAAAGTCGTGGCGGTTTCTCTCCATCTTTTCTTCGAGCCTGAGCCAGTAGTCAGAACTAGGGCAACCTAGGGAAAGTCGTGGCCAGGTCTCCCATCCAGAACGTACCCACAAACCCAGCGAAGGTTGAATGGGATGTACGGCGAATGAGAGGAGCGAGACGTGCGAGGGAATGTACGGAGAATGAGAATTAGAGAGGGAAGGCGGAAGGTACGATAGGCGAAGAAAGAAAGATAGTCCATGGGTAGCGAGTGGGGGGAGCGATCTAACGCGAGTATGTGACCAGGCGTCAGCGCTCGGCCGGTATAGCGGGCACTGCCGTACCATCCGAGCGGAACATAATTTGTCCAGCGGGAATATTCAATGTGTCCAATCAGAATGAAGAGAATACTGCAATGCGAGCGTTAGTTAAATCTATTTTGCGAAATTAGCGTAACAAAAGAAGGAATATTAAATTAAACGTTATTTTATTTGTATTATTGAGTATTTTTTTATGTTAAATAAAATATGTAAGCGTAATTTCGAGTACAACAATCTATTCGTAGACCCCGTTCAAGTCCAGCGACCCGATCCTCGGACACTCAGATCGTCAACGCTAAGATAGTAGAGGAAAAGAGTCGAATTAATGTGAAACCGTCGCAAAGTAAACGGAAACTTGAAAGTTGTATCGGAACTAATGACGTAGAGAAAATACTCGCGTCTGTAAATGTGCCATCATCACCGGTGAATTCTTGCTTATATTCACTCAGACATGAAGTTCCATCACAACCCCACTTACAAATAAGAGTTATTTTACCCAAATGAACGTTTAATATATTTTGAATGGAACTTTCTTGTGCTAAAACGATTCGTTTCACTGTAAGGTCTAATAATGCTTGAAGTTCTATGGCTGCTCATTTCTCTGTGTATGTAATTGTTCTTATCGGTGGATAACGAGAATTTTATGCTTCTCGAAGTACGTTATATGACGGAAAAGCTCGACTATTAACTAATTTGCAGCCTGCTCTTACCACTAAATATTGATTTTTCGAAAATCTGCCTTCTACAAAAACCGACAATGCTTTTCAGGCGTCATTGTTCTTTCTCTAACGGTGTTCGAAGACGACAGCTAAGATGATGCTCTTCATCGTAACGTTCTTCAATACCTGCACAGAGTGAACCTTACCGTTTGCACGGAGTACTTTGAGAAGACCCGCCCTGAAATAAGATGATTTGAATGCTTAACCATTCTGCATTCTTCTCGAATACCCTCTGTTCCTTCCGGGCGGCCTTTTTCCACATATCACGTAGTTTGTAGAATATATGAGACATTTTTTTCACTTCTTCAGCCATAAAGAATGCATGGCGCAATTGGCACGAGACGTGCGCTTCAAGAATGAGAGCTGCATCGTCCACAATTTGGGAAGCAAGAGTATTTTTAATTATGCGGAATATCTCTTTCCTTGTTAATTGTCGTGCTTCTCTAATGTCTGCAGTTTCTGAAATCAGTGAATAATATGGGATTACATCCCGCGGAGCCGAAACTAGCCCGTGAATAGAATCAACCGCGAGCGAAAACAAAAGATTTCACTATACTGTGACACTACTATATTGTGACATATTTTAGTATGTTTTATTCAGTGTACACAATAATTTACTGGAGAGATATGTTTATTCATCCTTAACAAATAACTAATAATGAAAGAAGTTAAGAAATAATATGTAAATCACCGACCCCGAAAACCCCCTTATGCTAAAATACCACGGCGAAATTTGCACGGCTTCAGAAAAAAAATCATATCTCCGTTCGCGCAACAATGCGCAAGTTCGTCGACCACGCTTTTTTTCGTTAGGATATAAGCAATTCGATACAAAACATTCCAAAAAAAGCGAGGATAAGCGATGAAGTTATGTCTGCCTGAAAGTTTACTTTCCGTTTGCGTTTCCCAATAAGACACCCTCAATTCAAAACGAATAACGTTTTTCGCAATAACAATTTTGCAATTATGTAAATTGTATTCCATTCTACATACCTTCACGAAGAGAATCCATTTTACACTTTTCAAATTGCACTATTTTTCACGATTATATAGTGGTTTTTCTGTAGCGCGTCAAATTCGGTAGTTCGATGAGGCTCGTGTGACGGTCACATTCGAACTGATGCTGCAGGAACAAGAAATATACCTGCGCCTAGAGAACGGTTGTTTGGGGACCCTCGATACCCCTACTTCACTTTCCGCAACAAAAAAGAACCGAAATAAAACCTTGGTTTTTGAGGTTTTTGTCAGCTTTTCGGGATTCTGTGGTATAGTCGAACTCCTCTAGCTTGATGCGCCACCGCATGAATCGGGAGCCCGGGTCTTTTACGTTGAAAAGCCAGGTGAGAGGTTTATGATCTGTTACCACTGTGAACTTTGTTCTGTATAGTATGTATGGTCGAAATTGGGTCACGGCGCAAATTATTGCCAACATATCCTTTTCAGTCGTTGAATAATTTGTTTCGGCTTTGTTCAGAGTGCGACTAGCGTAACAAATTGGTAAATCTTCTCCTATTTTTCCTTGAGATAGGATTGCTTCGATTGCCTTGTCCGAAGTGGCTCTTGCGACGACGAAAGGTTTTGTAAAATCCGGATATTGCAAAATCGGTGCGGTACTGAGAGTTTCCTGCAATTTTTCGAATGAATGTTCGCAGAGTTCGTTCCAAACAAACTTCGTTTCCTTTTTTATCCGTTCCGTTAGGGATTTGGCCATTTTCGAAAAATCTTGAATGCATTTTCGGTAGTATCCTGCGAGTCCCAAAAATGATTGGACTTCTTTTACGTTTTTTGGACCAGGAAAACGTTGGACTGCTTCGATTTTTTCGGGGTCAGGTTTGACTCCGACTTCCGGTATGACGTGACCCAGGTATTGGGTTTCTTTCGTAAGAATCGACATTTTTCGGCTGCACTTTTTATTGAGCCGCTCTTAACCGGTCGAATGCTTCTCTCAGGCTTTTGTTGTGTTTTTCGAACGATGTTCCATATATTACTATGTCGTCCAGGTACACATAACACTTGGGTCCTTGTAAGCCAGCAAGTACGGCGTCCATTAGCCTCTGGAAGATTGGTGGGGCGTTTTTTAGCCTGAATGACATTCGATTGTATTCGTAATGCCCGAGAAGAGTGGAAAAAGCTGTTTTCGGCTTATCCTCTATCGGGATTTGATGAAATCCTGATGCCAAATCAAGGGTTGACAAATATTTTGCTCGCCCCAATTGTTAGAATATTTCGGTGATATTGGCTAACGGGTACGAGTCACCTTCCGTTACCTTGTTCAATTTCCTGAAATCTACTGCAACTCTTTTTTGAAGGTTGCCTTCAAAAAAGGTTGCCTGCATGACTTCCTGTATGTGTACTTCCGGCAGTCTGTACGGATGAATTTTTACGAAAGTTGTTCCTGCCAGGACATTTATGCGATGCTCGTCTATATTTGTGAAGCCGAGTTTTCCGCCTTCCAAATGGAATATATCAGCGTATTCTTCGCTGCGTTCTCGTAGAAATTTGTCTCCTTATTTATTTATATTTGAGGTTCCCTTGATCTCTTCCCATATGTTTCCCTGTCTTTTGATCTTGTCCTCCTTTCTGAGGGTATTTATTTTATTTGTTTCGTTTATCAATTCCTCTTCTTTGATTTCTTCTATTTGGACTGTCGGCCTATTAATTTCAATTTCTTGGTTGCAGGAGTTTCGTACAAATGCGAGGTAAGTTAGTCCTGTCGGATTAACGAAACGTCCCGAGTAGAAATATTGTCAGGCCGGCCTGATATTTGATCCGGGCCTGATCACGTTGTAGCACGGAGGTCTTACTTAAGGTATGCCGTAATTTGCCTGATCCGGCTGGTGTCAGGCTATGGTTAGGCAACTGGATGTACGGTCTCCTCTAGTTGCCTGATCCGGATAGCTTCGAGCTGTGGTCAAGCAACTGGATTTACGGCTCAAGTTAATTCGCCTGACCCGGCCAGCATCAGCGATAGTCAAGCAACTGGACTTGTACAGTTTGGCGCTAAACACGTGCCTAACCTTATCTTGTCAAATGCTAGATACACACGAGACAAGCATCAGGCGATAGTCAAGCAACTGGACTTTTACACTTTGGCGCTAAACACGTGCCTAACCTCCCCATTAAGAAATTTGGCGACAACACATTGGCAACACCTCGCCAAGCGAGAGTAAGCTGTGACGGAAAAATGGCATCCTTTGCCGCCGCATTAAGCTGTTTTCTAGCAGCACAGCATTGCGCATCTTCGCGTGAATGCTGGTGTTAATATTGCAGTACGAAAATACAGAATATCGGTGGTACATTCGGAGCACGTTCATTGCTGGGTTATTGCAGCATTGCGTCAGAAAATTTGAAATGCGTTATTTCTGCAAGCTGAGGGCACATTGGGGATATTCTGTGACGCTCCATTGCCGGTAGAAACGGGGCACGTTATCGCGGCATTGAGACGGAAAATTTGGAATACGCTATTCGGCAAGGTGAGGGCACATTGGCGGCATGCTGTGACATTCAGTTGCCGGCATATTTAGAACACGCCGTAACCCTCCGTCATCGGCATAAACGAGGCCCGCTATTGCGGTGTTATGACCTGCTAAATGGGGTTCTGCTTTACTGGCGTGGACAGGTGGGAATAAAAAGAGGGCAACATAAGTAATTTTATTGAATACAATCGCACACACGTACCGGCGTGTGCGACGCCCGCGTATGAGTGAGGGCTACGCGTCATGCCCGTAATTATTTTTTTTCCGAAAGTACGAGGCTGGGATTCAAACCCGTAACTTCACGATGGGCTGGTTTAGAAGGCAAGCACGCTAACTACTCGACCAGCCAACTGGTTCAACTTATATAACTAATTTTAGGATCATGACATTTGCCGCAGCTAATCTGCCTATGGTTATAACCATGTATCTTGTTTTTGCTGGCAATGGAGAGTCACAGCGTGCCGCCAATGTGCCCTAACCTTGCCTGACTAACGTATTCCAAATTATCCGTTGCAATGCCGCTATAACTTGCCTCGTTTTTACCGGCAATGGAGCGTCACAGCGTGGTGCATTTATGACTAAAACGCGATATAAAGATGACATCACTCCAAATCTGGAGCTTGCCGCATCAGTACCTTTGTTGCAGCAGGTAATTGTTACGTATATTTGCTGCAAATTTGCCGTCTTGGAATCACACATTTATTTCACCAAACCACGCACTATGCCGCAAATTTTTAGCGTATTGCGGTACCAAAAGACAGCATATTGGTATCATGGTGTGCCGCCGTATGCTGTCCTCTTGTCGCTATAATGCTGACATGTGAATTTTTACAGCATGTTTGTATATCAGGGTAATCTTGTAAAATGCTAGAGACACACGCGACAAGCACAAGACATATACATAAGCTGACAGTGTAGTTTAGTTCTGTAAACGTAATGCCATTGGTGAAGGTTCGAAATGAATTTTGATTGGACATTGCATTTACTATGTTCTATGGGACCAATGGATGGGTCACGGATCGCCAGACTACTTTAAATGAATAGAACTTGGTTTACGTTTCAAGGGGAGTAAACTCTACGGTAACAATACGCGCTCCTACTCTATTATTCACAGCGGTTCGCAAAGCGTAGAGTTACACACGCGTGTCTCGGTCCCAAAACCTTCCGTTTTCGCGGTCCTTTCCTGACTGCCTCATTTCTTCTCACCAAGGTGTTCCTCGCCTCCCCTTGGACCCCCTTCCACGTGGGTGTTCCTCCGATTATCGCGGGGTAGTTTTCCACCACTTCAGTCGGGAAGGCGGAAAAGCGATACCCTGTATTTTTCCATTAGCGATACTGACAAACCGGGCCGAGGCTCAGGTTATCGCTTCGGCTACGGGAAAAATACATAGAGCGGATGAGGAGTACGGAGATCTCGGACCTCTATCAGGATACGCGTTTCGGGGCTTAGCGCCATTTTCGCTAGATTCCTTCGGAGCGGCATGTCTCGTGAGAAGAGGGTGCCGAGATCCCTTGACCCACGCTTCGCAATCCGGCGACGTCTACCAGCACGACCGAGGGACCCGCGTCCTGGCTAACACCCCCGCCAGTAGACTGAGGTACGTCCTCGTTCCTCGATTTCAGGGTGCGGGAGAGCAACTTCTGGTTGGTCCTCTGGAGTTTGGCCAACCGTCTTTCGGCCTTGACCTGCTGCATAGCTGTTTTCCTACAACAAACTTGATACGACCATGTTACCAATGTTGGAGGGATGGAAGGGCTATTCCCTTTATCCTAGCCCAGAAATTGTTTACCAGCATCTTGATCCGGTGGTCTTCCAAGATTCCTCTCATTTCCTTGAAGCTTGTGCTGTATTAGTTTAAGGAGTCCAACTTTATTTGCCGGTTGAAGGTTGCGATCAGCAGTCCCTCAGGGAAGGTTAGATTGAACCCCGAGATGTTGAAGGTGATTTCCGTGGCGACTGTTTCCCTCAATTCCGAAAGATGGTTCCGTAATACTATAAGTTTCAGTCTCGGTTCCACAATGGAGAGTGATCGGGAACTCCATCCCGGCTTCAGGTGATATGATGATCTGCGCGGTCTTGGTGTTTATCACCCCGAGTTCCTTCAACCGGAAGACAGTTAAATGGCAGTCGTCGGCGTCCTCGTGTCGAATAAAGGCAGCTTCCGATTCGCAGAGCGCGCAGGAGTCTGCTTCGTGCCCTATCCCTTCGTAAGGGGCTACGTTGACTCCAGAGGACGATCTCATGGCTCCTTTGTTAAATTTTCAGACCATGGTTTTCATTCCAATCGTTCTCGTGATTCGCTCAGCGAACGTAGGGTTAAAGGTTACGTAGGTGTCGTTTACAGCCATGGGAACCGGTGTGTTCGCTACTATTTTCCATGACTCCTCGTCGACGAACGGGATTTTAACCACATAGATCAGCTGTTCGTCCCGAGTCATAATAGACACTTTCGACAAGTCAATTATCATCTGGTAGTCAGTTTTCTGGCCTTGGAGAGGGTTCCGCCCGCAAATGTCCTCGAATTTCTTCATACCCCTATCGAGGTCCACGGGGGTTAACAGGGTGGGTTGGACGATACCGTGTTTCCCCATTTCGAGAGCCGTCATTATGGTCCGGAGAACGTAGTCCAGTTCTCGTATCTCCATTTCCAAACGGTGCGCTATCTCGATGACGTACAGTTCTCCAGCCATGTCGTCGACGGCCGTGCGCACGTTATTGAACGCATACTCGATTTTCTCGAGCCGTTGTTTGAGTTCACTTTCGTTCTTGGAGATGGAGGCGATGGTTTTCTCCATTATGTTTGTTTGCTCCTTCACTACTTTGTTAATTTCATTGGTGGCATTGATGACGTTGGCGATGTTGGTGTTTATCGTCTGAAGGTCGGTATTGTCGGGGGTTCCCACAGGAATTTGTGAATGGTCCCAACAATGTTAAGGATTCCCCTCGTTTTCCGCGGTATCGACGGTGGGCGGTTGAATGTGGTGCCAAAAATTTCGATGTCCCTTTTCAAGGCGTAATACCTTTCAATAGTTGCGGCGTATAACGCGTCGATTGCCGGTGACACGTGGACGGCCTTAGGGATGTATCCCAATGGGGTGTGAGTCCCAGCGATCAACCCATTGGTCCGGGGAATTAAGGTGGAGAGAGCCTCGAACGCCAAGGACAGTTGGGAGATGTCTATTGCGTACATAAGTCGCCAAGTCTCGGAATAGAGGCATACTTCTCCAAGTTCTTCCTGTGTTAAACTCGAGTGTAGTGGTTGGAGGTCCATTTTCCGTCTGTACTCCATCTGGAAGGGCAACCAACAATATTTAGGTCAAGTTTTAGGCTGGGCCTACCCTTGAACGACTCGGGGATGTTTTCCGGACAAGTCGATTGTTTTTATAAGCCGCGGCCTTTCGTCGCCTGCACTATCACCCTGAAAATGTCTTCGGAATGGTTTCGTATTCCCGGTGTGTGCCATCTTTACTTGCGACCCGGACTTGGTGGGGTACCGATAGACCACGTGATTTTTTTTGTGGTTCACGCTGATGACCTGGTACGGCCCGAGCCACTTGGCCGATAGTCTGTATGACGGTGCTTCGTTCAGGACAAAGATCCAATCCTTTTCCTCGTATAGGGGCATCGGGTTGCGCCTGGCACTATCCACGTATTTTCGATTCTTTTCTCGTGCGACCATCAGGTGGTGCCTAGCTTGGTACAGTTGATTCCAGTGCTTCTGATTCAGTTCGTCGAACCTCTGCTGGAGAATTGATGTGTTCAGTTGTTTGATTGCGCTCGGGTAATTGGATGAGTGAATGAACATGATGTTGAATGGGGTATCTTGTATCGAGGTATGGAAACTATCGTTATACGTAAAGGCAATTGCATTCATCTTCGTATCCCAGTTCGTGATGTTGTTCGTGCACATCGTTCGGATTAAATCCTTCAGGACCCCGTGCATTCTTTCGATCGATCCGTTCCTTTGCGGGTGGTAAACCGTCGTTCGTATTCCTTTGATCACCATAACCTCGTCGATGTATGTCATTAGCTTGTTATTAAACTCCTTTCCGTTATCGCTAAGGTCTACCTTCGGTGCTCCAAAAATGCAAATGGCCTTGGATTAGCTGGTATAGCCCCCACTTCCACGCGTCCTCCTGATATTGAAAAAGCGTTCCGTGCCTTTGTCTCCTTTCTTTCGTCACGCGTTTGTCCCGTGTTGGTGCTTCGGGCTCTTGCTTAGTGAGAATAATCCATCGGGATTTGTCCTTGGGATAATTTGGTCTTATGGTCAGCTCGTTTGTCCTCCCTTGGTGCAAGGCTAGATTGTTAATTCGCTGCGTGATACCTTCTAGGTCGTCGAGTTTAACCCGCGAACCTCGTCTCCATTTTTTTGTTTCGGGGCCGGTTTTCTCAGAATTCCGACGCGCCGAAGGATTTGGCGTAAGTAGTATGGGGGCCACAATGGCGACCCTCACTCCTCATACCCATTCCTACCCCCACTTCTCGGTAGCCAAGGTGGTGGGGATGAAGTGGGATGGTCGTCCTTATCCCACCACCCCTCCCCCCTCCTCTGTATCCGAGATGGAGGGGATGGAGTGGAGGGGGGATGGCTGGAGTGGAGGGTTCGCCATAGCGGCCCCTTTTTTTACTTTATGAAAATTCATTTTTTTAGAAATAAATCTGTCTTACTCACCGAGACCGTTGCTGCTCCTGGTGACGGTGAACTCCGAGGGTACACACACGCGCGCGCACACACACACACACACGCGCGCGCGCGCGCACACACACGAGCACGAGTGTCACGGCTCGTTCTCCCACCCCTCCGGCTGGAACGAGTCGTCGAACCCGTCGTCGGGCCACCCCGCGCCGTAAAAAGCGACGGGTTCGGGCCCGTCGTTCAACGCCGCGATTAGCACCGTCGCGACGTCGACCCCGTAGTACATGCGCACGCGGGGGAGGGGGGGGGTGCCATTTTCGGCCACAGCCACGACGACGCAGTTCTCTACGAGGTCCGCGAGCAGGTCCGAGACGAAGGGGATGGTCTCAAGGTGCGCGATCCCCGAAAACGTGCACTGAATGACGAGGCCCGCGACAAACGCGCAAAAGGGCGCGGGGGTATACAGCAAGTCCGCGTCTACGTACCCGCTGTACCCCTCATCAACAAAAAAACTTCACTGTATCCCTCGAAGTCGCACGAGTGTCGTGCGACTCCGAGGGATGTTCCCGCGGAGTACGTCACAGCCACCCGCGGGGATTATTACGCACGACGCTCCCGGCACAACATCGTCGAACAGGCGACGTACTCCGGCCTGACGCTGCACGTAAAATGCGTACAGGGCTTCACGCAACCACTCGTGCGTTTCGCCCGTCGCCACTGTGCGTATATATACGGCCAAGCCGTCGACGCGGGAAACGCGGCACGCAAACTCCTAGCTTAGTGTGGTAGAGAAAAAAAGAGAGAGAGAGCAACATGAATTACTACGATGCGTACTTTGACGCACAAGTGGGAAAAGGTAGAACAGGGTACGGGGGAATTAGCCAAGTATACATAGGGTCGCCGAACCAGCGGGGTCACGGTATTGGCAGTTTCCTTGACGGCCTTTTCCGTCGCATTTTACCTCTCTTAAAACAGGGGGCACGAGCTGTCGGTAAAGAGGCTATACGGTCAGGCCTTATTGTGGCGAGCGATCTAATGGATGCAGGAATTCAGCCTAGGGAAGCCTTCAAATCGCGTTTGCGCGAATCGGGTGTGAGTTTGAAGCGAAAAGCTGAGGAAAAACTCAGTAGTGTTATGCAGGGCTCAGGATATAAGGCCTCGAAAAATCACAAGCTTGCGCATTCGCTCAGTAGCTACAGCGCGCGTAGCATCGGCCTAAAAAGAAAACCGCCGCGTTGAAGAAAAAACGTACAAATTGTGTTAAAAAAAGAAGAGAACAGCTAGAAAGAGAACGCCGAAGAAGAAGAAGTCGCGAGCTAGGACCGTATCAGATATCTTCTCGTGAAAATGGCGTTCTTGCATGCCCATTCGTGTGAGTGTTTGAAGTCTGAGTTGGAACTATTCTCGCTACCACCGACTCAAACAACCATCGAGGGAACGCAATGGGTACACTATAAACCGATCTCATCTCTGATGGATGATTCACCAATAGAATTTGTGGTACCTGGTCAAGGTGACGAATACATCGATCTTGCTCATACCATGCTAAGCATACGTGCCCAAATACGCTCGAGTGCAGTGAAACCCGAACCTACCATTAGAGTGGGTCCTGTCAATAATTTACTTCATTCGCTGTTCAATCAAGTCAATGTATTTCTCAATCAGAACATCGTATCTCCGCCCAATAATGCTTATGCATACAGGGCATACATTGAAAACTTATTGAATTATGGGCAGGGTGCGAAAAGCTCTCATCTTTCAAGTTGCCTGTGGTACAGTGATACGGCCGGTAAAATGGACGATGTCGCAGAAGCTAATGCAGGCCTTGCTAATCGTCGAATGGTCCTCAATGGGCGCAATGAGATCGATCTCCTTGGCCACCTCCATTGCGATATTTTTAATCAAGAGCGATTTCTTATAAACGGCGTGGAGATGCGATTACGTTTTGTACGTACCAGCGACGCATTCTGTCTTATGACTTCCTCGAAAGATTTCAGCATGCGTATTACCGAGGCATCGCTTATCGTACGCCGCGCTAAAATTGCCCCTGGTATACTTTTAGCTCACGCGCGAGCATTATGAAAATCTACAGCAAAATATCCTTTGACACGTGTCGAGGTTAAGTCTATATCGATGCATGCAGGAGTGCACGTCGATACTCTGGACAATGTTATACTGGGCCAACTACCGAAGCGCATAATTATAGGGTTTGTCGATAATAAAGCATTCAACGGTAACCGCGCGTTGAATCCTTTTAACTTTCACAATTATAAAATTAATTATCTCGCGTTATATGCTGACGGTGTGCAGATACCATCGAAAGCACTCCAACCTAACTTTGACGACACGCATCTATATGCGGATACGTATCATACATTATTCTCAGGGACTGGCATTCACTTTCTCAATCAGGGTAATTCAATTACTCGCACAGCGTATCCCTGAGGCTATTGTCTTTTTGCGTTTGATCTAACGCCCGATCTTTCGGCGAACAGTAACAGTCATTGGAATTTGGTGAAACACGGTAGCGTGAGGCTCGAAATACGCTTCGGCGAGGCAATAACTTCAACGGTAAATTGTGTCATGTATGCGGAATATGATAACGTGGTGGAGGTTGATGCTTTCCGACAAGTTATTGTAGATTTCAGCGGTTGAGCTCTCCAGTTCAAGCAGAGCGCTCAAAGCAGAACCATCATGAGTATCGCGATAGACATACAAGGCTTAACGGATAAGCACTACAACTTTATACCGAAAGAAGTGGCTGTTGCATCAACCGATTCATCGTGGCACGATCATTGGATCGTCGCTCCACCTCACACATACAGACAATTACCGTCGGATGTGAAAAGAACGAACGAGCGGGTGACGCGGGAGCATCACGGTATAAAATGGTTCGAGGGTCATACACCATTACGCTATATTGAGAGAATTTTGAGGGCAATCGCTACCGATTCTACGCGGATATTTGTACAAGGTGTCGCTAAATCATCCTATTTAGCGCAACTCACCGGCTACTATATTATAAATTTGGAGGAGGACAAGGATAATATCTCATATCAGCATCTTCCGGGGGCCGGTACACATTGCTCATATCACGCCACGATACGGAAAAATCAATCGTATAAGTGTGCCCTGGATAATGTAATGAGGATTAAAACGCTGCTCTGTCAGAGTGAATGTCGCGAGTCGCTATGGGAATATAGGACAACAACAGCGTTATCGATTGGCTTGCCCTGCGGCGAGTCCTGCTATGAACAGCCTTCAAATCCTCGACTCTCTACGTGATATAAAAAAGCACGCTGTTGGTGTATAACCCGCAGATCGCATACCAAAAGTTTGGACAAAACCAACGGCTATTGTCGCGAATACTGATGGATATAAATAGCCCGGTATCCACTGGATCGCCATGTACGTCGATCGTGACGGACGTGGATGGTACTTCGACAGCTACGGACTACCACCAATCATCCCGCAGCATCTCCGTCGACTTCGAGCAAACTGTAAACTCTTCCGATACAGCACTGATCAGCTTCGCGCTACGGATTCGCAGTGCTGTGGACAGTATTGCATTATGTTTCTTCATTATATGTGTACTGGCTTCGGTATGCATAAGTTTAGAAGCGTATTTTCAAATGATCTATCACGCAACGATAAAATAGTTTGCGATTACTACAAGACATTTACCCGTAAGCAGAATAAAGCTACGCATAAAATGTCCAATAAGGGTCTGCCCACAGGAGGTAGCAATTCCTTCAATCATAAAAGTTTACATTGTGTACAGGGCTGCTGCTCCCGTAATCGCTAACCGTTCAATAAAATGATGACACTTGAAATATTTCTCTGTGTCTCGAACTTTATTCAGCGGCGCATAGCAACGACATCGTCAGTAATTTTGCTAGAGGCTCCGCCTGGCACTCTTCGACATCAGCCATTTTGTTTTGCGCGACTCTTGGCAAAACGCGGTGGGGGAAGCTGCGGGTATGGTGGGTGGGTGGGTGTAACAAAGCTATAAGGGATCAGTCGTTCCGCATTGTTAATTCTTCTCGGGCGGCAACAGCAGAAGCATATGCAGAGGAAGCGGTGCGAGTTAGGAGTACGCATTGAAGCATTCTTGCAAAACTTAGCTTCTCTTCAAACACTCATCCAGAGAAGAACATCGTTACAAATTTTAACCCGTGAAATTCAAAAGCTCAATTTCAGCGATGGACTTCTCCCAAATCAACAAGATCGGAAAGTTGTCGGACTTCCTGCCGACGAAAAAACTGTCGGAGCTTTCGCTAAAAACCGACTACAAGATTTCTGATGTACGGCCAGTAAAAACACGCTTCGGGCCCCGAATCATTATTGAATTGGAAAGGGAGTTCACGTGCTTGCTACCATCCAGATTCACCAAAGTTCTGGAAAACGAAACGCTGTTCCAGCAGATGGTAACGGCTGCGCGCGAGAATAATCTTCTCATGGAATTCTTCGGGGACGATTTTAACAGTCTGAAATTCAAGCCAGCCGCCGAATAGTGCAGCGTCTGCAGTTCCCGCGCCCAGAGCAGCCATGGCAAGCGAGGCTTCCGATAATCGCTGCTATAAACCGTGCCCGCTGCTACTACAAATATCCCATAATCTCAACAATTGCTTGACAAAAGGTGTGCGGTTGGGTATTGAAGTTATCGGTGCTAATCAATTACACCCCGTCATGCGTTTCACATGCGACAGCAACGGCTGGACAACGCTAAATACTCCGTCCTGGTTGGATTTTCGCGAACGTCTCTCTACGATCACAGCGTATCTCAACGGCGAGGGAAACACTCCTACGGTGAATAGAATACGGTGAACATCTCAACCGGCCCACTGTAACTATCCAAAACTGCAACGACTACGGAGCAAACGCTATACACCATGCGGCGCCATTCTTTACCTTCATAAAAGATGACTTCGTCGTGCTGCAGCTATTGGAGGAACGCATAAACGGCTACATGGCATGGCTTCATCGCTCCACCGAGGACGTGACGAAGTGTAAAAATGCACTTGTCAGCGTAATCGCAGCCGAAATATTCTGCATGACAGCACGCCGTTTACGACGACGGATTCGTAAAAGGAAAACGAAAATTCAGGAAAGCGTTCAACGCACCCTATCCTGTATTCCCGGCGAGCTCTCCGCACGCGCCAGAACAAGCGTCACCGATAATCTCATAAACCATCAGTTGAAACGGTTAATTAACAGCGATATCACGTACATATCATAAAAATGTGTACTTTGTGAACATATTTTAATAAAGCAAAAAAAAGAGGCCGCTATGGCAAACCCTCCACTCCGGCCATCCCCCTCCACACCCCGCTGCCGAGGAGGGGGGAGGGGTGGGGGGATAAGGACGACCATCCCCACCACCTCGGCTACCGAGGAGTGGGGGTAGGAGTGGGGGTCGTCATAGTGGCCCACATACTACTGGTGTATCGCCGGTCCTCCCTCTTCTTTTGAGCACGATACTCGATTGACCCGTGGTTCGCGCGGTATTCGCGATAGCGCGTCAGCCGCTTGATTTTCACATCCCTTTTTATAGTGGATGTCGAAGTCGAACTCTTCTAGGCGGAGTCTCCATCTGAGGATTCGTGAAGACGGATTCTTTATGTCGGCCATCCAGACGAGAGCTCGGTGATCGGTCTGGATCAGGAACTTGTACCCTAGGAGGTATTGGCGTAGTCGTTTTACTGACCAGACTATCGCCAGCATCTCTTTTTCCGAGGTTCCGTAATTCTTCGTCGCGGGGTTTAGAGCACGAGAGATATAGTATACTGGGTGTCCTTCCTGTGAAAGGACCGCTCCTAACCCCTGATCCGAGGCGTCGGTTGTGAGCGTGAACATCTTCGTTAGACATGCGCAAAACAGCGCTTTATAAAGTAATGTGATATGGCATTACATTTCGTACCGAGTGATATTACATTACAACATCACCCTAAACATCACCCGAGATGGCGCCCCATGCGGCAGCTCACTATCACGTCTTGTGTGATATTGTAATGGAATGCTTGGGTGTAATATAAAGTAATAGATAGATTACCACCCGTGTTCATAGTCGTTCCTTAAGAACCAAGAATTCCTCATTCCGCGTTTCGTTGTAAACGCGAAATGAGGAATCCTTATTTCTTTAGGAACGACTATCTTTCTGAGGGAATCGGCTGTACTTCGATCTCATTATCGACATTTCTATTGGGAAGAGATACAAGCTGTCTATCGCTATTTACTTGAATTGTAGGATGGATGACTGTCATATGTCGGCTCAGGCTTCCTATTGAGCTGGAAGAAATTGCCAATGTACGCGAGCAGTAGCCACATTTGGCCTTTTTGCTCGGAACAACTTCTTCGAAGTGATTCCAAAGAGGGTTACTTTTTCTCTCAGTCGCCATTATACACTAACATGTGCAAGTAATGCGAATGATGATGACCGCGTACTGTAGCATTACACTAAAGCTGGGTTTAGTGCTCGACCGACATCAGCGCTCATCGTCGAATTGCATATGTATTGCATATGTATTGCATATAACTATACACGCTCGACTGAAATCAGCGTTTCCCGTCGGTCGAGCACTAAACCCAGTCTGATATATTACGCGTTATATGACCCGACACTCGACCGATATCAGCGCTCCCCGTCGGTCGAGCACTAAACCTAGCCTTAGTGTGATGTGTAATGCTTAATTTGGTCGAGTCATGTATAATGCTACAGTACGCGGTCGGGTGATATTACGCGTAATGCATCAATCGCATTACTTACACACGTCTAATCTTCGTGAAGTCCGGGCGTCGAAGCGTCGGTGATATAATTAGGTGCGACTTCAGTTCTTCGAATGCTTTCTGGCATTTGTTGGTCCAGTTGAATCGGGCGTCCTTCTTCGTGGGGTCGACCATAGGTCGAGCGATGTGCGCGAAGTCCTTGATGAACCGTCGGTAGTACCCTGCGAGTCCCACGAATGATTTGACCTCTGTTGGGTCGGTTGGTACCGGGAAATATCTGACGGCTTCGATTTTCGCAGGGTTTGGTTGGACTCCGTCTGCTGTGATTATGTATCCTAGATATTCGACCTCCGGTAGGAGATACTTGCACTTTTCCGGCTCCAGTGTCAGTCCACATTTTCGAAGTCTCTCGAAGACGGTAACCAGATTCCGATTGTGTTCTTCGATCGTTTCCCCGAAAATGACGATGTCGTCCATGTAGACCCAACAGATTTTGTGATTCAGTCCGACTAGGCACTGATCCATCATCTTCTGGAACGTAGCTGGCGCGTTTTTCAGACCGAATGGTATTCGTTCATATTCAAAGTGTCCTTCCAAGGTTGAAAATCCTGTATAGTTTTTCGAGTCCTCGTCCATCATGATTTGATGGAATCCAGCCTTTAGGTCGAAGACGCTGAAGAATTTGGCATTCCCGAGTGAGTCGAAGATATTCTCTATCCGGGGCATGGGATAGGCGTCTAATACCGTATTTTTATTTAGTTTCCGGAAGTCGATGACGATGCGCCACTTCTTTTCTCCGCCCGGCCCAGGTTTCTTTGGGACGACCCAGACGGGTGAGTTGAATGGCGAATCGGATGATACCCTTTTTCAGCATGTCGGCTACCTGAGTCTTTATTTCTTCGCGGTGGGCGTGAGCTGTCTTGAAGTTGCCAATGTTGATCGGTGTATGATTAATTGGTATGATCTTATGCTTCACGTGTGGTGCGGCGGGTAAGTCTTGACCTGGAGATGTAAAGATGTCTTGGTAGCTCAGGATAATACCGCTGATAATTTCCTTTTGCTCTGGTTCGAGATGGTCGAGTTTCGAGGCTTCTAGCAAAAAATTGTGTTTTTGTTCCGGGCTAAGGCAGGTATTATCCGTTTCTCCCCCTTCCATCTTTACATTCATAACCCTGATCTGGTTTTCGTCGAAGATCATGACCTTGTCCGTCGGGTTTTTTATCTCATTCACATACGAAACTTCAAATGTGTGTTCCTCCCCGTTTTGAACTGTTCTGTCATAGACGCCCGTGGTAATTAAGCACTCGCGGTCTGGACCGTCGACTGCTAGTGTCATTATCACGGCCGTATGAGGTGGTACAAGACAAGGTGTTTGTTTGACAGATTATAGTCCCTTTGCTTCATAAATTCCAACCCCATGAACCCGTCCTCGGGTATGATTGAATCATCGGGTAGCACGTAGAAGATGCTAGTGACTTCGAGATACCTTAATCTGATCTTTTCGATAGACACGAATCGACTGGTCCCCATGGTGAAACTTCTCTTTGCCTTTTCTGTCGGGAACCCCTGTGGTATACACCCCCTTTTTACTAGGTTGAGAGAACTACCCGTGTCCACTAATAATTCGATGTCTCGGGCGAATCCTCTTGGACGAATTCTGACTCGTTCCAGTCGTCCAATTCCGACGTTTGACACCCTTGGTATTCTCGTATTCGTGATCGTCCCGGTTGACGCTTGTCTCCTGATTCTCCTGAGTTTCTCGTTCGCTGATGTTGTATACTTGCGCTGGTTTGGGCAATGGCCTTGTTCGGTAAAAATTTCCCCCCTGGGGTCTTGGGTTACCTTCGGCCGGGCGTGATTGGGAACTTCTTCTAGGTCTTGGGCAATCCTTCACGAAGTGTCTCTTGCCCTCACAATTGTAACAGATGGACTCGGCATCGGCTACGGCGGCGTTCACGGTAATCGGTGTTTGCCGAGTGCCTTTGGGTGCGTTCAGTGCACCGTATTGTCTCCATGGAAGCTGACTGTGCTTCAGCTGCTGCTGGGCCGAGTAGGCTGGCAATACCCTTTCAGCGTTTGCTTCCCGGTAGGCAATGTTGGCTTCTTCGATCGCCTGAGCAGCTTACTGTGCGGATGCGAGGTTCGAATACGTGTTGATGTAGACCTTCAAGCTATCGAAAACATCCTTTCTGCATCCATGAATGAACATCGAGATGGCCTGATCGTAGCGGAACGGCATGTGGTCCAGGGAGCCCTTAGCTTGCTCCCTCTCATCAGCTTCCTTCACGGCGTGCAGGGCGTGGTTGAAGTTCGCGATGTACTCGAGCATAATTCCGGTCTGCCTCACTTGACGAAGTTTATCCATGCAGATTTGGAACCCAGATAGGTATCCAAGGTGAGTCTTAACGAACTCGACGAGACCAGACTCGGTTTCGATGAGCCCGGTCGCGAGCCGCGAGATTTCGTGCGATATTCCCTGGATGAAGACCATCGAGACCAACGCTGCCTTTTGGGAACTCCACATGAAACGGCAAGCGAATTTAAATTGCTTGATCCAATCTAGTATTGGCGTCGATCTTTCCAGTTCGGGGACCAACAGGAGGCACTCGGTAGCCTTCATCGTCCCCCCTTCATTGTCCATCCGAGTGTTCGGTTGGGTTACTCTCGAGCCGTGGATTGTAGGGATCGTCCGGCGGATTTGGTGGTCCACCGAATGGGTCGCTGTTCCCCCGGTTAACGAAAGGGTTTTCCCCTATCCTCTTGGAGATTCTTCCTGTGGGTCCGGGCCTTGGTGGGCCTGTAGGTCCACCTGGTCGTTCTGGGTCTCCTCAACCAGCTGGGCCTTCTGATCTCCATTCGCTCGGGGCGTTGCTGGTTATCCCCATGCTGGTTTTCAGCTGGTGATTTTCGTCCGCCCATTGCTTAGCTCGGCTGATCCGAAGTTGTTCTTCTAGGCGGCTGATTGCGTGAGGTGGTTCCGCTTCTCGGCCGAGCCGCGATTCTGCCTCCTCTGATTGCCCCCACCTCCGGTGGACACGCTCGAGCCGGGTCGCAAGCGGGTTCGGTGAGGGATTTTTCTCTTCCTTCCGTATTTCCTTGACAGATTTCAACGACATCTTGCTGCGTTGATTTCGATGAGCCTCCTCGAGTAACAACCTTTGCTCCACCAGCTCCCGGGCCGATTGTCTTGAAATCGAGTCGAGCTGCCGGATCTCCTCACGAAGCTTTTCTTCTCTCTGGGCTTCCCTTATGGATAGTTTGACCACTCGATCGTAATCATCCTGAGTTACATCAAACCCCGGTGTGTCGATCTCCCAACTCTCCATTTTCCCGGGGGTCGGATCCAGGCGAACGACCGATGGCCCCGCCCCGTGGGTCGATACGTGGTGATTCCTCAGGCGATGCATTTCCTTTAACATCCCTTCTTGTTTAATTTCGGCTTCGCGGAGCTTCCTTCGGAGCGCCTCAGTTTCAGCGTCCCTTTCCTCGAGGGGGCGGAGGTGGTTGGCCATGCGTTCCTTTTCTTGGTCTGCCGTTCCTACATTACTCACGAGGCGTTCGCGCTCTCGCTGGATCTCCTGAAGCCGTTTCCCTCGAGCTTCTGCCTCAGCGGTGGCCTTGCCGATTATTTCCCGGTAGGTGGAAAGTTGCTCCTGGGCATGCGTAAATGTTTAAGTCGCCTGGAGTTTGCTTAGTTCAACTCTGGCGATTAATTCTTCTTCCGTCATTCCCAAGTAAGCTAGACGGTGTGATTCGAGGTAGAACGGTGGGGCTCGCACTTGGCGCGGATATGGGTCGACGACGGGCAGGTCGGTTGGACCCGTTGTCGATGCCGAGATGGGTGGGACCTGGTCATCCGGGGCCACGGTTTGTGGATCCATTTGCCGCGTTGTGACCGCAAACATTCTTTCCTTCTCTTCGTTTATTTATTCTGCCACAGCTCGATCTTGCTCGGGTTGTCGCGCTCGGGCAAGCTCGTCGACCCGGAGCTGCTCCGTCTGCTCACGAGCTTTTTGTCGTCGGATATCGACGGCTACGTCATCGCTAATGTCGTCGGGATCGATTTCTAGCTCTAAAAGGGCATCTTGTGCACCCGGTAGGCCTTCTAACATGCTGCGGATCGCGGACCGTTCTACTAACAGTCTCTTGACTGTTTCTTCTAAAGTTTGTCTCTCGACAGGTGTGTGTTCCCTCAGTAATTCGGCGTCTAGGCTCCGAATTTCTGCTCTTAGTAGGACATATCGCTCGGTATATTTTGCGATTTCGTTTGCGTTCATCTTGACTTTATATTTTGACTTTATATATATATATATATATATCGTGACGCGACTTAGTCTTCATCTCAACACAGACTGCGTTTCACGCTTATGTTCTCGAATTACGATAGTGAAAAATATACTGAGATATTATTCGGACTCACAGTAAGGAGAACAGAAGGAGTAGAGAAGTGACGTTTATGATCATTCCGCGTACTTCCTTCGATCAAGCGCTGGTCACGTCGAATCTTGGAATCTTCTCTGACAAGATGGTCCCAGTGGATCTGGACCTGCCGTGTGGCTCCGATTCTTCGGACTTCAGTATCGTAGATTTCGCTTCGGTCACCGTGTGACTCACGGACACTATTACACTATTCTAAGCAGGCGTGATGTTACTACCGTAATAGCACTGATTCACTCGCGGGCTTAAAATGTTCTGGGAGACGCTAACTTTCGAGATTTTCGGCGCGGAGGACGAATTTCGAATACTCGATCGTTTCCGAGACACGCACGTTAACCAAGGTACCGTTCTCTTTTTTTTATGCAAATGACTCGTTGCAGAAGGCTCCAAGTTTAGACAATCGATATAGTCAGTCTGACTCCTGCAGAGAGCAGTCGCTTAACTATATTCTGGCAGGATCGCCAATTTGTTCTATGGAACCAATGGATGGGTCGCGGATCGCCAGACTACTTTAAATGAATAGTCGAAAAGGTATGCTGAATTGACAAATACTCGTTTATTACGCAAGGAGAATTGGCTCATTACAGAAATATGTCGATATAATTTGGAGAATAGAACTTGGTTTACGTTTCAAGGGGAGTAAACTCTACGGTAACGATACGCGCTCCTACTCTACTATTCACAGCGGTTCGCAAGGCGTAGAGTTACACACGCGTGTCTCGGTCCCAAAACCTTCCATCTTCGCGGTCCTTTCCTGACTGCCTCATTTCTTCTCACCAAGGTGTTCCTCGCCTCCCCTTCTACGTGGGTGTTCCTCCGATTATCGCGGGGTAGTTTTCCACCACTTCGATCGGGAAGGCGGAAAAACGATACCCTGTATTTTTCCATTAGCGATACTGACAAACCGGGCCAAGGCTCAGGTTATCGCTTCGGCTATGGGAAAAAGACGTAGAGCGGATAATAAGTAGCGGAGATCCCGGGCCTTTATCAGGATACGCGCTTCGGGGCTTAGCGCTATTTGCGCTAGATTCTTTCGGAGCGGCATGTCTCGTGAGAAGAGGGTGCCGAGACCCCTCGACCCACGCCTCGCGATGCGGCGACGTCTACCAGCACGACCGAGGGACCCGCGTCCTGGCTAACAACTGAACTGTACCACACAGTCAACTTACCATTCTTCGGTTGGCCTATACTGTTCAGGCTAACAAAACAATGGTAAGTTGACTGCGTAGTTCAGTCCGGTGGATGTACTGCCATCGGTGCAGGTTAGCCTGTACAGCATAGACCAAACAAATGATGGTTAGTTGAAAACGTAGTTCAGTTCAGTGAACGTAATGCCATTGGTGCAGGTTAATCCATTCGAAATGCACTTCGAATAGACATTACATTCACTGGACTGTTCTACGCTGTCAACTTACCACTATTTGGTTGGACTACGCTGTACAGACTAATCGGCACCGATGGCAGCACATTCACCAGACTGAATTACGCAGTCGACTTTCCATTTTTCGGTTGGCCCACGCTGTCTTGGCTAACCTGTACCGATGGCATCATATTCATCGGTTGGACAACGCTGTCCGGGCTAACCAGCACCGATGGCATCATATTCATCAGATAGCCTATGCTGTTTAGGCTAACCTGCACCGATGGCAGCACATCCATCGAATGGCCTATGCTGTCCGGGCCAACCTGCTCCGATGGCATCACATTCATCCTAGTGGACAGCGTAGGCCAACCAAATATTTTTTAGTTAATCTAATTTTTATTTTATTTTTATTTTATTTAATTTTTACTTTATTTAAGCCATTATTTATAACTTCGTGCCTTTTTGTATTTTGAATATTCGTGCTACTTTTTAGTTCAGGAATAAATAGGACTTCCTGAGCAGGGCTTTATTCGTCATTCTAAGTAGGCCACGATTTTTCACATTGATGAAGCCTTTAAAAAATGGAGCACTGATCCGACCTTGGTTTTTTACTCTGATCAGGCCTTGATTTTGTACGCTGATCAGGCCTCGATTTTGTACCCTGATCTGGCCGTAATGTTTTTACCCTGATCAGGCCGTAATGTTTTTACCCTGATCAGGCCGAAGTCCGGGATGGCGTTACAAAAATGATAAGGGCTTGATAAAAAATCTTGATCAAGGCTGGATCACGAAATCAGGATGCCTGATTAGGTCTTCATTGCAGCCAGAGCAAGATTTCTACTCGGGTTGGGCCTATTTTAACTCCTGGTTGTATTTATTTTGCTGCAGGACACCCTATTTTCGCTGTCAATGTTTTCGCGTACAATATTTTTTCTGTGCGAGGGGGCAATTTAATTCCTTTTGTACCGTTGACCATCGGTACCAACTAACCGTATATTTTGATATATTTTCCGTTCAGGATATCGATGTTATGTTTGCGAATGACATGCCTAGGATACCATCTACCTCCAATGCTACGGTATCATCTATTACGAAAAATCCATGTTTAACGTTTACTGCGGGGGTTTCAATTTCCAGCATTATTTTGCAGAGGGCGTGAAATTTTATTCCGCCTAGTCCTTTTAACTCGATTTTCTCGTCTATTATCTCAGTTTCTTTTTTAGTACACTTTTTTATGAGACAACACTGAGCTCCTGTATCTCCCTTTAAAGCGAGAATTTTTTTGCGAGCTTGCGGTGATGTTATATGGAAATCGCTCGGCGTATCATCTATTGCGAAAAATCGATGTTTAACGTTTACTGCGGGGGTTTCAATTTCCAGCATTATTTTGTAGAGGGCGTGAAATTTTATTCCGCCTATTCCTTTTAACTGTATTGTCTCGTCTATTATCTCAGTTTCTTTTTTTAGTACACTCTTTTTCATGAGACAACACTGAGCTCCTGTAGCTCCCTTTAAGGTGAGAATTTTTTCGCGAGCTTGCGGTGATGCAATATGGAAATCGCTCTCCGTGTCTTCGGGATTAACTGTTTGTACTTCGTATATTTTCATTTTTTTAAGGGAAGGATCTTTTTTGAATGAACGAGTAGCTACTATTTGGGCTGTTCCGCTGACGTTTGCCTTTTTTTCTTCGGTCGTCACCGCGACCATGCTAAGTGTGAAATGAGCCTATGGTTTTTTAAATTTTCGATGACGTTTTGATTGTCTTCTCTCGGTCTTCCTTCACGCGGTTTATTTTTGTGTGTCGTCCAATGGTATTGATGCGGTCGCCCCTGCGTCCCATTTCGATTATTATAATTGGTCCCATGACCATGCTGATGAGTCCCTTGACTCCATTGTTTATTGTTTCCGTGATTCTATTGATTGTTGGTCCCCTGACCCCGTTGCCAAGTTCTTTTTCGGCAATATTTATACGCGTGTTCTGGTTTCTTGCAGTAATTGCAAGTTATATTTATTTAATGAACATTTTTCGCTGGTGCCGGGAGGCTAAATCGTCCATACGCGGGTGTGCTAATACGCCAATCTTTTGCTACGTGCCCCGATTTATGACATTTATTGCACATCATGGGCGCGCATCTTTCTCAGTAGCTCTGTCTATTTACTGACTCTCCTCCCTGTACGGATTTCTCTTCTTCCATAACCCCTTTTAAAGCTGTTCCGAGGTCTTCAAACCCTCGGGCTTTTACTATAACCTGACACACTTGTCGGAGTCCTCTTTCGAAATTATGAAGGTCTAATTGTCGGACATATGCTACAATTGTTTTCTTTCCTGCTGCGGTCTCCTCTTTTGCTGTGCTAGCATCTACCAGTTCCATCATAATTGTCTCGAGTCGTTGACCGTAAGCTAACACGCTTTCGTTCGCTCTTCGCCTACATGTATTAAAATCTACTTGTAATGCGGCTATGGTACGTTGCGTCCCGTACAATGCCGTCATCTCTGCTTTAAATTGTCTGTATGAATCTATCTGTTTATATGGTGTGTCTTTTCGCGCCTTCCCTACGACCTTTGTTGCCAATACGGATTTCAATAGGGTTTGTTGGCTGCGGCCGCGATATTGTCGTTTGCGTATCCATACGCTTCTATTATTAGGCGTATGACTTAATTTTTACAGATTTTTCAGAAAATTTATTTTATAAAAAAATAGATAACAACGAACTTAATGTAGGAAATATTGTCCATCGTTTTCTATGACCTTGCGCCATCTCTCAGGTAACATACAAATGCCGTCGCGAAAGAAACTTGCAGGCTTCGAAGCGATAAAGTCATCGACAAATTTACGCACACCGTCCAGCGTTTTGAATTTTTTTTCCACTAAGGCGTACTGCATTGACCGGAAGAAATGGTAGTCGGATGGGGCCAAGTACGGTGAATATGCCGCGTGCGGGAGAACTTCCCATCCCAAATCCAAGAGTCTTCTGAGTCAAGCGAGCAACGTGAGGTCGAGCGTTGTCATGCAGCAGTATGACTTGTCTGCTGCCTTGCCCAGTAAGAGGCCTTTTCTGATCAAGTTCCTCGCTCCGTTAGTTCAATTGTCGGCTGTAGCGTTCCGCAGTCACTGTCTGACCAGTTTCCAAGAGTTCGTAATAAAGTACACCCTTCATATCCCACCAGATACACAGGAGAACCTTCTTTACGTGGATGTCTTGTTTCGGAGTCGATGTACTGGGTGGCCCGGGATCTACCCATGACTTTTTACGTTTGGGATTCTCGTAAAAAATATACTTTTCATCACCCGTCACAATTTTCCACGAGAAGTCCTTTTTTGTTGCCGAGCATGCAGTGAAAGGCACGTGTTCATACGCTGACCTAAGTTGTGTTCGGTCAACATATGTGGGACCCACCTTCCAATTTTTCGAATTTTTCCCATTTGGTGCAAACGCTTGGAAATAGCTGTTTGGGTGACTCCGAACTGAGCTGCAAGCTCTTGTTATTTTTGTGTTGAGTCGTCATCTAGTAGAGCTTGCAATTCTGCATCTTCAAACTTTGGAGGTTGTCCAGGGCGCGGTTGGTCACTAAAATTGAAAGTATTATTTCTAAAACGTTTGTACCAATAATTACACGTTTCATAAGACACAACGTCGGCACCAAGAACACTACAAATTGATTGTTTATCAGTTGCCATTATAAACTCTGCTATTCTGAGAGGTTATGTAACTTGCGTAGACTTGTCGTTCGGTGTTCTGAAACCTTACGTCCGATCCTTTCAAACCCACAAAAGACCGCGAAAATATTTCTATTTTAAATATAATATTAAGGGGGGATTGTCTTTTTTTTCGCAAAATTTACCGCTTTTTGGGAATTTTTTTGTGAAGAAAGTATACAACGGAAAACTTGTGAAACTTGGCATATAGTTTTATTGATCTGTTTACTACATACAAAAATTTTTTTAAACAATTTCATAAAAAAATCCGGCTCCCACCCCCCTCGACGCGCGATGGTCCTTTTTTGATGGTGTGCACGATTACAGCCTTCACGTTCATCCTGCAACAAAAACCCAAAACCATTTTACTTTAGACACATATAGCTATCGTTCGATGAAGGGGAAAAAAATTGACGATTTGGTGACGTTTTGAACTTGAAGTATCGATTTTTCGAAAAAAATTGATCGATTTTTTGTTATAAATAAAAAACTATTAAACGTATTGCTTTTTTGCTTCATCAAACGATAAAAGGATGTCAGCTGAGCATTCTGTCCAAATTTGAAGGCAATCGGTTGAATAGTTTTTGAGAAATCGTGCACACCATCAAAAAAGGACCATCGCGCGTCGAGGGGGGTGGGAGGCGGATTTTTTGATGAAATTGTTTAAAATTTTTTTTGTATGTAGTAAACAGATCAATAAAACTATATGCCAAGTTTCCCAAGTTTTCCGTTGTATATTTTCTTCACAAAAAAATTCCCAAAAAGCGGTAAATTTTGCGAAAAAAAAGACAATCCCACCTTAAGCTGAAAGAAAAAATCTGTAAAAATTAACTTTCAATGTCATATATGTTCGACATTAATCTCTATTTGGCTTTGAAGGATTTTCATATATAAATGTTCCGTCAATTACAGTGCGATGATCGGGTGCATGAGATCGATGCTTCGTAGTCGAGTCGCTGTTGTCGGTAGATTTGTTGCCCTCGTTCGGTCGTCGAACTCGTGATGAAGGCCTTTGAAAATTGTGGAACGATGTTGAATCTCTGTTGTCGTGTTGCTTGGGTCGTTAAACTCGTGCTCTTTTTTGTTTCTCTGGAGCTGATGGCGATGTTGAATCTTCGGTCTCGGGGTTGGTCTCGTATGGATGATCCTCGAGATCCAGTTTATTTTGAGTGGCTCTGTACGTACGGCACGGCCGTCTGTTTACGTTTTACTTTTTCTTCCTTATTTTTTTCTTCGCCCCGACTCGGGAGGGATTCTTGCTTTAGTTGCGTATTTGTATTTTGTTTTCAGTGTTTTTATAAGTACTCGTTTCCCAAATTGTTGAATCTCACCGCTGCCACCAATGTTGTGCCGCTGAATCCCGCCTACATATGTGCCCTGGAGTTACGTCCCCGAAAAAGACTGGTGGGTGGAATCGGGCGATCGAGGACGAGTAGCTGAGGTTTTCCCATTGACGAGTAAATCTCCAACTCAGAAATTACGAACTTACAATAATTTAACTTTATTATAACTAGGCAACATTTGATTTACAAAACGTTTAATTGTCTTGAGACCGATCACCTCGGTTGCCAACCGAATACTGACTTCTAACGTTTCGTTCCTCTAATTGTTAACTCGGTTATAGGTAATCGAACGTTCTCGAACGTTCGAATCGTACGATACCGATTCAGCGATGCGTGTCGCCAAAGTCATCTCTGGAGGTGCTTCACCTGCCCAAACTGCTGTCGTTTGCACAGGGGCCTATGGCCTCTCGATTTCGTAAATCGAATATGCTCATGTCTCTGCGATTTGAAATATGCGCTAAATTAGGGGCACAACAGTTACATTTCTTCTATTTGCAGAAATCTTCATGATTCAACCACCAATTAAAGATTTTCAATACATTTTGTAAGGGGCAATTATTTTCATGCTTTTCACAACGTAGAGTTGAACTTCCATCGAATTTACTCAATGTATCCATATCTACAAAGTCCACATTCAACGAGTCAATAACTAGATCATTTTTCATATTTAGGATATCAGCTAGCCATTCTCGTTTTTCATGACCCTTAACATATGCGATAGGACACATGTCGACTTCCGTTAAACCCTCAACTGCACCCGTTTTAAACCTTCAGCCATGCTATGTGGCATGGCTCTTTCTATAGGCTCACTTTAGACCATGATGATTCGTATCTCTCAGATTTTGTGAGAAGTCTCCGTGGTGTGGGACTTGCGAAAATGTAATGGGAGAGTACGCATCCCGCTCTCAGAATTGCTACTTCCTTCAAGATAAAGTTCCTTCCAACAATGAATCCTTGTAGAATCATAAACGTGGGCAATCATGACGAATATGTTTTAGCGTGATCAAGTCGATGGCAAGATCAATCCATGACTGACGTTGATCTTTGAGAAGATCAATGTAATTTTACGGATAATGTCGGTCAATGAACAAAATTCGACAACGCGATCGTGTAAGATTAAAATGAAAGGCAGTTGTATTTGGCGGTTAATCTCCCTTGCATTCGAACTCTATTCACACATTTACAATAGCATTTTTTCGCAGGCTCCTTCTGAGGCGATCAATCGGTAACCATGAAAGGGCTGTTACATTAAAACTTGGCGATGGTTAGCAAAGAATGATCACTATTACAGTCGTAATGATATTTACAAAGTCCAGAGTACATATTGAACAAAATGGTAAAAACTTTTTTTTTATTAAAGCCTAATTTCTAGTCATCGTGAGGATAGAATTTCGAATTGAGATGAAGTTTAACTCTAGTGAGTTTACAATCGGTGAATAATGCAATGTTCTTTGCCATAGAATTTTTGATTACCCCTCTGGGCCGCAAAATGACATGTTTCACTTTCTCTACTAAGAGGCAGCGTTTACGGTCAATGAATGTTTCGCTGTGGTTCGTAACAGTGGATACTTGTATAGAGCCCAAGAGCGAAAACTCATATTCAAGTATTGCCCACTTTCCAATTTTTGAAATAATGACAATTCATTGATCTCATCTAATATTATATAGGGCATACGCTATTGTATCTTGAGAAATTCAACTTCTGCCTCTACTGATGGATGATGACTGCATACAAAATCATTGTCATTGCGCCGACGCATTAGAATTAATTCATGACAAGCATTAATTGTTTCACAAAATGTATTTAATCCTCAGCGCTAGTTTCTCCAGTCTTTCCACAAACCATGATATGTAATCAGCGCTGTGATTGATACTATGATAGCGATTCGTCATATGAACAACACATGTAGTAATCAATACTAAATGTTTCATGATATTGACACATATCCTTTGCTACGGTCTTCTGATCAGTCTTGCACACCCTCATCTACTCTCTATCATTAGTAACAAAAAACACTCCAAATATGGATCTACAATGAGTGGATGTCATGCTTTCCGACTGGAGTTGGTGATTGGGAGCCACTTCTTGGTATCATTTGGTAGTCGGATGATGCTGTTCTTTATTGCTCCACAACCGATCTCATGTGATTGCAATTTGTCCTCTGATCTAAAGTAATGCAAACACCTGCGAAATAATGGATTGTTTTTTAATTCGTCTAGTACATATAACGATATAGTAATTATTTTAACCTCACACACCGATGCCATATATATATACAGGGTGTTTCATAATAAATGACCCACCCGCAACTGGTGGGTTCAGGCGGTTGCCCCGAGTAAAGCTGCCAACGTGTTTTGTTTTCCGTCAAACAGTTTTCAAATGAGAGCGATTAGAATTCCGGCGTTCAACTGATTGTTGTAGGACTAGAGCCTGCCCTTAGCGACGACGCCACTCGAGCGCCGAGTCTGAGCGCGAGACGCGTAGGAGGCAGCGAGCAAGGTAGCTCGGCAACTGCCTCGCTTGCCCGGCCAGTTTGACGTTTCTTGTATCGTCTGCTATTATTTTCAGTCATCTTGGGTACGCAAGTTCAGAGCGTGCGTTTGACAGGTAACGCGCGCTCTGAACATGCAAGGCTTGATGAACGCACGATTTCAGAGATGACGGCGCGGATGATTTTACGTTTTGCGTATCATTTGCTTAGGTTGCCTGTGAAGCAATCAGGTTCGAGACCCGTGACAGGCCGCCCGATGTGACATTTCCCGCTTCGTCTTTTGCCACTCCATGAATTCCGAGCCAAGGCGTGAAGGTTGCCGATATTCATGAGACTTGTAATTCAACCCGCGAGCGATGATGGTAAAAAATAAGATTGTTCAATGCATACCTAATTTTTATTTTTCAGACAAATAAAGCACAGAATGTTAAATAATTTGGTGTTTTTCAAATTTAGAAGCACCGAGCGAATGTTTTTTTTTTTTTCGAATTGCCGCTATCGTGAAGAATCGACCTGGGCGTTACCGTATCGAATCACGAATAAATTATTTAATTTTTATTACAACTTTGATGCGGTGGTAACAATGATCACGCCCGATGATATTCTTCAATAAGAGTCCCTGTTATGATTGTTATCTCAAGAAATAAAAATTAACAGAGTCGGCATCAACCCAATATGTATGGAGTTTTACGTACCGAGGTACAGCTCGTTTTTTTGTTTCGTTTCTTTACAAGCTTTTATTTAACTTGACTTGGCGTTAGATGCGAAACGAAAAATCGATATTTCACTCACTTCCCAACTACTTCGAGCTCTGAAATTTTGCAAACATGCAACTAAGAAGTGACACAAGCTGTCATTTATAGTCGCATATGGGTGTCTTGAAAAAAAAAACATTTTCTACTTCTTAGCATATTAAATAAAAGCGTGTTAAAAAATTGTTTTCTTACATATAAATGTTTTTTAGTCATGGAACCGGTATGCTGAATATCTGAATTATCCAGCTGGCGAGTACCCCAATTTTGCGAAAAAACGGATTTACATACTTATACGAATAACAAAGATTAAATGCAAGTAGCCACAGCTGGATCACCCGACTGCGAGCTGGTACGTGAGCAAGAAAGCAAACAGTGCCCCGTATGATCCCTGGACCCTCTGCTGAACATTTCTGGAATCGTTCATCGATTTTTACATTTAATTTCCGCCTAGTTCCCCTCAAAGTGAGAGGATACCCTAGAATTCGACGAGTTGCATAATAGTTGTAGACGTTGTAGGCTCGGACGATCGGCGCACAGTGCCGAGGGAACGGAGATGAAAACGATTCTCTCGATCGTTTTTCTAACAAGCATAACACATGCTAGAAACCGTCCCATCGAGTTTGTCGTTGATTCCATCTCGGTCTCGTTGGGGGAGAGTAGATCATGTAAGCAGAGGTATAAGCTGCGAATGCGATAACTCTTGCATACGGGTAAAGGATGGAATCAACGGATCGATTGGTACATTCGGGTAGTTTTCACCATAACCCCGTCATACTCGTCATAAACTGCATCAATTTCATATCTAGTTCAGTAAACGATGCCGAAGATGATTACCTCTGCTTACATGATCCACTCTCCCGATCGAGAACGAGATGAAACCAACGACAAACTCGACGGGATGCTTTCAAGGATGTGTTATGGATACTGGAAAAATTATTGAGAGAATCGATTTCACCTTTGTTCGCTAGGAAGTGAGTGGCAATCGTCCGAGCTCCGTTTCGGCGACAGACCATCCACGTCTCCGGCATCGTTTACTGAACCAGAGATGAAATCGATGCTGCTTATGACGAGCATGACGGGGTTATGGCGAAAACTACCCGAATGTACCAACCGAGCCGTTCATTTCATCTTTAACACGTGCTCAAAGGAGCTATCGTTGTATTCGCAGCTTTTACCTCTGTTTACATGATCCACTCTCCCGATCGAGAACGAGATGAAATCAACGTCAAACGCGACAAGATGATTTCGAAAATGTGATATAGATACTAGAAAAATGATTGAGAAAATCGATTTCACCTCTGTTCGCTAGGAACTGTGGCAATCGTCCGAGCTTCGTTGCGGCGTAAGACCATCCACGTCTTCGGCATCGTTTACTGAATCAGAGATGAAATCGATGCAGCATATGACGAGTATAACGCGGTTATAGTGAAAACTACCTGAGTGTACCAATCGATCCGTTGATTTCATCTTTTACACGTACGAAAAGGAGCTATCGTACTCGCAGCTTATACATCTGCTTTCATGATCCATTCTTCTCGATCGGGAACGAGATGAAATTAACGACAAACTTGACGGGACGGTTTCGAGAATGTGTTATGGATTGTCACGTCCTGAGGGGACGTGGGCATATATATGTATATGTGTGGTATCCCTCTTTCTTGCCTACGCCTAGCGTAATAGCACGGGATGAGGGTCAAAAGGGAACGTCCTGGTGGAAGGGGGATTTTACGGGATTCCGTGGATGATCCAATTATTGAAATAATGGCTGTGACACTCGTGTTCGATTGACTCGTAATTTATTAGAATCAACCATATGGGTTAATTCTATTATTTTTACGATACAAATCGGAAACAAAATATGGAAGTATGTTCGCTTACATTGGTGCGCCTCGGTGATGACCCAGTCGCTTGGGTGTCGGGTAACGGTCGTAAAACTAAGAGCCCTGCGCCGGTAGGCCAGAAGCGCTCGCAGATGGTGTGTGTGAGTGAGACGGATCCAGATGTTCGATGACACAGATTCTAATATTCGTGAATTTCACGGATCAAGAATGGAATTTACAATAATATAATGCGCGGAATACGACGCCAAGGTTCTTATGATTATCGCGTAACTGTTACAGAAGTTTAAAAGTACAAGATGTTCTAAGCTTGAATTGTATGACAACGTTCGCGTTACAAGAAAAGAACAAAGGTTTGACGCGATGGATATCGGTTAGAGAACTCTAGGTCTGACTTCGTTGGATTCTAATCGGAGACTGATGCAAGGAGAACTCTTTCGGTGTACCAGAATTCAGGGTGGGATACATTTTTTGAGGAAGAAATCTTTGGGAGAGTGAAACTTAGGTGACGTAGTTTTTTTTGGATTGGTGGTCCGAACATAAAACATGACCGGATTCGTGTGGTTGGCCGGAAAAAGGAAGCGAGAACGAATTGTCGGTGTGTTATTGGGTAAGGGCGCATATAATCGAGATCAGCGCTGCATTTCCGAGAGCTCAGCGCAAATAAGGCCTTGTTCGTGACGGAATGTGTCACGCGAGAAAGAAAAAGCTAGTTGGCCAGCCTGGGAAGCGCGTGGCTTATGTCATCTAATTTTATTACTGCAAGAGTCAGAGGCCCTTCCTCGGAAGAATGTATTTTTTTGTGCGTGCAGAGGAGTAGGCCGGTTCGTTCGTCCGAGTCCTTGGTTCCCGTACGGGTTAAAATCGAGACAATGTTAGGTACTTTTGGCGGGTGATCTTCGAGCCATCTGGCTCGCTGTTGAGTATATTTTTTTGTTTTACGACTTTTTGGAGAAATCGGTCCTAGAACCATGTATTCGTCAGACTCGCGTGGATAAGAGCGGCTATAGGAAAAGTTCAGCGATTACGTCGCTCGATCAGATTCATCGGGGGTTGCAATTGAAAAAAAAAATACTGGCACGACAGCAGGAATTGGCATCGCTATTGGTAGACTTACAATGCGACTTAAACTCATTCGAAGATTGGTGTGTAATATGGTGGCATAATTTATGGTCATCCTACTCTTACGAGATACGTATGAATTTGATTATCATCTTACGAGAAAGTGTGTGTGTGTGTGTGTGTGTGTGTGTGTGTGTGTGTGTGTGTTTTTCTAAAGATTATCGTGTGAGTTTTTTTTTAATATATTGATATATATACTTTGTATTTTACTCTGAGATGGATATGTATGCTTTTTCTCCGCTTTCTTTTTCCTTATGCATAGGTGCTGCTTTACTTATTTTACCTTATCTCTTACTAGACAAGGCTAAAAGAATGATGTCAAAAAAAGAAATTATTAGCATGATCAGAATTATGGTAAGTCTCCTCGTGCGAACTTAAGGGAAGGAACGCGGTTTCGAGGATTGGTTGCTTTCTGGATGATCAGATATTTCAGGGTACACATCATGTCTTGCAGCGTTGGTCCTGGCCCTCTGGTTCAGCTGGAGGGGCCGACACGAGTTGATGAAGTTCTCGACCAGTCACTGCATCCGTTGACGTTTCCTTCTTGGATCGTTTAGCCAGGTGCATCAGGAGATACGTAACCGATCCTTGTACTGTACCGATGAGATAGAACGACCAGCCGTATACAGGGTGTCGGCTGTTTGCATGGATCACCGTATCTATGAGGACCTTCATCGCTCGCACGACGAGTGAGGTTCGGGTGAAACCGGCGCTTGCTGTACCGAGTTGAATATTTTTTTTTCTTTTTTCGATGCGATTCCAGATGGAGTCCGCTTGTTGTTATAGATTGTTGTTATCGACCAGATTCACCAAATTTTCCCCTTGATTGACCGTGTTTTGACTACTGATGCCTCGTGCCATACTGATTACGACAGCGGGTGTCTCTACGGGAAATATTATGCGTTCTTGTACGTTGTCGATATCCTCTGTGAAATACATCCCACATGATGCTGGTGATCCTGGGTGGGTGTACCACCGCCTAGACTCCGTCGTAGATTTCGTGATTGCAGGTGGTGTGGCTTCGACCGGAACAGGGATGAGCTTGTACCAGGTGTCTCCGAAGAGGTTAGAGGGGGGAAGTAAGGAATTGCAGGTTGTTTGAGTTTTTTTTGTAATATATGCGTTCGAGGAATAAGGAGATACATTTCGTTCCCACGAATGACAGTCAATTGATCGTAAAATTCTTTCAACCTTATCAGATTTTCTTGTATCGTTATACATCGAATAACGTGTACTCTTTCGCCAGCGAGATCCGCCATTTAACTCGGCTTCTTTACTAAATTGTATACAATTTGTCTGAGGCTTGGATTGCTAATAATAAATTATTTGGAGCCTTCGGCGCTCCTTTTAACACTGTTGCATAGGCATATCGTAATATAATGATTTACTAATATAATATAGTGATTACGTATATGAATTTCGAATTGACGTAAGCGATTATATCTAGGTTCGCGACTGGAAATCTTTGTCGAATTGTGAAACAGTTAATTCGGCGAGTTTTGGATACACACAAGTTCGAATGTTCTGTACTGAAGATACTGTAGCTAAAAATTTGATCTCATTGCGAGTGCAAGGGTGATATCGTTAGATGTTACTGAAAAGATTGATTACGGCCATCTGAAAAACAGGGTAATTATTATGATTATTTATTCATCATGGACTTCCAGCAATGATAAGGTAGTAATGTTCGATGAGCTCGATCCACAGTCATATCCCACCATGCTGACGACAGGGGTGATTAAATAAATGAGTCATATTAAATGGATAACGATCATCTGGAAACAAGGAAATAATTATGATCAATCGGTTACTTGTTAGTTTAAAATTCGGAGTCGTCGACTCCGGTCAGTTTGGGTTTTCTTTTAGGCTTGACTTCGGCGTTGATGTGCGAATATCGTAATCTATTTTCGTGCACGACTCGTGGCTTACCTTGGTATTGGATCTTTACGTTACCCTTGTCCATTTTTTTCGGTAATTTACCGAAAACTACCTCGAAGGGTGTGTATTTGGTGCTTTCGTGGACACTTGTATTGTAAGAGAGCATAGATGATTCGAGCCATTGGTCCCATTCGTTATCTTTTTCCGTGTATTGCTTTAGGAATTCGGCTAGAGCGTGGTGAGATCTCTTAAGCGATCCATTAGATTGAGCATGAAATGCGGTCGTTCGACATCGCTTAATTCAGAATCTTTTTGCTACTCTCCGCATGAAACCGCTGAGGAAGTTACTCCGTTGGTCCACCCGGAGTGCTTTTGGTGCGCCGAAGACGCATATGAACCTTTTTATGAATGCGTCAGCGATTGTCGTCGCTAGTGCGTTCGGGAGTGGAATTGCAACGCAATATTTTGACAGATGTCCTTGGATTGTGAGGATATATTCGTTTTTGTGGGACGTCCGTTGCATTTGACCTACTATATCCATTGAATTTTTCTTGAAAACCGTACCTGGGGTGTCTGTTATTATTATCGGCTGCTTTGTCTTGATTCTGACCAGCTTCTTTAGCTGGCATTCCAAGCATTGTTGCACCCGTCTTTGGAAATCTAATTTTAAATCTTCCCAGATATAGTCGTGCTTGATTCTATTGTAATTCTTGGAAACCCCTTTGTGACCCCCCATTGGGGAGTTATGCATTGCGTAAAAGATGGAATCGCGTTTTTCGACCGGTACGTAGCGCAAAATTCCGAGGCAGATCAATATCCTAACCTGAGTGTCCTTGAATACGTCTTTTACGATATTCAGCACATCTGCCCATATTAGGTGCTCGACGTGTTGGCAATGTCAAAATCTGATCGATTGAAGGTTGAGCGTTTCGCAGACAGATTTTAATTCTTTCATGCTCTGATTAATTCTTTCGGTTGTTAAAGCCAGTGATGCAGATTGCTCTTCCTTAATGACCAAGGCGATATGATTTTTTTCCAACCTTTTTGCTGTAAGCTTGGCCTAAAGACAAATCCTTCCAGATGGGAAGCTTATTCGATTCTAATAGTTTTCGTCCTCCAGGGTCACAAGGTTTTCCTGTCAATTCTATGAAATATACTACATTGTCGTTTCGAAATTGGAACTGTTCTTTCGTACTGACACAATTAGCGATTTTTAATTCTGACCTTCTAGTTTCTTCGACTGAGCGGTTTTCGTCAGAAAGTTTTGAGTCAATCGAACTGGAGTCTGAATCCGTTGGATCATCGGAAATAGGAATAGAGGAGTTTCTGTAATAAATGGCAGGAGGTACTTTGCTCTGGTCGGGGACCTTAGCTGGTTTGGGGTTGATGTCCTTAGTGGGTTGCCTAACACGTGCGCGACTTATTACTTTAGTCTCCGTCTCCTGGCTACTACTCTCTTCGTAATTTATGACTCTTTGAGTTCGACGCGGAGGGTTGTGGAGCCTAGTGCGTGCATCCGCGACTTCGGACGCAGGCACGTTGAACCTTGTTGGTGTTTTTTCGACAAGTGTGTCTTCCACTTGTCGATAATCTCCATCTGGGACTAAAGGTTCGTCGTTCTTCGCTTGGGAGCGAGTGATGACGTTTATTTCATTTGACCGCGGCGGCGTGTGGATTTCTACCTGGGTGGTAAATCGTGTGGGATTTTCATCGATGTTAGAAATTTCGAGTATTTCGTGTACTGCTTTCCGCCATGCGTCGGCCGACATTTCGTTTGGTTTCCGATCGCAGTGGGGAATGGTTTTGATCTGTTCTGATTTTTCAACTGGGTTACGCGACAAAGCGTCAACATTTGCGTTTAACGTTCCAGGTTTATAAACGGGGTCGTAGTCGTACTCGGAGAGCTTTAGTCGCTATTTTAGGACGCGTGTGTTTGCGTCTTTGGCGGTTTTAAATCAAACCAAAGCTTTCCGATCGGTGACGAGAGTAAACTTCCTACCATAGATGTAGGGACGGAAAGCTTTTACACTATGAATAATCGCAATTACTTCCTTTTCATACGTGTCGTAACGAAGAGCTGCGCCACGAAGTACGCAAGATGTGCAGGCAATGGGTTTATCCTTGCCTATTTCTCCCTGCGAGAGGACTCCGCCTAAGGCGTAGCCCGAAGCATCTGTCGTTATGACAAACGGTTTTTCAAAATTTGGGTATTGGAGGATGGGGCTTCACAAAATTTTCCCTTCAGTATATCGAAAGCTTTCTGGGTCTCGTCTGTCCATTCAAAATCGATTTTATCTTCTAGAAGATGAGTTAAGGGTTTTGCGACCTTTGAAAAGTCCTTGATAAATCAACGGTAGTAACCGGTTAGGCCTAGGAATTGGCGTATGTTTTTGACGCTTTTGGGCACTGGAAAATCGTTTACGGCCACTAGCTTGTTAGGATCTAGTCTCAGGCCATCTTTTCCGATTATGTGGCCGAGGTTATTGACCTCCGACCTAAGGAATTTACATTTGTCCGGTTGCAATTTGAGGTTTGCTTTACGCAGGCGTTCCATTAAATCGTGATTTTCCTCTCGTGGTCGTCCAAATATTTGGCGTATATCACGATATCATCTAAGTACACGAAAAGCAATACTCCTTGGAGTCCGCTGAGTACAATGTCCATTAAGCGCTGGAATGTTGCCGGGGCATTTTGAAGCCCAAAAGGCATTCTCGCGAATTCGTAATGACCGTGTGGGGTCGAAAACGCGGTTTTTTGTTTGTCTTCGGGGTTCATTTCAATTTGATGGAACCTGAAAGCAAGATCAAATATCGAGAAATAATTTGCGTTTCCTAGTTGATCGAGGATGTATGTGATATTCGGCAATGGATAAGAATCGCCAATAGTTTTTGCATTCAATGCGCGAAAATCGATTACCGTTCGCCAGCGTTTGTTTCCGCTGGAGTCCGGTTTTTTCAGTACTATCCAAACAGGGCTGTTGTTTGGAGACTCCGAATGGTTTATTACCCTCGTCCCTAAAAGCACGTCCACTTGTCGCTGGACTTCGTCTTTGAGCGCCTTGGGAAACCTATACTGCTTCGTGTTGATCGGTAGGTCGTCGACCGTGGGGATCTTGTGTCGAAGAACGTGTGTTGCTTCGAGAGGCTCACCCTTTATGTGGAACCTGTCTGAGTATTTATCGATGATTTTTTCGACGTGTTCTAATTCGTCTTGCGCGAGGTGCTCTAATCGTAGGAGAGATTTTATTACTTGGGAACGCTCCGAGTTATTTTCGATTTTATCCGATGTTGTTTGATAGGTGGAAATTGAATTTACGTTGTTACCCTTGTTTGATTCGACAATTTTATTTTCTTTTTTACTTGACCTCTTGTTTCGTTTTTTATATGTTTTTGGTTTAGATTTTTCCTCACTACTGGAGGTTTGTTTTGTTTTTTCTTGGTCATCGCTTTCGTTATAGCGATGGCAAGGTTTTATCTCGACTTGGTTTGTCGAGGGTTTTTTTATGGGCCACGGAAGGCCCCTGAAACAACGTAGTCGTCATGCAATCTACGCTGGGAATAGAAGAATTGAAAGGACTTGAAATTTTCGAAGAATATGATTCGATCTCGTCTGCTGACAAGGTTTCGACTGTATCGAAAGCCTGCAGTCTTACGACCGGCACGATTAATTTGACGGTGTCATTAGTGGTATTATAAACCTTCAAATGAGCCTTCCCGTTGACGGTTGTCACCAGGCAGTCGCCGGCATAGATACCTTCACGGATTTTGAAAGGGGCAATATATCCCTCTTTTGTCGTGCTATCCACCACCTTCACATAAAAGGAAGTTTCCGAACAAGCGGGGATTTCCTCGACGCGTTCGTCTGGTTTTTCAAAAGGCCATAGATTATTTCCACACTCGAAACATTCTATCTCGTAATTAATCTTGGATTTCGTTTCAAAAAAGGATCTGGATATCAGCAAACCTGGGTAACGCTTTTTCACATCGTCTGGTATGATGTGAAAAAGCGTTACAAAACCTAACACGCGGAACCACACACTGTCTAACGCAAAGACTGGTAGTTCAGATATTCCGTTTAATCTTATGATATCGTTTTCATCGATTCCCGTCAAGGTGTTTGTATATTCCTTTTTAATTAAATTTGGAACTGCACCACTATCTAAAAGCATTGAAATCTTCCCTTTTTCGGGTAGTGCTCCGATACACACCAAGGGTAGCCTGACGAATTTTTCTACTTCTATTGTATAAGTTGGATACCGCCGTTCGGCTGGTTTAGAGCTATCGCGTGGACCGGACGCTCTGTCGGGGACGGGCCACTCGGCGCGTCCGTCCGAGTGGTGCTCAGCCCGTTTCCCGGCTGGCTTCGCAACTTATTGGTATATTCGAGAGTGTGACAGTTTACTATGGTGTGCCCTTCTCGTTTGCAATAGCGGCATATAAGTTGATCAGGACTCGAAGCTTTGCTGTTTTCTAGTTTGAAACAATTGTCAGCGGTGTGTCCGCGATTACGACAAAACTGGCACTCAATGCTTGGAGCGCTGTTTGTTTTTAACTTGGGGCAATTATCTGCCGTGTGGCCGCGATTGCGGCAGAACTGGCATTCGATGCTTGGAGAGCTACTGTTTTTTAACTTGAAACAATTGTCCGCGGTATGTCCGCGGTTATGACAAAATTGACATTCGAGGCTCGAAGTGTTGCTACTTTTTTAATTTGAAGCAATTGTTGTATCCCCGGCTCGAAAACCCGGGATAGGTATTTTTGGGATCGTTGCGAAATTAAGAGTTGGAACTCAAGTTCGTTGAATAGGAATATAAGTTTATTACTGGGCTGGTCTTATAATTGAATTTACAGTGTGTCGGTCGTACCTTAGGACCGAACCGTTCAAAAGCCAACCAAGGACTGTCTGTTCCCTGGTGTCTTCTCTTAATTGTCGACTCTGATTGTCGTAATTTGCCCCAGATCAAGCATTGTAAGATGCTTGGTCAGGACGTGTCGCAAAGTGTCTTTTTGACGTTTGCGTTTTGGCGAAAGTGGAACTCTCGCAGTTGCGCAAACCCTTTTGTATTGCACAAGTTTGTGGACACAACATCCCTCCCCCTTAAAAGATCGAATCCCTCCTGGGATTTATTTTGCATCTATGGTTGGTCCTTCGGTTTACAAATCTCTATACCCATGTTCCCGTGTGATTATCCCATATATATATATATATATATACAGGGTGTCCCATTTTAATCTTACACCTGAATTTTCTCGAAAAATATTGCTCGGACGAACTATTGTGTGGAACAAAACTTCTAGGGATTGAAGGGGGACGTTTGAAAAAAATTTATTTGAGGAGCCAAAATTCAAAATGGCGGCGTTACAAAGGCTGACATGTTTTTTTCAAACGGAAAAATAACTTTTTTTTATTGCCAAAAAATTTGTCAGCTGAAAACTAAAAACTTTTGTTGAAACATTTTTTTGATAAAGTTCATAGTTTCCAAGTGAGGACATCATTTTCAATTATTTCAGATGTATCCAGGATGTGTGTGTGTGTGTGTGTGTGTGTGGGCGCGCGTGCGTGTATGTGTGTGTGTGTGTGTGTGTGTGTGTGTGTGCATGTGCGTGCGTGTGGAACACTCACAAGGATTAGGTCTTTGCGGTTCGTAACTACCGTAGTATTTTTTTACTCCAAACCCTCCTTGTAAGTGTATTGTGATCCCTTTCTAGAGATGTTCAAATATCCCTCCATTCATGTTTAAACATGCCCGAACTCTTCTCGCGATTACGTTTTTTAATATCAAGATCTGAAAGGTAAGCGAAATTGAAGAAAACATGATTGGTACGACTGACATAGTCTGACTTTGCGGAGTTCTCTTACGCACTTTTGTACTTTTGAGACATTACGTAGAAGGAAAATCAACACACACATACACACACACACACACACACACACACACACACACACAAATCCTGCCGCACATGGGGAGTCTGAAACCCCTACGTGGCGCGTCCCCAGGCGGCGGATAGGGGGAAGCACTCGTATATAAATATAGACATAGATGTACAAATATCTATATAGATATAGATATACATATAGAGATATCTATCTGGATATAGATATGGATATTGAAATGTCTATATAGATATACAGGGCAGGAGGCAATTAAAATACCTCCCGTGGACCAACAGACACGGGGAACAAACCTCGATACCAAATGATTATGGGCAGTCCAATAAAGGATATACCGATTAGGGTGCAGGGGCACGGAACCCCAGTACCGGCGCCTTCAGGGAGTGACCAAGCGGGCTCCCGGGCATCGTCATCGAACAACCGCAGTACCACGGAGGTGGGCCACTTGGCCTCCATGGCGCATGATGTTTCAAGTGAAGAAAAGGAAGAGACAGGTGGAAACCGAAAGGAGATTTTGAAGTTGGTGGAGAGGCACGGAAAGACGCTGGAGAGCCTAGCCTCTTTTATCCAGCAGAAGAAAAACCTCCACAAGGAGATCCAGCGGTGGGTTTCTATGCTTACCAGTACTTGGAAAGGTATAGAGGACCTGGTAACGTGGAGTGCAAAGCCACAGGCGGCAACGTTGACTGGAGGAACGCAAACCACGCCGACCATAAGCCAAGCGAAATCGACTCTCCCTAACAAGAAGAGGAACGATGAAGGCATAAACGTGGGCGGTACCTCGACGCAAGTAAGCAGGGCGAAGAGGAGAAAGCGGGTTACACCAACGTCGACCGAAGGAAAGGAGCCGAAGGAGAAGCAGCTGGTGGAGCCATTGGCTGGTCAATCCGGGGATAAAGGCGAGAGATCGGAGCAGAAGTGGCAGACTGCGCGAAAGAAGAAAAGAACGCACAAGATATCCGAGAAGCAGCCTCAGAAGAAGGCGCAGAAACCTCGCGAACGGCCGACTCTGCCCAACGCTCTCGTCATCCACAAAAAGGGTGACTTGAGCTATGCGGAGATCCTGAGTCGTATAAAGAAGGATCCGGCGCTCAAGGATGCAGGTGAATGCATCCAAAAGGTACGCAGAACGAACGCGGGAGATCTGCTGATCGTTCTGAATAAGAAGAGCTTAGCCAAAGCACCGGAATTGCGAAACCAATTCGAAGGTGTTCTTGGTGAATCAGCAACGGTCCAGAGTAAAGTCCAGGAAGTTGATCTGGAGATCAAGGACCTGGAAGAGGACGCGACGAAGGAGGAGATATCGGCGGCCCTGCAGAGAGTCTTGGAACCGGACTATTCCGTCACGGAATACTCTCTTAAGTCTCTGCGTAAAGCATATGGCAGAACTCAGACCGTGGTAATACGACTCATGGTGCCTGCTGCCCGGAAACTTCTGGATACAGGAATCATCCGAGTCGGCTGGTGTAGTTGCAGAATCCGAGAGGTGGTGAGACCACTAAAGTGTTTCAAGTGCTGGAAATTTGGACACTTATCACGGAACTGCAAGAGCAACGTCGACCGGGCTAAAGACTGCATCAAGTGCGGTAACACTGGCCACAAAGTTGCCGAATGCACAGCAAGCGCAAAGTGTGTCATATGTGCAGAAGCGGGAGATGGGGCACCCACAGTCCACATCGCAGGTAGCAGCCGGTGTCCAGCGTATACGCGGGCTCTCCAGGCTCTCCAGGCACTCCAAAAACGATGCAAATGAGAGTACTCCAGCTGAACCTCAACCATTGTGAAGCAGCACAGGACCTGATCATGCAGACTGTGCGCGAGCTGAAGCCTGACTTGGCGATACTCTCGGAACCATATAGATATCTAGACACGCAACCTTGGGAATCTGACGCAAGTGGGAAGGCCGCAATTTGGTCCTGCGGAAAACTTCCATTTCAGGATCTTGCGAGTCGGATGGAAACTGGTTTTGTGAGAATAAAAGCCAAAGGAGTTCATTTCTACAGTTGTTACGCACCGCCTAGTCTGACGACTTATGAGTTTGAGAATTTTCTCGACAACTTAGTCGCAGACGCTAAACAACGCTTCCCGGTAGCCATAGCGGGAGATTACAACGCGTGGGCTGTGGAATGGGGTAGTAAAGTGACGAACAGGAAGGGCCAAGCTCTGCTTGAGGCTATGTCCTTATTGGATGTAGTACTACTTAATGCAGGTACAAAGCCCACTTTTGTTAAAGGTGAAGCCTCCTCTATAGTGGACCTCACTTTTGTGAGTAGTAGCCTGGCAAGAGGAAACCAGTGCCACTGGGTAGTCAGTGATATCTACACTCACAGTGATCATCAAGCGATTCTCTGGGAGATTCGCGGTGACTTCAGCGGAACAGCGAAGGCACCGAAGACAAACGGGAAGGGCTGGAAACCGAAAATGTTTGACGCGGACTTGTTTAGTGAAACTTTTGACACCAGCCCCCTCGCAGCGGAAAGTGCAACCGAGAAGGTCGAGGTGGTCATGCAGAGGGTCACCGAAGCATGCGATGCCACAATGCCACGGAAACGTAATGTCGACTTCCGACCGGCGGTACACTGGTGGAGCGAACAAATTGCCGGCCTCCGAAGGGAGTGTCATCGAACTCGCCGCCTAGCGCAACGAGCTCGAGGCAAACGCTCGTTTCCCGATTTGGAAGAACAGCACAGGAAGGCGCGCTTGAACCTTAAAAAGGCTATCAAGCAGAGTAAAGCTGAAAGCTGGGGCGAACTGCTCAGCGAGGTGGAAGATGCTCCCTGGGGCAGGCCGTACAAAGTCGTAATGACTCGGCTGAAAAGCCAGGCAATGCCATCGCCTGTGGACGCAGCCCTGCTGGAAAAGATTGTTTCACATCTGTTCCCTGAGCAACCCGAGGAGGACTACCAACTCGAGGAGGGCGTCGATGAGGTCATTCCAGCCATTACTGAAGAAGAGCTTCTTACGGCGATTGCCAGGGTGGGCAACAATAAAGCCCCCGGCATGGATGGGATACCCAACATCGCACTCAAGGCAGCGATCAAGTTGGCACCGGCAATATTCCTGGGCATGTACAATGCGTGTCTCAAGGAAGGAATCTTCCCGGACAAGTGGAAGTGGCAGAAGCTAGTGCTCCTCTCGAAAGGGAAGAAGCCACCGGACGAACCTTCATCCTATCGTCCGCTCTGTATGCTGGATACCGCCGGAAAGATCTTCGAGCGCATCATCCATAACAGGATTGAGAAAGTCGTGGACCCTCTACTGGCGGAAGGCCAGTTTGGCTTCAGAAAGAAGCGCTCTACTCTGGATGCCATTAACACAGTGGTGAAGCAGGCGCAGGAGTCGACTGCGGGGAAACGATGGGCAAGAGGGTCCAAGAAGTACTGCGCAGTTGTCGCTCTCGACGTCAAAAACGCTTTCAACTCGACGATATGGAAGTGTATCATGGATGCTCTAAAAACATTAGGTGTACCATGGTACCTACGGAGAATAGTGGCGAGTTACCTATGTAATAGGTGGCTCATGTACGACACAAAGGATGGACCAAAGACGTATAGGGTGACTGGAGGAGTTCCTCAGGGCTCTGTACTTGGACCGCTTCTGTGGATCATCATGTACAATGATCTGCTGCTATTAAAATTGCCGAAAGAAGTGTCCATCGTAGCGTTCGCAGATGACGCGGCGCTGATTGTCATCGCCAAATTCCTGGAGCAAATCACCGCACTCTTCGGCGAAGCTTTCGCCAAGATAAAGGAATGGATGTCTTCTGTTGGACTGCATCTTGCAGCCCACAAAACAGAAGTACTCCTCGTATCCAGCAGGAAGGTGATGGAAACGGTGACGCTCAGGGTTGGAAACTCCGAAATCACATCCCAACCGTTCATTCGGTACCTGGGTGTGATTCTCGACGCGAGGCTGAACTTCAAAGAGCAAACCGAGCAGATCAGCAGAAAGGCCGCTGGGGTGGCTACCACACTGGCGCGACTCATGCCTAATGTTGGTGGCCCCAGACAGAAGAGGAGGAAACTGCTGTCATCAGTGACGACCTCAGTGCTCACCTATGGCATACCCATATGGGCTGACGCACTGAAAATCCAAGAGTACGGCAGGAAGGCTGCAGCAACGTATCGCGTCAGCGCCTTGAGGCTAGCCTGTGCGTTTCGCACTGTCTCCGAGGACGCTATCAACGGTATCGCGGGAATGCTGCCCATTGAGGTGCTTGCCGAGGAGCGTAGATCGATGTACCAGCAGAAGGGAGCTAGAAACCCCAGTTATGCAAGGACAGAAGCGAGAGCAACCAGTCTCAACCAGTGGCAGACGATGTGGGATGCTTCTCCCAAGGGAAGGTGGACACATCGACTAATCCCGAAGGTGGAGATATGGGTGAACGGTCTACACGGGGAGCTCAACTATTATCTCACTCAAGTGATCTCACGACATGGCTGTTTTCGGGCTTATCTCTATAAGTTTAATTATGAAGACTCCCCGGACTGCCCGACATGTGTAGCAGTCGAGGAGAACGCTGAACATGCATTGTTCCAATGCCCACGTTTTAGTGCCTCCCGCGCGATAGTCGAGGATCAGCTGGAGACACGCATCACCCCGGACAACCTGGTTGAGTTGATGCTGAAGTCAGCAGACGCATGGACAGCGGTATCGGCTTATGCTGCCGCAGTGATGAAGGAGTTGCGACGTGCAGAACGTGCGAGGAAGAAGACGACGCCGGAAGACCAGGCAGTCATAGATTAAATCAGCGACACGAACCCCTAAACCACTCATAACATCTAGAGTAGAACGGGGGATGTAAGGTCGTCTGACAACACTGCAGGAAGAGCTACGGCTAAGGCCTCTCCCGCGATGTAATACCTGGCGGTCGTCCCGCGGGAGAATTTGTAAGGCCACAGAGGAATGGGGGTTTTTAGTCGGTGCAAGCCCGACACACGGCAATTATTTGCTACGGTGCGGTGGCATTTTCCCGCTAAACCTCTTAAAAAAAAAACAAATCCTGGATGCATCTGAAATCACACACACACACACACACGCACGCACGCACGCACGCACGCACGCACGCACGCACGCACGCACGCACGCACGCACGCACGCACGCACGCACGCACGCACGCACGCACGCACGCACGCACGCACGCACGCACGCACGCACGCACGCACGCACGCACGCACGCACGCACGCACGCACGCACGCACGCACGCACGCACGCACGCTCGCACGCACGCACGCACGCTCGCACGCACGCACGCACGCACGCACGCACGCTCGCACGCACGCACGCACGCACGCACGCTCGCACGCACGCACGCACGCTCGCACGCACGCACGCACGCACGCACGCACGTACGCACGCACGCACGCACGCACGTACGCACGCTCGCACGCACGCACGCACGCTCGCACGCACGCACGCTCGCACGCACGCACGCACGCACGCACGCTCGCTCGCATGCACGCACGCACGCACGCACACACACACACACACACACACACACACAAATCCTGGATACATCTGAAATAATTGAAAATTATGTTCTCACTTAAAAACTATGAACTTTATCAAAAAATTTTTTCAACAAAAGTTTTTAGTTTTCAGCTGACAAATTTTTTGGCAATAAAAAAAGTTATGTTTCCGTTTGAAAAAAACATGTCAGCCTTTGTAACGCCGCCATTTTGAATTTTGGCTCCTCAAATAAATTTTTTTCAAACGTCCCCCTTCAATCCCTAGAAGTTTTGTTCCACACAATATTTCGTCCAAGCAATATATTTCGAGAAAATTCAGGTGTAAGATTAAAATGGGACACCCTGTATATATATATATATATATATATATATATATATATATATATATATATTGAGACGTTTCGCGTTTTCGCGAAAGCCTACTTTTCGTTCTCGGGGATTCGTTCCTACGAATATCCCAGAAAACGAGGGTATGCGGCGATTCATTTGCCACAAGATAGAAAAGGGGTTCCCGTAGCCTCCTGAGGGACGATGTACAGCTTCTAAGCCAGGAATGATGTGATGGATTTTAGGTGCATTTGGGAGATGCCTCAGTGGTTGTGAGGGTCTCAGAGACGCCTATTTTAATCCGTCATCATTGGCATTCTGGAATATCGGATTATTGATAATTGAATCGGGTATTGAACAATCAAGAACATTAGTGTGTTAATTGAGAGTTGAGGTTGTTAGTTTGGTGTGGCGACGTTTTACACGGGTCGGGAGTGGTTAGCGAGAAGCGCTGTTGTTGTGGATCGCCAAGGACAGGAGTGTGTGCGTGGTCTCCGTTCGCACGGTCTTTCGTAGCACGGACTCTCTCACTCACTCTCTCTCTCTCTCGCTCGCACTCGCACAGCCCGCGAGCGTCGTCTTACGCACGTTACGCCGGTATCGGGATCGCTTCTGCAATCAGAAGGAGATTCCCGTTATATTGACAGTAATCGAGGTTGGTGGGCGATAATTCCGGTTGGCACGTTGCCAAATGCAACTTAAGCTTGCGGGTGCCACCCCGTGTCGCACATGCGCTAGACGATCTAGCGTTGTAATAATGCACGTGCTCGGAGACGAACTGTTCGCTCCGAGTGTGCATAGCGGGGCCGTCCGGAAGGGACGGCTGACCTCCTCGGTGCCAAGCGAGGAGGACGAAAAACCAGTGAAGCTGGTTGTCGAAATTCCTCAGTGCAGCGAAGCGCGATCGGCGCTTCACGGACTGCACACTCCGAGTTGTTGCGCGGGATGGCCTGCGTGGCGATCGATCGTCCTAAAGACTATCGATCGGATCTTGTCTAACTTTCCCTAGCTGGCAATCACCACGACGACTCTATTCCGAAGGTAGGACTTCCAGCGCAATGCTGGGGCTTCCCAAGGAAATAGAGTATCTATCCCGAAGCTGAGGTTGTTTGAGGATGGGACCAGGGCGACGGCAGCATGGCCTCCATCCGGTGATCCGAGGTTTCGGATACTGATGACTCCACGTAATATAATGAATTTGCAACAGAGTGCCGCTCCGGCCTCGTGCACGCCCTTAAATAGCCCTAGGCCCGTCAGGAGAAATTCCATTTCTCTTGCGGATCCGGAGGGCTAGGTGGGAAATTGTGCCGCCGAGGAACACTGCGATGGTAGGGTGGCAGCGTTTGTGATTTTGAGGACATTTCCCTCCTGTAGTTCTTTCGAGGGATAGACTATATCCGCCAGTATCTCTCGAGGATATCAGGCACGCATTCGGCATGAAGAGGTGTTACGAAGAATTTGGGTCGTGCTCTTAGATGGATGGGAGTGGCAGGGCCACAGGTGCCGGGATATGTGCGAGTATAGGCGGGCCTCCCGTGAATCCGCGGTGGCCTGGCTCCTCGCGCTGGGCGGAGCTCATTGCGAGGTGTCGCGTGCCTGCCCCGAATCTTGGCGCGAGTGACCACCCCGGCCGGCGGCATGGCCGGTCGCTCTGAACACCGTCCAGAATATGCTAGAGTCCGGTAAACGGGTATATTCTATCATATTCGGCGTGATGGTGGCTTACCAGTGAAACTGAACCGTCACAATATATATATATGTAATAAGGTATTTTTTTCTTAAAATAATTCTCGCATAATTATAATACATTATTTTCAATACTTTTTTCGTATGACCATTTTACACGGAACTCGTCGTTGATGTGTTTCGCTTGACTTTTAGTGTCAATTTGGGCACGGGCAGCTTCCTTTTTGCTGCCTGTGCTTCGCTTGGTTGCGCCGGCTCGGCGCTGTTGTGGTCCTTGTCGTGGACAGGTTTCCTTGCGTGCTTTATGTTTAACTTAATTTTTGTTTAACTTAATTTTTATGTTTTTTAAACGCTCGCTGATCCTGTTTAATTCTTTTGGATCGTTTATGATTTCGTGCGGTAGTACAATTTTTGTCCATGTGTGGTCGAGTATGTTCATATCTGTAGACAAGAATGATAAATTATATTGCTGTAGGAAATCGGCCTATACGCTCTGTCTTATTTCGCCGACGGTTTCTAGTCTAAAACTAAAAAAAAAAGGGGCGGTGACGGAACATTTTCCGTCCAAAGCCAGATTCCCTGCACCCGTAAGGGTCGCGTACGCGGTTGGTTGTTTTCCGCAATGGATGAGAAGCGTTTCGAGCTCCGGTGCAACGTATAGCCACCTACCATGGCGTTCTAACGCAATAATTAGAGTGCTATTTACCTGAGCAACTCTTTGATCGCAATTCGCGTATTTATCTTTAGGTGCAATGTACAATGCCACCTCGCACGATGCGCAAGTGTGAGCGGGACACGCTGCTTGCTTTGGCCGGCAATAATAATGTGACGCTATGGTTTTACAATTTTCTAAATAATTTTTTGTTATGTGTAAGCACGATTCTCTTGTGACTTCGACCGCGACAAGGTCATTTTTTATTTCTACAAATTGATAACTATGATTTTTTATTTTGGCAGGCAGAGGATAGGCTTTGCTGATTTTATATTCCTCAGTGCGAATTAACGGTATTTTTATTACAAGTACAATGTACGATTTCGTACTATACGCGCCTACTTCTGACAACTCCAATAATTTCGGCATTTGCGCGTAGTTTATCGCGGTAGGGAACCTATGCCCTATTGGCAAATTGGGTAAGGCGTCAGTTAAATAGTTTGTCAATTGTCTTGGAGATAGTATGCTTGGGCTCACCATTCCTCTCGTGAGTCTTATTAAAAAATTAACTATTTGTCGTACATCATTCAGTAATGATTCTACAATGAGGCTTACAGCCGCTACTCGTTCATCCAATTGTTGCCGGGTGTTTTGGTCGTTGTACTGGTTGACCACCCGTTATTCGATCTGTTGCACGAGAGCTTGTAGCACCTTTGATTGTCTTCCAAACGGATTGATGATCGATTAAAAATATCTATTGTTGAGTTCAAAATTTGCGCTTTCCCTTTAAGGCGTCTTCTACTGTTTTTTGCTTTTTATTATTTCGTTTATTTCGTTGCTAATTTCAGATGCGTCTTGTGCATCCATATTTCCTGTGATTGCTTTTATTATTCCCTCCAATCCGTCTATCAAACCTCGTCGATAACGAATTTTTTTAAATACCTGTTATGTCATATACGGCTTGTAGTTCGTTGTTGATTTTATCGACCATGCAAGTCGTTGTTTTTGTCGCCATATGACAGAGCAAGTTGGCCTGCAGGTATTGAGCGCGTAGGTCTACTATTTTCTTCATGGCTTCGGTGATCTGCGCTTCCTGTTCCGCTATTCCACTTAGATCCATTTTTACTGCCATTTTCCACACGTCGTGGGTTATTGACATGGTCTCGATTTCCTCATAAAAAATTCCCGGTGAAACCGTAAACTTTTCTATCCGGTATGGTTTTCCGACGTATCAGCCTCACCTTGGCTCGACCCTAGGGCCAGAGGTTAAATCCTTCGGACCTAACTTTTTTTTAATAGGGGAATTTATATATGTATATAGATATACATAAAGATTTATGGGTTTATCTTTAGAATTTTAATTCTTTTTCATTGAAGTCTTTTAACTCGGGCTCGTTGCTGAGTCCTCAGTTTATTGTCCCTTCTTTTTCTGCGAAGTTTGCGTTTTCGTGCTTCGACCAGGTCGCTCGTTCGGTGCTTGACGGCGACGTTTTCATTATTACTTCGACTTTCGACGGGAATCGACGATCCATCGGTAAGTTTAACAATTCCCTTCTTTCTTTGCATCATTTTTTGCACGTTTTCTTTATTATCATTTTATTTTTCGTCGATATTTTCCAGAAAATTATAATGGATTACTCGCGGTGTAAGGGAGAAACGGTGATCTTCCAAGCTGAGGAGGATGGCCTCGAGTTTATTGTTGTAAGTAGATTCTCCTCCCCTCCTCCCCCTCCTCCCCCTCCTCCTTTTCCGTTCTTCGGAAGAAAATGTCTTTCTATTAATGTATTTTTTCTCCTTTTCGCTTTTTAGACCGCTCGGACTCCTAAACGGACGCGTACCTTCTCGAAAGGGTGGTGGCGGCGGCTGTTTATTCAGCAGGCCGTCGGAGTTCGCCGCCATCGCGCCCGGGTCCGGGCCAATTTACTAAAACTCTGGGCCGAGGATCCGGAAAGTTTGGAGGCCATGGAGTGGGGCTGGGAGCCGGCCGACTTGTTCGGATTCTGCCGGCTCTTTTACGATAGCCTGGAGGAGTGTTGGTGGCTCAGTCGACCCACCATGTGGTGGCTGCTCGCCCTCTTCCCATTCCCGGGGTCGGAACCGGACCCCATTTGGGTGTTCGGTTGACCCGATAATTTGCGACAAAATACAAAAATAATGTAACAATATATTGCATTTCTTTCTTTTAAATACGTATTTGGGTTGTGCATTTTATTTTTCCCTTTCTATTTTCAGGGCGTCTTGCGGGCGAGCCTTCGTGGCCCCCCTTAATTATAAAATTAAACATTTGTTTCTTCTCCTTTTTTTATGCGCGTTTTCTCCTTCCGCACTTTGAGTGCGATGTATATATATATTTTCCTTTTCATATTATTTTTCCTCTCTTCTCTCTCTCTCTCTCTCTCTCTCTCTCTCTCTCTCTCTCTCTCTCTCTCTCTCTCTCTCTCTCTCTCTCTCTCTCTCTTTTTGATGACGGGGCTTCGCGCGGTCGAGCCGCGAACCCCCTTTCTTCACTCACCCGCTGGCCATCGAGACGGCTAGTGGGTGATATATTCTTTTAGGCGGTTCGCGTGTACGCGTATTTCTTTGCGTCCGCGGCCGATACGGTAGGTTTCACCTGCCTCTCGGCTTCGGACCGTGTAAGGGTCTACCCATTTCACGGGTAGTCGTAGAGGAGGACTTGATCACCCGGGCGGTACTCTACTTTACCGGCCGTGTGATCGTAATGATGCTTCGATTTCTCCTTTCCCTTTTTCAGCTTTTCTTGTGCCTGTTGCCATGACGCCCTCAGGCGTTCAAGTAATTCTGCTGCGTAATCATCGTAAGAATATGTTGCTCTCGGTATTTCTCGTAGCGTGGTCGATAATTTAGCCTCTTTTCCGAATATCAATTCATATGGCGTAATACCTGTAGCCGTGTGTGGCGCGGTATTATATTTAACCACACATTTCTTTAAATGTATTGCTTAGAAAATTTGTGCCTTGATCCGAAAGGATTTCGGACGGGGCACCAAATTTACAAATGATTTCCGTTAGAAGGGCCTTTTCTATAGATTTGGCTTCTTGGTTTTCTAACGGAATTGCTGCACTATATTTTGTTAATAAATCCTGGAAAGTCAGAATGTACTTGTTGCCTTTTTCCGTAACAGTCAAGGGACCTACAATATCGACAGCACATTTTTCGAACGCTCGGCCCGGTGTGTCTGTGATGACCATCGGTACCTTCGTATTTTTTCCCGACTTATTTCGCTGACATTTGTCGCACTCTTGAATGTGTGCGGTGACGTCTCGTTTCATTCCCGGTCACACATACTGTTGTATTCGCTGCAGCGTCCGTGTGATGTCTTGGTGCCCACCTAGAGGGGCATCGTGATATTCTTGCATTATCTTCGCTCGGCCTTCCTTGCTTAGAGTCGATACGCCAATGCTGCAGTTTTCTTCGTCGCTCGCGCTCGTGCTCGAGCACCGCGACTCTTTTAACTCACGGGGAGATTCCCCCTGTGCCGCGCTTCCCCAGGCGGCTTCTTCGCCACGTGCTGCCACGTAGCACGGTGAGTCGTATTCTCGGCCTCTCCTCTTTGTGCGGATATTCGTAGCGCTGTCCTCCTTTTTGCGCTCTCTCTCGCGGGCGCTCTCGCTCCTGTTGTCACTGTCCGAGCCCATATTGTCGGACTCGGTCTCTTCCCTCTCACTTGCGTAACGGCTGGCGGCCATACTGACTTCCTTTTTTTTCTCTCTCGCGCTGCTGCGCGGAGTCTTCTTTCTTTCTCTATTTAATTTTTCTTGCTCACTTTTCCCTGTTGCTATCAGTCTTTCTTTATCTTATTTCTCTGTCGCGCTACCGCATTTCCTTATAATTTTTCCTTTATTATTTTTCTCCGTTCTACTATTGCGTTTTTGTGTCATTTTTTCTCTCGCTTTTGCCTGAGCTCGTGTCAAGGCATATATGCGGCTTAACGCATCTGCGTTCGTGTTTGATTTTCCCGTTTTATATCGGATCTTATAGTTATATTCCTCCAATTTTATTCGCCATCTCATAAGCCTTGATCCTGGATCCTTTACGCTGAATACCCATGTCAATGGTTTGTGATCCGTAATTATGGTGAATTTTGTACCATAAATGTACGGTCGAAATTGATGTACTGCCCATACGATTGCAAGCAGTTCCTTCTCTGTAGTCGAATAATTAGTTTCGGCTTTGTTGAGAGTTCGGCTTGCATAACATATGGGTAAATTCTCTCCAATTTTCCCTTGAGACAGGATTGCACCAATTGCCTTATCCGAGGCATCCGCTGTCACGATAAACGGTTTCGTGAAATCAGAATACTGGAGTATGGGCGCCGTGATCAGGGCTTCCCTTAAATGGTCAAATGAGCTTTGGCATAATTCGGACCATTCGAATTTGACACTCTTTTTTATCAAATTCGTCATTGGTTTTGCGATCTTGGAAAAATCTTTAATGAATCTGCGGTAGTACCCGGCTAGTCCCAGGAATGATTGTATTTCTTTTACAACATTTCTCGGTATTGGGAAATTTTTTACCGGTTTTAGTTTTTCGGGGTCGGGTTTCACACCGACTTCTGTTATAATATGACCGAGATATTGCGTTTCCTTTCGCATAAATTCTCATTTCTTGGGTTGTATTTTTAAATGAGCCTCTCTTAGCCGCGTCAGCACTTCATGTAACCGCATGTCGTGCTCGGCGTAGTATACGGCGTAATATACGTAGCACTTTAGGCCTTGCAAACCGGCCAATACTGCGTCCATTAATCTTTGGAACGTAGGAGGTGCATTTTTTAAACCAAATGGCATTCGATTATACTCGTAATACCCTAACGGCGTTGAAAAAGCCGTTTTCGGTTTGTCTTCCTCCACCATTGGGATTTGATGAAATCCCGAAGCGAGGTCGAGGGTCGTGAAGTATTTTGCTTTTCCCAACTGGTCCAGTATCTCTGCGATATTGGGCAGTGGGTAAGAGTCGCCTTCTGTAGCGTCGTTTAACTTCCGAAAGTCAACGACCACCCTTTTTTGGATTATTCCGTCCGCATCTGGATTTTTCAGCACTACTAGCAATGGGGCATTCCATGGGCTCGTGCTTGGGCGGATTATATCCTCATGTAGCATTTTTTGTGCCTGTCGTTGAATTTCCTTTTTGTACTCCTCCGGCAGTCGATAAGGTCGCACCTTTATCGGCATTGTCCCGTCCTTGAGCGGTATCCGATGCTCGACTGCTTTCGTACAACCAAGTAGTTCTCCTTCGAGATGAAATACGTCGGGGAATTCCTCGCAGATTTCTCGCAAAATTTCTTCTTCTACTGCGTTCAAATGCGAGTTCCCCTTAATCTCGCGTCATAATTTTTCCATCCTTTCCTTTCGTATTTCCGCGGTTTTTTCGGCGTCTTCATGGGTTTCCTCTTCCTCCTTCTTTTTGTGGCAGTTTTCTTTTCCCAGGCTAACCTTGTCGATTTCCATTTGTTCCAGCTCGACCGTAGGTCTTTTAATAATTCGCTTTTTCTCAAGCACATTCATTATTATTACAGGGCAAGTATTATTAAAGGCCTCTGCCTTCACGATGGCCTTTTCCATCGTGACTCCCTTTTTGATTTTTTGTTCCCTTGTAAATCCTTGGCCTTTTCCCATCGTCCTCGCCTGCACAATACATTCTGTGCGAGCGGATATTTTCAAGTATTTCGTGCCGTGTACAAACGGTATTTTGTGCCCTCGAATTTCTATCATTTTTCCTCCTAGTATGTTTATTCCCTTTTCGTCTATACAGTCCATTCCAAGGAGTCCGTCTACTGCTAACGGTACTTCCTTCCCGACCACGTGGAACTTGTGCGTTATCACAGCGGCCGGGGTATCCAGTTTCAGCTCAGATGTACAGAGCGTGCGGAACGCCTTGCCCCCGAGGCCGTGAAGTTCTATTATCTCGTCCCCGATGGGTGTTTCCGGATCCAGCTCATTCACTTTTACTATGCTGCACTGGGCCCCTGTGTCATAACGGAGCGTCAGCATTTTGTCGCGAGCCTGCTTTGACTTTATTTGTAGGTCACTGATGTGTACTCGCGGCAGCTGAGCGCTGACGTGGTAAATTCTTCTCGGCGCCTTGTCATTGTGTACATATGGCTTTCCGAGTAGAATGTCCATTATTTTTCTTTGCAATAATTTTTTCTCGTTCACTTGAACGCATTTTGTATCTCTCTCTATTGAGAGAACGCCGACTGCTAATGAACTGATGGTTCTTTTGGGCGTATTTTCGAGTTTTTTCATTTGGCCTATACTCGTTTTGATTTCTTGGGAACTTATTGTTTGGTGCGTAATTGTAACGCTTCTGTTGATAACTCGGGCCTTGCCATCCTGGCCGGCTTCTACAGTCGTATCTGTGACCCGGTTTTTTACAATAATTGCAAAATATTTCTGCTTGATTAATCGTTTTAGTTGGCACTGGCGAGCTATAACGCGCTTATGTTTGCGCCTGATGCGACGCGGGCCTTTGAAATGGAAACAATTTTCGCCCCTCGTGGGCGTGTAGCGGTGCGGACTATCGACTACTGTGGGAGACGCTCTTCGCGATTGTTTTGGGTCCTTCGACCGATTTTTCCTCTTCGATTGCTCCGCGGATTGCTTCCCCTAACTCATGGTACCCGCGTGACCTTACCATTAGCTGCAGGTCCTTGCGAAGTCCATGTTCGAAATTATTTAGGGCAAAATACCTTATTAACTGTTCGATTGATTTTCGACCAATTTCTGAATTGACCATGGGCGTGCAACTCTTGATTAAATCCATCATTATAGATTCGACGCAGTTTGCGTAAACTTGTACAGTCTCGTCATGTTTTTGTCTACACGAATTGAATTCGATTTGTAGCGCGAGGACTGTTCGCTTCGCCTCGTACAGTGATTTTAATAACGTCAGCAAATCGTCGAACGTCTCTACGTCTTTGTAACGCAGGTCTGCCGCGGCCTTGCCTTGAGATTTGAGATGCAATATAGCTTGTAACAAATCCGCGACATTTTCGGGACGGACTCGAGTTGACGCGTATTTTATTGCTCGTATAAAATCTGTAACGGCTTCCGGTTCGGATGCGTCGAATACGGGGATGCTCATTCGAGCCTCTTTCATTGACATATAGCCGTCGTGTTCGGCCAGTGTTACTGTCCGTCGATTCAATAGCGTAAAATCTTAATGATTTAATTTGCGATTTCTTTCGGTTTCAACGGGATTAAATGTTTCGTCAGCACTCTACGACGCGTCTAACGAATTGTGTTCCGAAGGCTGATTATGCTGACGCTTCGGATTTAAATATTTCGCGTACGTAACGGGAGTCAAATCTAGTTTTTCTGTGCTTGGATTTTCTCTACGACGCTTTCGGCCTAAATCACGTTCACCGTCGTAACTTACGACAGTGTTAAAAAACGAATCTAACGATGGCGATAGTTCGTCTCTCCCGAGCAATCGATACCGGTCTGCTTTTTCTTCGTCTGACATAGACGAATTCTCTGGCTTTGGCGGAGTTTATTTATGAAATGTTCCGTCACTTACAGGTAGATGATCGCAAGATCTGCTGATCGTCCTGGTCTTCGTTCCTCCGTTTCGTATTCTGTTTCTGTGTACGATTTTCCTGATTGTTGAGTCCTTCTTCCGTTGATCCTCGGGATCCAAGTTTTCTGGGATTGGCTCTGCTTGGCTGTAGCCTTTCCTCTGGATTCCTCTTCTGACTCGGTCGGGATGTCTCACTCTAAGCACACGGGTCGACTCGGTCACTCGCTTATGGTGCTTGAGTGCTTGTTGTGCGTGTCCACGCACAATGAACGAAACTTTCCGGCAGATCCCACCGCTGCCACCAATGTTGCATCCCCGGCTCGAGAACCCGGGATAAGTATTTTTGGGATCGTTTCGAAATTAAGAGTTGGAACTCAAGTTCGTTGAATAGAATATTCCGGATCATTTTCACCAGGTATTTTTCGGCCGCAGGGGAAATCACTTCCTTTGCGTCCTCACACCCGGCGACAAATTCCGAAAACGGAATATTTTTCCCGTCTAATTCGGGGATTATCTTAACAACGTCTTTTATCAACATCAAGTCTCTTATACTCATCGTTGGGCTTTCTGGGCTCATGGCTTCGCCTTTTGGGGGTATATCTGGTTGTTTTGAAGATCTACTGGGAGGTCGAAGACCAGGAAATAGTGGAACGTTCGATCCTCTCAGAGCATAACCTGAACTACCGGGGTGAATTGATTCGTTTGGTTCTGTATACAAGTCCTCAGTTATATTTAAATCTACTGTTTCGCAAGTTGACTCCTTATCCATGAGGTTGATTCGCAAAGGCACATTCCCTTTTTAATTAATCCCGGACGAGCCCCTAAAAATTAATATGTCACGTCCTGAGGGTACGTGGGCATATATATGTATATGTGTGGTATCCCTCTTTCTTGCCTACGCCTAGCGTAATAGCACGGGATGAGGGTAAAAAGGGGACGTCCTGGTGGAAGGGGGATTTTACGGGATTCCGTGGATGATCCAATTATTGAAATAATGGTTGTGACACTCGTGTTCGATTGACTCGTAATTTATTAGAATCAACCGTATTGGGTAATTCTATTATTTTTAGGATACAAATCGGAAACAAAATATGGAAGTATCTTCGCTTACATTGGTGCGCCTCGGTAATGACCCAGTCGCTTGGGTGTCGGGTAACGGTCGTAAAACTAAGAGCCCTGCGCCGGTGGGCCAGAAGCGCTCGCAGATGGTGTGTGTGAGTGAGACGGATCCAGATGTTCGGCGATACAGATTCTAATATTCGTTAATTTCACGGATCAAGAATGCAATTTACAATAAAATAATGCGCGGAATATAACGCCAAGGTTCTTATGATTATCGCGTAACTGTTACAGAAGTTTCGAAGTACAAGATGTTCTAAGCTTGAATTGTATGACTACGTTCGCGTTACAAGAAAAGAACAAAGGTTTGACGCGATGGATATCGGTTAGATAACTCTACGTCTGACCTCGTTGGATTCTAATCGAAAACTGATGCGAGAACTCTTTCGGTGTATTAGAAATCAGGGTGGGATCCATTTTTGGAGGAAGAAATCTTTAGGAGAGTGAAACTTAGGTGACGTAGTTTCAAACAACAAACAAGGAAGGGCCTTGTTCGTGACGGAATGCGTCACGCGAGAGAGAAAGAGCTAGTTGGCCAGCCTGGAAAGCGCGTGGCTTATGTAATCTAATTTTATTACTGCAAGAGTCAGAGCTCGGAAGAATGTATTTTTTTGTGCGTGCAGAGGAGTAGGCCGGTTCGTTCGTCCGTGTCCTTGGTTCCCGTACGGGTTAAAATCGAGACAATGTTATGTACTGTTGGCAGGTGATCTTCGAGTCATCTGGCTCGCTGTTGAGTATATTTTTTTGTTTTACGACTTTTTGGAGAAATCGGTCCTAGAACCATGTATTCGTCAGACTCGCATGGATAAGAGGGGCTATAGGAAAAGTTCAGCGATTACGTCGCAGAAGGTGACAGGATGCTAGTGTCACGTCCCGTAACATTTTTCCTTTTTGTTTAAATTAATATGAGCACTCCCTACAACTCTGTGCCTCGTGTCTCTGTGCGGTGTCGGCTGTCAGTCGCCGACGGTGGGACCGGATGTACCCGATCCGATTCCGCTGATCGAGCATCGCCTGATCCGCGGAGTTCGACCGTGGGACTTCGGGAGCGAACAAGTTTCCGTGGACGTTGCCAAAAAACCCCACCAGGCTAATAGCGACCGAGCTAACGTCGGTCCGGTGGCGGTACGTATGATTAGTTCCGATTTGTCCACGGTTCGCTCCTGGCGTCGGAGAAAACTCCTAGTAACAGCAGTCCTCGCGGCGGTGTAAAAAGTCCAGGCCTTAGACCCGGCGGACCCGCACAGAGACGTCAGTCTTTACTAGTAACGTAGTTAAGTAACGGTAGTACTCGCGGCGGTGTAGTAAGACCTGGGTAGCGACCCGGCGGACCCGCACAGAGACATTGATCGTTACATTAGGAAACCATTTTAATCATACAAATTTTATTCTCTAAAATACCAATAACCTATCGAGCCAGTGCGGTAAGGTGCGGGACTGCGTCAGCCCCGACATAAGAACAGCGCGGTTTGCGGGAGTGAAACGCGGGGAGAATTGTCCCCGCGAAAGAGCGTAAAGAGTGAGAGAGTGAGAGAGAGTGACGCGGGGGAAACTGTCCCCGCGTAAAGGCGGAGAGTGAGAGAGAGCAACGCGGGGGAAACTGTCCCCGCGTAAAAGCGTGACTACCCGCAAAGATGTAAGTAGGATAACCACAATATAATAAAATAGCATTTATAAATATTTACCCCTAAATACCCATTGTCAGACTTTGTTCCCCTACTCCCATTTCCACAGGAGAGTTTGCCGGGCCCGTATGGGACGTGCGGCTATCCCTTTCATTTAAACAGGAATTATTAAAGAACCCAAAGGTAAAATAAAATCGTCCCTTCTGGACGTAACACTAGGAAAATGTTTGAAAGAATCGAATTCACCTTTGCTATGTAGGTACTGAGTGGCAATCGTCCGACATGCGTTTCGGGGATATACCATCCACGTCTTCGGCATCGTTTACTGAACCACCGATAAAATCGATGCAGCTTATGTCGAGTATGACGGGGTTGAGGCGACAACTACCCGAATGTACCAACCGAGCCGTTGATTTCATCTTTAACACATGCTCAACGGAGCTATCTTTGTTTTGGCAGTTTTTACCTCTGCTTACATGATACACTCTCCCGATCGAGAACGAAATGAAACCAACGACAACCTGACGGGATGCTTTCGAGAATATGATATGGATACTAGAAGAATGATTGAGAGAATCGATTTCACCTTTGTTCGCTAGGAAGTGAGTGGCAATCGTCCGAGCTCCGTTTCGGCGACAGACCATCCACGTCTCCGGCATCGTTTACTGAACCAGAGATGAAATCGATGCTGCTTATGACGAGCATGACGGGGTTATGGCGCAAACTACCCGAATGTACCAACCGAGCCGTTCATTTCATCTTTAACACGTGCTCAAAGGAGCTATCGTTGTATTCGCAGCTTTTACCTCTGTTTACATGATCCACTCTCCCGATCGAGAACGAGATGAAATCAACGTCAAACGCGACAAGATGATTTCGAAAATGTGATATAGATACTAGAAAAATGATTGAGAAAATCGATTTCACCTCTGTTCGCAAGGAACTGAGTGGCGATCGTTCGAGTTCCGTTTCGGTGACAGACCATCCACGTCTTCGGCATCGTTTACTGAACCAGTGATGAAATCGATGTAGCTTATGACGAGTATGATGGGGCTGTGGTGAAAACTACCCGAATGTACCAATCGATCCGTTGATTTCATCTTATACACGTACGCAAAGGAGCTATCGCATTCGCAGCTTATACCTCTGCTTTCATGATCCACTCTCCCCGATCGGGAACGAGATGAAATCAACGACAAACTCAACGGGACGGTTCCGAGTGTGTGCTACGGATAGTAGAAAAATGATTAAGAGAATCGATTTCACCTCTGTTCGCTAGGAACTGAGTGGCGATCGTTCAAGCTCCGTTTCAGTGACAGACCATCCACGTCTTCGGCATTGTTTACTGAACCAGAGACGAAATCGATGCAGCTCATGACGTGTATGATGGGGTTATGGCGACAACTATCCGTATGTACCAACCGAGCCGTTGATTTCATCTTTAACACGTGCTCAAAGGAGTTATCGTTGTATTCGCAGCTTGTACCTCTGCTTAAATAATCCACTCACCCGATCGAGAACGAGGTAAGATCTACGACAAACTCGATGCGATGATTCCGAAAATGTGATATGGATACTAAAAAAATTATGGAGAGAATCGATTTCACCTCTGTTCGCTAGGAACTGAGTGGCAATCGTCTGAGCTCCGTTTCGGCGACAGACCATCCACGTCTTCGGCATTGTTTACTCAACCAGAGATGAAATTGATGCAGTTTATGACGAGTATGATGGGGTTATGCTGACAATTACCCGAATTTACCAATCGATCCGTTGATTTCATCTTTTACACGTACGCAACGGAGCTATCGTATTCGCAGCTAATACCTCTGCTTACATGACCTACTCTCCCCAAACGGGACCGAGATGAAATCAACGACAAATTCGACGGGACGGTTTCTAGAATGTTTTATGGATGCAAGAAAATTGATTGAGAGAATCGATTTCAACCCTGTTCACTAGGAACTGAGTGGCAATCGTCCGAGCTCCGTTTCGGCGATAGACCATCCACGTCTTCGGCAGCGTTTACTGAATTGAAGATGAAATCGGTGCAGCATATGACGAGTTTAACGGGGTTATAGTGATAACTACCCGAGTGTACTAATCGATCCGTTGGTTTCAGCTTCTACACGTACGCATAGGAGCTATCGTTTTGGGAGCTCATACCTCTGCTTTCATGATCCATTCACCCCGATCGGGAACGAGATGTAATCAACGACAAACTTGACGGGACAGTTTCGAGAATGTGTTATGGATACTAGGTAAATGGTTGAACGAATCGATTTCACTTCTGTTCGCCAGGAACTGAGTGGCAATCGTCCAAGCTCTGTTTGGGCGACAGACCATCCACATCTTCAGCATCGTTTACTGAATCAGAGATGAAATCGATCCAGTTTATGACGAGTATGATGGGATTACAGTGAAAATTACCCGAATGTACCAATCGATCCGTTGATTTCATCTTTTACACGTACGCAAATGAGCCATAGCATTCGCAGCTTATACCTCCGCTTTCATGATCCACTCTCCACGATCGAGAACGAGATGAAATCGACAGCATACTTGACGGGACGATTTCGAGAATGTGTCATGGGTGCTAGGAAAATGGTTGGGAGATTCGATTTCACCTTTGTTATGTACGTACTGAGTGGCAATCGTGAAGGCTCGTGTCACTTCTTAGTTGCATGTTTGCAAAATATCAGAGCTCGCAGTATTTGAAAAGTGGATGAAATACCCATTTTCCATTTTGCATTCAACAGAAAGTCGTCAGTTAAAAAAGAAATGTATTTTCTTCAAATTCGAATCATGCGCTGTTACGTATGAGATACATGTTTGCAAAATTGTAGAGCTCTGAGTAGTCGGGAAGTAGATGAAATATCGATTTTCCATTTTGCATCTCCCAGAAAGTGGTTCTTTATTTATTTACTCATTCATTTTCTTAACGTTGAATCATGCATTGTCACCCCCAAATGCATGTTTGCAAAATTTCAGAGCTCTAAGTAGTTGGGAAGTGGGGAAAATATCGATTTTCCGTTTCGCATCTAGCACCAAGTCCAGTTAAAGAAAAGCTTGAAAAATAATGAAACAAAAAAAAACATGCTGTACCTCGGTACCTGAAATTCCAGACATATTGTGGTGTTGCCGAATCTGTTAATTTTTATTTCTTGAGATAACAATCATAACAGAAACTCTTATTGAATAATAGCATCGGGCGTGATAACTGTTATCACCGCCGCAACAACTAAGAATAAAAATTTTGATGAAAGTCGTAATGAAAATAAAAATAATTTATTCGTGATTCGATGTGAAAACGTCCAGGTCGAATCTTCACGATACCAGCAATTCGAAAGAAAAAAAATCGCTCGTTGCCCCCAAAGTTAAAAACACTAAATTATTGATCGTTCTGTGCTTTCTTTCTCTGAAAAATGAAGATTTCGAATACATTGAACAATCTTATTTTTTGTCATTATCGCTCGCGGGCAGAATTACAAGTCTCATGAATGTCGGCAACCTTCACGCCTCGGCCCGGAATTCATGGAGCGGCAGAAGACGAAGCGGGAAATGTCACATCGGTCAGTTTGTCACGGGTCTTGAACCCAATTAGTTAACAGGCAGCCTAAGCAAATGATACGCAAAACGTCAAATCATCCGCGTCGTCATCTGTGAAACGGTGCGTTCCTGAAGCCTTACAAGTTCAAAGCGTGCGTTACCTGTCAAACACACGCTCTGAACTGGCATATCCAAGATAACAGAAAATAATAGCAGATGATACAAGAACCGTCACATTGACCGGGCAAGCGAGACAGATGCCCAGCTACCTTACACGCTGCCTGCTCCGCGTCTCGCGCTCAGACTCGGAGTTCGAGTGGCGTCCTCGTTAAGGGCTTCAGCCCTACAACAATCAGTCGAACGTCGAAATTCTAATCGCTCTCATTTGAAAACTATTCGACGGAAGATAAAACGCCTTGGCAGCTTTACTCGGGGCACTCCCTTGAACCCGCCAGTTCCGGATGGGTTACTTGTTATGAAACACCCTGTATATATATACATTTATGGCTGTTACTGTTCAGTTGTGCGCTCAGGAGTCTCAACAGGTTCTTGATCCATGCGAAATGTCATACATCGTTATCTCCGATATCTTGTATGTATAGCACAATGTATATCTTGTATGTATAGCACAATGTATATCTTGTATGTATAGCACAATGTAAATAGTGTATATCACAATGCCTTTTTGTGATATACACAGTGATGGACAGATTGTTATGAAGCACAATTTTTTTATCTGTGGTCACTGGGGTTTTCAATTTCAGGTGGGTCCAGTACTTTTGAATAATGTGGGTAAGAAGACGCATTTTCACTGTTCCGTTCGGCTCGGTATAAAGCTGCAACCGGCGCCTATGTAAAAGGTTTATTATCTCTTGATTGCACATCAATCGCAGCCCTTATAATAATTATCTCCCGTGGCAATGAGATATAACATTCACCGCGTATTGGTTTATACTTATTTGCATTTGTTGTAAGATTACGTATTTTTTTGGTAAAGCTCAGCCACTGCCACGTTATTGAAATTCATGGACCAGGGCTTACAGTACGGACCATCACGCGTCCAACTCAATCTCGCGCCATATTAACCCATCACCGCTCTGTCCTGCACCCATGTGTATAAAGTGCCTGTGCATGGTGTACTTTGAACCTTTCAGATGCGATTTGGAAGGAACCTATTTGGGCCATCGATGACTATTGATGAACATCAACAGTTGATAATCGTTGGCGCTTTATTCGGTTTTGCGTTTTCAGTACTTCAATGAAGTCGACGATCCGTTGCTCCCCCCGCAGCAAAATCATCGAGTGGAACTTGAGAGCGCGGCTTAGTTGTGCAAGCTTTGTTTTGATTGTTCAATGTTATTCTCCATATTAACGAGTTGAAAACTCTTTCCAGAGAGATTATGTTAACTAACTGACTGCTTCATTCAAAGTGTGGTCATTTCTGAGCGCTGTCGATGATTAAAAATGGTCTCCCATCGGAAATATTTTCTTCGTTCCCTTCTAGCTCGGAAAATGCAATCACCTTCGCCACATTTTTTTAAATATCGCGTTGGTATGAATTACCGTGGAGAGAATGACAAACAAAATAAACAAACAGAACGAGCAGGTTGGGGATTCATCTGGACCAAACATTATTTTTCGAGTATTCCACACCTCGAGTGCATTTGTGCTCAAGTGGCGCATGCAAAAGGATCAGCGGTCGAAAGCTGAAAAGGCTTCGCCTATAGATCGATAAAGTTTGTTTTCGTAATAAATACCTCGCTTTTATGTATGTGTTATTGATATCCGAAGCATTACTTGAGCGTCTATGGATGTGACCAAAAAACAAAGCCAATTGGAGGGTGGCTATGAACGTCGACGAAAAAAAGCCTTAACCATGTGGATGACTTGGAAAGACCTCTATACCCTGGTGTCATTTGAATAGGTTCGATGTTGCTCTGCGAACAGCCCTAAGATTCGTGACAGGCCGGACTACACACATACTGGAACACGTGGCAATAATATGTTAACGTTCACGGATGAAAAGCCGGATACCGGTAGAATAAAAAAAATCCATACATTTTTTCGGATCATTGTCTTCATACCATGGTTGTTGTAAACATTCTATGGGTTTTCAAGTGTGAGCCTACCCGAAGTGATAGGTCGTGAAGACATACGCAGGTGCGCGCACTAAGAAAAACTACTTTCACAACTCAAAGAGAAATAATTTGCTGTCTTTATCTTTGACTCTTAATACTGAAAGGCATCCCGTCTCAGACTCTTTTATACTACAATTGGTATAGAGTCGGGATAGAGCAGGGAAAATAGAACAATCACCGTAGAGTGTGTGAGGGATTTTATGGGTTTTTAAGTATGGGTCGTGTTTATAGCGGAAATGTAACGCCAATTGATATCTGGACCGATTATTCAACACGGTATCAGCGGCATGACTGAAAGAGACATACTATAAGTGCAAGCCGATAGAGTACCTATGCTCAAGTCGATCCATCTGTTTCCAAACGTTGTTTTGTGGAGATCGTAAAATGCAATACTTGAGATGAGTCCTAACTAGTCAGCTTTCGCCTCCACGATGGAGTCTCACTTTTCTTTCCGGACGGCGCATGACCACCATTAGTTAAGGGAAGGATAGGGGTTTCAGCGTGAAAAAAATACTTTTTTGCGATTTTTTTTCATCTATATGGATAGAGTAAATTTATTGAAACCTTTTGTACATTGTTAAGTATCATTTCAAGAACATTCCATGAAATTGGTACGCGAAAATATCCACAAACAAGCCAGTGACAAAGCTTTTGCAAGAACGCCTTTGGAAAAACACGATTTGCGGTGTTCACTGTATCTCAGCTAGAAATTATCTGAAATCAAGTACCATTAAAATTTAGTCAAAGTATCATCAAGTCCTCCCCGCAACGGCCTTTGATAATTGTTTTTTTTCATTTCTAAATTTTTGGTGGTCATGTAAAGTGAAAAGTGCCTTTTTTCACGAAAAAAATCCGCCATTGTGGGGGTGGAAAACCCCCTCAATGAAAAAAATCTCAAACTAACCGTTGGGGGGAGGTATTTTATATGTAAAAAGTGTGTACCAAGTTTCAAATAAACCGGTCATGTAGTTTTAAAATGGCAGTGAACACGGACTTTGAGAAAGTGGTTTCGAGAAAAACGTGTTTGAAGTTTAGAGAAGTCGGAGCTACAGTGTTAGAGGAGTGGGACTAAATAGTCAATAACTCCAAGAGTTCTCCTCTGATTGACTTGAAATTTTGGGATTATATTCTTGAAAGGTTTAACTATAAGAAAAGACAAAAAATCTCTACCCTCCCCTTAAGAAAAAAAAACATTGAGACTGATATTCGTTTGTCCATAGACGGGATGTGACATATTAAAAGGCCCATTTTTCTACACATCCCCACTATTTCCTACATGTTCGAGAGAAAAAACCCATTTGCATATCCTAGTCTTGAAGTTCGGAAAAATTTCGAGCAACACATGGACATTCCCACCATACTGCAACCCAATGAGAATCCAAAAACCAAAATCTTGAAAAGGATCGGCACAACCATTTTCACTGTTCCAGTCTTCAGCCTCCAAGGTCTGATTTTGCAAGGAAAGAGCCACAGAAAAAAGAAAAGTACAATAATAGTTAATATTTTTTTGTTATTGTCTCTGCTATGGCGAACGCTTCGCTTATTGTAGCTTCCATGTGCGGAATATTTTCCCCTTATTACATTTGATACCATTTCCTCCACTCCGTATCCCTAATCGATCCCCACCTTGCGGACGCAGCCGACTTCCACCTCTGTATCGCATTCACCATGACATTTTCTGCCATGGGTATAGGGAAACTGCGGAAAACCTATACCAATACAGCCGGTCACGAGTTCGCTTCCCAGCCTCGGAGCTAGTCGCGTTTTGTCGAGAAATAGCTCACAGGCTACAGCTATACACACACGACACACACTCACGTACCGGTCCGAGTGCGCGAAATCTATGTAAAACTGGATCTACGTCACCCCCGTGTTTTTATTTTTCTCCGAAACTACGAGACGGCGATTCGAACCCGCGACCTCCCGATGTGCTGATTTCAGAGGCAAGCACGCTAACCACTAGACCAGCACATTGGTAATAATAGTTAATAAAATCTACGTCACCCCCGTGTTTTTATTTTTCTCCGAAACTACGAGACGGCGATTCGAACCCGCGACCTCCCGATGTGCTGATTTCAGAGGCAAGCACGCTAACCACTAGACCAGCACATTGGTAATAATAGTTAATAAAATCCGTGAAGGTGAAATAATCGATATTGGCGACGACGACAACGAGATGGAAGTTAAAGAAATATACGAACTGGACAGTGATATGGAATCGGTAGATTCCGCGTGTGAGAGTGACCCTGTTGATGAATACCATAATGTGCGAGAAAACAGACCGGACGTGCAACATCTTTATCATTTCAACTAAGAAGCTGCATATTGCGTGAATTATTTTTATTTCACGACAAATGGTCGAGCAAAGTATTGCACTCCCTGCTATGTCCATGTACAAGCAAGGTTTGAAGAAGCTACACTAGTCCAAAAAATTAAAGGAATAGAAAGCTTCTTGCATTTTTTAAGTGTTTTTGAAGCGCTGAATCTGTGTGAAAAATGGTCGTATCGAGATGAAAAACAAACATTTTGAAGCTTCAAGTTTTGAGCTTCAAGCTTCAAGTTTTGAGATCTGTCGGCAAATTTCTTTTGTGAGCTACGGTTGTCGCGCAATCATGAGAAATAGCGCAAGAAAAAAAAAGCAAATTTTTGTGGACATTTTTGTGGACATTTTTGTGGACACACACCCCACACACGCGCGTGTGTGTGTGGGGTGTGTGTGTGTGTGTGTGTGTGTGTGTGTGTGTGTGTGTGTGGGCGTGGGTGTGATTTTTTAAAAGAAATGAGACCCCGCGGTTCGTCAATTCCGCAGTATTTAACGACTCCAAACTCATTCCTTAAATTGTGTGTGTGTGTCTATGTGTATTCAATACCGTGTGTTGCGACCTCTACTTCGAATCAATGTACTTCATTTTTCAGGCATATTAATGCCACGTCGAATCGTCGATTGTGGAATCGTCTGCCAAATTCGCAGCAGTGCGCGTTCTAACGCAGCTAAATTCGGCAAACTGGGGTATTTCCGTCGCAATCGACGCCTCATGATGTCCCAGACGTGCTCGATGGGGTTGAGATTGGGGCTCAACGCTGGATGCCTCAACAACGTTATGCCGTGCCTCTCAAAAAACCGTCCGGTCACGTTAGCGGTGTGAGGCGAGCATTGTCTTGCATTAAAATGAATCCCCTCACATTTTGTCGTCAGGGCAGCATAATTGGCCTTAAAATTCGGTCGATGTAGCGCCTAGCATTGAGGGTTTGGCGGATAATCACCAGCGTCGTTCGCGATGACCGTGAAATCCCGGCCCAAACCATCACTGATACTCCATTAACGGGGTCGTCTAGTGTGAAGGCCGTTTTTTAATGCTTTATTGGGGAAATTTTCTTTGATAAACCATTGAAATAAAATAATTTATAAATTGTATATCATTTTTACAAACATTTAAACAAACTTTGCGAATTTTTTGGTCATTATATAGAATATGGTCGGAGATACACCGCCCAACAGGAACACATATATAAAAAGAGGTGCTCCACTGCTGCCATGATTCCGGCCGTTCTGCTTATCTGAATTTAAAAAAAACCAAACGCAATTTTAATCGTGAGACTTAAGGCTCTGCATGGAACTAAAATAAAGTCAGAATTCAAAAAAAAAAATTTACGCTTTAGAAAAAAATTCAATATTTCGTATTTTTTGGGGTTCTATTTAGCTATAAAAAAAAGAAAACTAACATAGCAATCTTAATTATTTTAGTTCAACTTGTTATATATGTACTAAAGATGCTGTATAAATTTGAGCAGAATCAATTAAATAGTTTTTGAGATATCATGGCAGCAGTTTGAAAAAATCGTGTTTTGAGAAAAACGCGTTTAAAAGTTGTATATAATTCGTAATAAAAAAATGGTCTCACCATCAATCTGCTATGCCTGGACCATAGAGTATACCTTCCTCTTCTTCAAAGAAGTCATGCAAGGCCGTTTTCTCTTCTTTTAATCTGACACACTAGACGACCACCTTAAAGACAGGAACAGGGCGAATAAAGTTTTGAAAAAAACGCTCTCCCCGACGACGCTAAACTTGGGGCCCACTTTTTTTAAGAGGGGGTAAAAATGCAAATTACGCACCCAAGTCGGCCCCGTGGGCTGTCTCGTGTGTCGGACTCCCACACATGCCGATGCCGTCGGAATGGTGATATACTGACTAAAATATCCCCCTCCACTGTCCGCCCCGCGGGGTGGCAACACGTTAGTATAACCTCACCCCCGCGGGTCCTGTCTATCGTCCGTCGCGTTTCGTTTACCCGTCGCTACGTCTCTTCCGTTTACATGTCATGTCTCCCTCATTCATCCTCCAGGCATCCATCATCTTTGTTACGCCTCAGCACTGCCTCGACGAAGGTGGGGATGTCTGTCCAGTGGCCTTCGTCTCGTAGCATCAGCTCGATTATGTTATCGGGCGTGATGTGTCCAGTCCTCCGTTCTAATTGTTGTCTCCGGGTCGTCCATCTGTCACACGCAAAAAAAGTGTGTTCCGCATCGTCTCGTGTATGTCCGCAGTACTTACAGTCCGGCGTCCATACTCGTTTCATGTTGTATAGATAATTTCGAAAATATCCGTGTCCCGTGAGGAGCTGGGTCAGGTAAAAATGTACCTCCCCCCAACCCCGTTCCGTCCACGGTCTCAGGTCCGTTATCAGCCCTCTTGTCCATCGTCCGGTTGTCTCGGTCGTCCAGCGTGCGTGCCAGTCTGTCAGGGTCTTCTCTCTTTCATGCCTTGCCGCGTCAGCCCCTTCAGTCCCTTCGTAGCGTTCGTTATATTCGTTTTCGTTCTGTGGCTAGTAGGTCTATAGGAATCACGCCCGCCACCACCAGGATCGCCTCTGCCGAGACGATCCTATAGGCACACGCTATCCTTAGTGCCCCCTGTCTTTGTACGTACGTCATCGTCTTCCTGTATTTTTTAATGGCCAGCGCGTCCGCCCAGACCTCTGCGCCATACAGGAGGATCGAGTGGGCCGTCGTCATCAGTAGTCTCCGTATAGACGGTCTCGGTCCGTGCGTATATGCCATCAGGCGGCTGAGCGAAGTCACCTTCGCCGCCGCCTTCTCGGCCGTCCGTTTTATATGGGGCCAGAAGGTCAGCTTCGTGTCCAGAGTCACCCCTAGGTACTTGGCTTCTCCTCTGGTACCCATACATTCCGTTCCGACTGTCATCGGAATGATTGTCAGTATTCGTCGTCGCGTAAGCATGAGAAGCTCCGTCTTGTCCAGTGCAAGAGACAGTCCGTGCTCCGTCATCCACCTGTCAATGCGTCTCATGACCTGATTCAGTGTCAGCTGGGCCAGATGCGTACTGCGCTCCACGATCACCGCCGCCACGTCGTCAGCGTAAGCGATAAGCGACGCGTTGCGCGGCATGTCCAGCCTCAGCAGGCTGGAGATGCCGCGTCATACGTCACGTTCATACGTCACGTTCTATAGGTCCGGTCCGAGAATTGATCCTTGCGCGACACCCGCGGTGATACTTCCGGTCACCTGTCCATCTGTCGTCTCGTACGTGATGCGTCTGTCGTTGAGATAGTCCTTCAGTACCCGTAGTAGATAAGGAAGAATCCGGAGAGTGCCTTCCAGCGCCCCCAAGATACCCCCCACCTAGCCGAGTTGAAGGCATTTCTCACGTCTAGAGTCACCAGTATCACTAGGGGGCTTGCCGCGTGACAGGCCTCGTCCGTCCTCCTGACGGTCTCGATGACCTTGCGGATTGCCCCTATAGTCGATCGTCCCTTGCGAAAGCCGTGCTGGTTCTCGGACAAGCCCCCGGCCGCTCTTATCGCGTCTGTCAGTCGCGGTCTCAGTAGATGTTCGAAAACTTTACCCGTCGTGTCCAGTAGACTCAGAGGTCTATAGGAAGACGACATATGCGGCTCTTCTTTTCCTTTACTAAGGAGGACCAGTCTAGCCGTCTTCCAGCGTGCGCTGAACGTCCCTGTCCTAAGACATTCGTTGTACATGCTGAGGAGTATCCCAGGCCTCAGGCGTGCCATCAGCCGGAGGGCCTCCCCGGGTATGCCGTCCGGTCCAGGTGCTTTCCCCGCCTTCAGAGTGGTCGTAGGTTTAGTAAGCTCTTTCTCAGTGAAGACCGGGGCGTCTCGTCTGTCGTCCGTGTCCCAGGGCTCCTCCCTCGTCGGGTGAGTCGGGAAGAGCCCGTTAACTATCTGTCCCATGGTCGTCGCGTCTTGGAGTTCCGGCGGACTTCGGGCCCCTAGCTTCTGCGTCACAATCTTGTAACCCAGACCCCAGGGGTCTTGGTCCACCTCCTCGCATAACTGTCTCCAGCAGCGCTTCTTACTGTCTTTTATCGCGTTTGTCAGCGTTTTCCGTGCCGTTTTGTACTCCGTCGTAAGAGCAGCCGCGTTCGACCGGTCGCTTTCCCGAGCCCGGTACATTCGCCTCTTCGCCCGAATGCAGAGCCTCCGCAGTTCGGCGATGTCTTCTGTCCACCAGTACGTCGCTCGTCTATCGTGTCGGATGCTCTTACGCGGCATTGACGCTTTGCAGAGCCGTTTCGTCAGTTTTAGGGTCTCGTCCACAAGTTGTTCGGTCCTTGTACGTCCCGTCAGTTCGTCCGGTACAATCTCCGAGGGTGCTACTGCTTCCAGCAGCGCCCTCGAAAACCTGTCGATGTCCAGTTTCCGTGTGTTCCACCGCGGTGTCGGCGCCGACCTGTTGCGTTGCGTCGTTGTGGGTCCCGCCACCTCAAAGACGATGTATTGATGATCGCTGGCTGTATACTCGTCGATCACCGCCCATCGCCTCATCAGCGGCACAATACTGTCCGAGATCAACGTCACGTCCGGTATCGAGGAGCCCAACCCCGGCCTGATGTACGTCGGTACGTGTCCCGTGTTCGCTACAGTCAGGTTGAGTCTTGCTGCCATTTCCAGAAGCAGGTGTCCACGTCTGTCCGTCCTGGTCATTCCCCACTTCATCGCTCTCGCATTGAGGTCACCCGCGACTATTAAGTCACCCGGCAGCTCCCTCAATGCGTCCTCCAGTCTGCCCGTCTTGTCCTCGAACTCTCGACGGAGCAGTTTGGGGTCAGGTAGACGCTGACGTAAATCAGGCCGCCCACCCTCACCCAGACGTAATCGTCCCCCGCTCCGCTGTCGAGCACACGCGTTTTGGTACCCCTGACCCAAATGGCTGAGGTACCCGCGCCGTTCGGGAATCACGTCAGGGTCGTCATATCCCTGTATTGTTCGCTCAGTATCAGTACGTCAGCGTTGTGTTCAGTCGCGATTTGGGGAAGCAGGAGGTGTGCTTCCTCGCATCTGTGCATGTTTCCTTGTGGGATTGTCACGTCTTCGTCTTCCTGCACTCCTCCAGCGCAGCCCTAAAGACCGCACACGCCCCGGAACCCGGGAGATGCGCGGTACTCTCGTCCCCCGCCTCGTCGTACAGGAAGCACGTCGGTGTGTCTTTGCAGTCCTTGCCGACGTGGTTCGTCCTGCCACATTTGTAGCAGCACTATGCTCTGTCCTTGCCGTTGCAGTTCGTCCTAGTATGTCCGTACCCAAGGCACCTATAGCACCTTGGCACAGTCGTCCTAGGCCTGACACGGCAGTTCATCCATCCGATTTTCAAACGACCTTTCTTGAGAAGGGCGTTTGCGGCACCCTCCTCAAGGTCACAGACAGCCATACACTGTCCATATCTGTTTGGGCCGAAGATATGAACCTTCGGGTCCCTCGTATCGTCCGTCTCTCGTCGAAGTGCCTTCGCTACTTCCTCTTTGTCCCTCACACAGTCCAGGTCCAGTATGTCCAGTTGTACGCTGGAAGTCATGTCCCGTATTTGTGCGTCTTCTCCCAGGGCTTGCCGAAGCTTGTCCTGGAAGTTTTGTCTGTCTCCCGCCCCGCTTTTGACACGGAGCAGGACACTTCCGTCCTTCGTCCTTCGGTAGCCGTTGACCTGCACCTTTTCGATTGCAGGATCAACGGCTGTCATACGTCGCAGTGTGTTCGCGTATGTCTTGCCACTGGTGGGCTTAATAAGGACCACCCCAGCGCCGGGTCTCTGGGTTGGGCGAGCGTCACCCCCCTTGTTCGTGGCCGGCGTCACTGTCGCTTCTGTAGACGTTTTCGTCTTCTGTCCGCCCTGTGCGTCTGTCGTCTTCCTCTTTTTCTTTGCGAGCACCGTTTTCCACGGGGTAAGCTCCGTTCCCTCCGTCGGTCTTTTGGCCGGCGTGAGATCCGGGCTTGAGCCCGTGGTCTCGCGTTTGCGTTTCGTTTGTGGCGTCTGTTGTTTGTCGACGTCACCCTCTCCGCTGGCAGTCCCGAGCACATGCATCCTGTCGCACTCGTGCCATGCCTCGTCCGCAGCTTCCCTAATCCAGGTCATGTTGGTTGTGATCACGGTGCTGATGTTCCTCTGCACGCGTGTCTTTTCCTCCATTTTAACCAGGCATTCCCGGATCAGTTGTATCTGAGTCCGGATCCTCGCCTCGGCCGTCTCCGCTACGGACGAAGCCGGTGCAGTCTTCTGACCCGTTCGTCCGTCCGTAGTGTCACTTGTCCTTGTCGGGGTTGGGGGCCCCATTTGTTTTTATGCGTTTAAACGTTTTCCTTTTTGTTGTATACTCATGTTTTTTAAATCCTCCCTTTCTCCCTTTTGTTTGTGTATGTAAGAGTGTTTTGGGATAAAGACACCGTAGACCGCCCTCGCCGACATATACCCGCCACAGGCCGCCCCAGAGCGGACAGTAGTGGCCTCATCGAGCCCCCCCCCCCCCCCCGCTACTGCTGCAGGGCCCGTTCCGGGCGCCACCCGGCACTACAACAGTATGGGGATTATACACTGGCTGATGGGGCAACCAGGTCCATCCGGCTAAGAGGACCCGGGCCCCTGTACTATCCAGCGTCCCAGGAGCATCGTGCCTGGTTTATACTCGCCGTACCCTCCGACCGTCCGCACTGGGGCGGCCTGCCGCGGAGGACGGCGGGGGTCCGAGTGCCGTCCCCCGGCGTTAAATGTGCGTGCTAGTGAGTGTCCGCCTTTGTGACGTGTTCCGGTTCATTTACTCGCATTCATTCGATAGCCATACAGGAGGTACTCAGGACGTGAGCCCTCCGACATTCATCCGCACGCCCACTCACATTCGCTTTTCGGGGAAGCCCGTTTATAGGAACCTCGAACATTCGCGTTTCGGTGGACCGCGTTTATAGGGGACCCCGAGCATTCGCTTTCTCGGGATGGCCCGTTTATAGGGTCACCTGAACATTCGCATCACCGGTATATCCCTCGGACGTGTTTGTGTAGATGTTTGTGCTTGTATGTTCGTGCGTGTTGTCAAAATGCCGGGTAGTTAGCCCTGCACACCGGTGGCTAGTGCGAGAGCGCTGAACGCACTCCCAGGCGGTGGGCTTGCCAAGATCCCTACGCCGATAAACTTGGGGCCCATTGCCTCATATTCCACTGGAGATATTGGCGAGCGTACGCTAGACGAGCCCAGCGATGTCTGGCCGTCAACATTGGCACACGGACAGGATGTCTGGCTCGCAACCCAGACTCACGGAGACGGTTGATAACCGTTTGGTACGAAATGTTTCGCGGCCGTTGTCGTTGTTGTTGTTGTTGTTGTCGATGTCGTCGCTGCGGCTGCTGCTGCTGTTGTTGTTGTTGTTGTTGTTGTTGTTGTTGTTGTTGTTGTTGTTGTTGTTGTTGTTGTTCTTGCTGTCGACGGTTTGGGAAATGCTGAGCAACGATGTTCGCATGGACAAAAGGTTCTTGGCGAACACGTTGGACGATTGCCCGAACCACTGTGTATAATATAGATATCATGTATAAGAAAGTACGATAAATTGAGTCTGAAATCCATCATTCATTATTGATGAAAATGTTTAAAAACTATTTATTTATGCACTTCATAGTTAAACAAATAAAACAAGATACGTACTTATTAATTATGGTTGTCACCACCTTCTGCCCCCTAGCTATGGCAACCGTATCCCCGCACCGCAGATGCGCTAACTCCGCCCTGCCTCGCATAGCTTTCTTGAACGATGACTTCCCCTTGCCATCCGCCGGTCTATGGTAAGCTTCAGGCCTATGGCTGCCCCCCTCCCCCGCCGTAGAGACATCCTCGCACACACACACACACGATATTATTTATAACAAACTCTGATAAATTGTATCGGATTTTTTTGCATTATCGATCAATGTTCAATTGTAACCATTTGTTTATACTTTATAGAAAAAAATTAAAGAATAAGTACTTATTAATTATGATTGTTGCCTCCTTCTTCTCTACGCCCCACCCTTCGCTACGTTGGCATCGCTGTCCACCTCTTCGCCGTGTGATGTCACACCCCCACACTCGGCTGCCTCACACTAGACCCCCCTCTGTGACGTCTTCCTTCTCTGCGACGTCTTCCCATTCCCCTTCGCGTGACGTCTGCCTTCGGTCTCCCGCCTCGCTCCCCGCTGAGATCCTAGATTTAGAATCGGTCCTGTTATACTACTTACATATATAGATCTGTTTGAAGAGAAAAAAAAGAAATCGATTTTAGTGTCAGTTATAATAAAATTCAAGACGAAGTGATGCGGCAATTGATTGATACGCAAACAGTACATGTAAAGCATAGTTACCCATAGGCGATAAAGTTCTCAGTCAGATAATTAAGTGTGCTTAAACACAAGACTCACCTTTTCTCGCTTTTGATCAGCGGAAATTTCGACGTTTTCTGTCACGCTCGATCTGTCGTGCGGTTAGAAACTCATCCGATCACTTTCACCTCGTCGACCAATATATTACTATACTGTGACGTTCCAATTTCGCACGTCACCAAAGATTAAAGGTGGCTCAGGCTCGGCGCGTGGAAGGGCGCCTCCCGCCGCCCAGGAACCTGCTCAAGCAATTTCCTAGGGCTCAGCTTAGCGTAATTTATTTTATTAACCCTTTCGTCATTTTTTTTGTACTTCGTGAGCGAACGGCGCGTTCTCGCCGTTACCAAGGACATGATCGAGAAGCGAGCCAAGGATCGAACAGCAACGGAGTTACCGGCCACGTTGCACCCGGTCTCGTGACGAATCGTCGCTCCTCTGCTCTATACCAGCGGAGCCCAATAAGGAGTCGGGGGGTCTCGCCTGATAATGGCCCTCAATACCTCGCGACAATGGCTTCCGTTGGGTATCGATGAGTGACAATAGAAAATTGCAGGTTCCAAGGGCAGGTCGCTGGCTCGAAGCCCCACTCCGAGCTGTCTGTGTCCCTCTACAGCCAGTCGTCATACTGATGAGTCCGTGACCCAATCCGGTCCCGGGACGGGAGCTTAAGGCATTTTTCACGTTCGACAATCATGAAAATGCGAACGTTATCGGCGATGCCCGCGCTACAAAATCGAAAAGGTTGTGACTAGGCAAGGAGTGGGGGTCGGGATCCAGGTCCGCGGAAAAGCGCCTCGGGAAAATTTCGACACTTGAATTCTGGTGTGGAGCGAGGAGAGGTGCACTTCCCAAGCCGTAGCCGTTCCCGCCACCCAAGAAACCGACGCCACCGGAGATATCGGAGATCGAGACCGAGGTTTCACCGGATCGAGATCTTCAGAAACTGTAGCGGTGAGGCCGTCGTTTCGCTCGTTTCGAGACCCATTGTAATGCGCGCGCTGTGGCCCGTAGGGGTAAAGTACTGAAAATTTGGTTATTGAAAATATTGAAGTCAGAAGGAATATTGTCGTGGCGGCTCGGTCACGAACGGGAACGATCGAGTCACCTTGCCCGATTCTGTCATTCGCGAAGACCTTGCTCAAATTAAATTAACGTAAAGCCGCTGAGAGGGGTTCACTTTTGAATTGCCAGAACTGAAGTCATTTAGAATAAGTTAGGGTTAAAATATCGTCTGTTTGTTGTACTTGTGATACGAGATCAAACACGTTCGAGGATGAAATCTGTACCGTCTTTGAGAAACAAGAGGACCGCGAATTGCGCGTATCTCGAGCCGCTCCCGCCGCATGCGAGAGCAGCGACAAAATAAAAAGTAACTACTGTTTTCACCAAGTGTCGGAGTGTCGTCGTAATATTGTGTTGTGCCGTTGTCGCGGATCAACCCCACCCCTCTACCAAATTCAGGGCTGCGGCAGTCGGGTAAACTACATCTCGTCGATTCGTCGGGAAAAATAAAGGGTTTACCCGGTTAAAAATGGTGACTCTGCCCCCACCGAATTTTGTGGCGCCGATTTCTTCCAAAGTTCGTAACCTAAACAAACAATTTTGTGCAAAATTACAGCTTTATAAATCAATGCCGAGGCGTCTTCCTGCTGAAGAAACGTGATTTTTCGTTTTTTTGCAGTTTTTGAATACCAAGACGCGACCGAAAAATCCGAAAAAATTCTGAAAAATCAGAAACATGTCAACGTTAATGGGATTTTTTTTTCATTTTTAAAAACGCTAAACTCTATTTTTAATCATCAAATCTTCCTTTAAAAACATTATTTTGTAGCGAAGAGATTTTTCTACTATTATGACGAAAATTGACATGATTTTACTCTTTTTTAACTACATTTCAGAAAAAAAAAGATCTCAAAAATCAACCTGCAAAATATTGAAAAAAAATAAAAACTATACAATTTCTTATGTTATATTGGAAATCCATACATAAATCATTCTTTGGGTTCAATTAATGGGTGATCATGGCTGGAGTAGTGTGAGACATAACACACAGATGTAAATAATAGGATTTTATACGCTGATTTTGGATATTTTTAAATTTTCGACGTTATTTAATAACATGTCGATGAGAAAATCATTGAGTATGTTTATGCGGACATTTGCTCACGTACACTAAGCAATTCTAGTCAGAGATTAGTAGGGAGATGTACAACGCTCCCCTTTTCGGCGTGCCTCGGAAATGGCGCTATTCCCTTGAAGCCGCACGAGTCGTGATCACCGCTTAAGTCGGTATCGCAGTCACCGCGAACACGAATGGGTAGCTGGGTGGGAGAAAAGTATCTGCCCCTTGCAAATCGTTCTCACTCGACAGGCGAACGGAGCGAGGTTTTCCGTCCGATCGAGCTCGACATATATTTGTGGCCGTACTGCGGCTTGGAATATGCATTAAATGAATTTTAAAGAGAAAAACATGTATCGTGATCATTGTTTTCTCTCGGTTACCTGTTTATGCCGAGAATGCGGGTTAAAAAAATCAACGACGAAACGACCGTGGAAGGTTCAAAACGAAATCTTGAGCCTTTGCCGCGGTCGTTTCGGCGTTTTTTTCAATAGTAACATTATGGATAAGCGTGTATCATAAATGTTTCTTTATCCTCAATAAGCGTCGTCGCTGAGCTGGAAGCATGACGGATTAACGATGCTTGCGGTCCGGGTTCGATCACCGGTGAATCGATTTTTATCAATTTTTTTTTCTTCATTTTATATTTACAAAATTTCGAACTTCTCGCTGTAGCCACTTTCGCTTGTCCAGGCATTATTTATTATATTTGATTAATATATGTTTAACCCTTAATAGTCACACTGGGTCCACGGGACCCAAACATATTATTTTGATGCCGTACAACTTTTTTTTCCAACAAAACATACATTCTTTTATATGCGTTTTATTCTTTCCTTCTAAATCGCACCTGCGTTGGATGAAATGAATATAGTTTTTGAAAAGTCCACAGAAACCGCTGTATCTATTTTAAAGTACATTGTTTCTGGATTATAAAACCATTTTTTTTGTCAACAATTACAAGAGTTACAGCAATTTTTGTAAAAAAAAGTCATTTTTCACGTTTTTTTCGCATAATTTTTTTGGCATATTTAAAATTTAATTTTTGATTTCTAACCAATATCCTTAACTTATTTAACAAATATTTAACAAGGGTCAAATTATACCTCACTTTTTCATTTCACGCAATGCATTATTTCATTATTTATAACAATTTAAAAATGCCTGGGTCCCATGGACCCAGTATGACTATAACGTGATTCTAGCTAAGGAAACGTTGCGAGGTCGATGTCTCCGATTTCGATTAAATTTGGCATGCTTGTAGAATGAGTAAAAAAAATTTCGATTTTCGTCAATAACGTTTTAACGGTACGAGAAATGAAAAAACTTCAAATCGCAACAATGTTTATTTTTTGGTGTACTATACATTGGAGATGAAAACGATGCAGATAGCAACAAATTTCATATTGTTTCTTGCAAAAATGCAATTTTTCAACCGTATCTCCGAGAATTTTTAATCGATAGGGATGTAAATTTGCATACATGTAGAGAACGAAAAGTGCGGGTACGGATCTTTTCTTTTTCCGATATCTCACAATTAAGGGGTTGGAACTGCCCGTCGATTTTTTTGCTGAGAGCATCGTATTATCAGCTAGCCTTTTGGCATTTCGGTCTAAATTTACGGCAATATATGTTCGTGATATGACGCAATTGCATATTTGTAACATTCCAGCCCTTCCCCCAATGGTCCCTCTCTCGAAAGGCAAACGTTCAAAGTTCTTACCGTGCGGCATGGACGAAAATTTGTAGAAATAAAAATGGGTTACAAAGAAAGTACAATCAGTCAAAATAGTCGATACACATTTTCTCGTTTTGGCGGAACGACACTCTTAAGGGATCAACGCACCCTTAAAAACTTCGGTTTTTCTATAGCTCGTGAACGGGCCGAAATAAAAATACAGTTTGAAAGCAAAAAACGTTTTATTCTTCGACTACTAGACGTTCATAATGATAACGATGAGTACAGCAATAAAGGGCGTGTTGTTTATTGCAATAATTCGTGAATTACTTATGAAAAATCACTCTTCAGTTTTCCACTAATATGGGCACAGGCAAGGATCGCAATCACGGACTGACTTCGTGCTTCGGGAAGCAACTGGATTACAATTGTATATTTACGAAGAAATTCTCCCCCGCCACGTACTGCCTTTGAAGATTACAACACAATCGGAAAAGTGTTCTCACGCTTACTCATTTAGGAAACGTTTCAACTCTATATTTTTTATGGATTATACTTATTACAATAATGATAGTCATGATAAAAGTGTTTGAAACAAAGATATTTCTTACACCACGCACAAGTGATAATAGCTCCTTCGTCGCATATATCGCATGTCACTACATTTTGTGAAAAGCAAAATTCTACCGGAATTTCGAAGTTTGGTGGTATTCCTTCTTCGTACCCGGTTTGTACTACGCATATTTGAAAAGGTTTGTAAACCGTGGAGAAGAAAACTGATTGCGAGTAAGAGATTGTAATTTAACAATATTGTCTATCAAATGCAGATTGACGTCGTAATTGTATAATATTACTGCGTCAGAAAAATGTTTGACGAAGTTTTTCGATACACGGAAGCCATAAACATCAAGGGGCTGTATCATTCCAGTCGTACGTGCAGGACTTACTACTTATTATATGGACTAATTGTCTACAGAACTAATAACACTGGTGCAATATATTTACCTGCTCGAATGGTTAAAACTTTAATATCTTTCCCTTGCATATTCATTTCTTTAAATGCAGTTGGACATTGACCGCTCCAAGGGATTCTTGGAGCGGTCAATGTCCAACTGCATTTAAAGAAATATTATCGATTTTGGACCCGTATTGGGTATATATACTTCTTGGAATCATCGCTTGAAATGATTATTCGTCAATTTTCCAGATTTCGAAGCCAATAGAAATATATTTTCGGCTCTGAACATAGTTTGGTCCACTCGAGGACCAAATTTGCCAGTAGGTTCGTTTCTCGCAGAAACCAAAGGCTGTATAGTACAACTGTGTGTTGTTGATGTTTTCGATTGCACAACTGACTCAACGGATTTCTGCCCTTCTGTCGCCAATGTGCGGCCTGTATGTAGCTCTAAATTGAATCCACTCTGATCAGAATTAAATGTATCTTCAGCCTCAACGTTGTTGACTTTCACCATTTCTATTGTCACGTGGCAGAATGGAAGAGCCCCAAAGCTACTTTGAAGGCGTCCCTCTCGCTCGGTTTTCATCCTCGTACGGGAGCCCGAGCGCGCCGTTATCGTTTATTATTTATTTATCTTGGTCGAAATGGCGGTCGTCTCAGACGGAAACCTCGAGATCCTTCTCACCACAGCGGCCTCGTATCTTCCAATCCTGGGTGCGTCTCGTCGATCTTGCCCTCGCTCGAGAGTTCGAAACGATTCAGCTCGGCCCACGTTCTGGAACGCTTCTCCACTACGATCAGCGGTGTAAAGCTGATCGGCAGACGTTCGAATACGCAACCGTCCAGGCTGACAGTAAGCACTGGCCGTTCAACGTAGTAAACGACGGTGGTCAGCCAAAGATCGAAGTCCAGCAAAGGGGAATCGAAAATGGTTTCCCGGAAGGAGTCCGTCAATGGGACTGAAAGTGATAAAGGAAACGGTCGAAGCTTTTCTCAGTCAGAACTTGACAAACGCCGTCATCACATCATCCTTCTTCGACGACTCGCAGCGTCAGGCAACCAAAGACACCGGGACCATCTCCGGCTCGAACGTATTGCGTATCATAAACGAACCTACGGCGGCCGGCTGGTCCTCAATCCCTCTCAGTCGGTAACGGCGCGTCCGCCGACCTTGGCACGTCGCATAAACGCAGCGGGCACGAATCGCTGCGACACTCGATGCGCTGGGTAGGATCGACGGGCTGAGACTGGATCTTCATCATCAGCATCCGTCAACGGTCATCGTACCCGGCATCGTTATCGCCATGGTCATCGTCATCGTTATCGTTATCGCCATCGTACCCATCATCGTCATCGTCACCGTCATTTTGATAAGTTTCTAATATTTAATTTTGGCGCGGTAACGGCCGACGCGAATGACGGAGAGGAGGGGTGAACGGCTCGGACGGAGATCTCGAGTCAACCGTCTCGCTCGCGGGAAGGGACTTGACCACGGAAAGCCGAGCGAGACGTTCGACGAGTAGAATCAATTGTTGGGGACTAATTAGGTCGGTCTGTGCAGTGCGGCCGCCCCCGGCGTAAAGGGAAAGTTTTACCATTAATTTAAAGAAATCTCTCCGTCATTCGCTTGTGCGTCGCTTCGAATCGCGGTGCAGGGAGGAACGTGGCAGGTCCCTTGCGTGTTTTGCGTTCTCGGTTGTGAGTGTTAACCCGCGGGAAAAGGTGAGAGAGAAAAGAGATAGGCCGACCGGCGGCTTTACATAATTTTTGTATCGAATCATCCGCCGAGGAACAACTCGAAATTAATAAAAGTGTACTCTCTCTCCAGAGGTGTCTGCAAGTGTTTTTTTTTTGTGTTGCATAAGTATTCCAGCCCCTGACCCCGCTACTCTACCTGAAGGAGAGCTCTGCTAGTCGGGCAGATCGGTCGTCTCGACCTACCGCTCGGCGAGCCGCTGACGCGGCTGGCACCCCGGGAAAAATCGCCGGGCGGAGGCGCGACGCCCTTTGTGACGCGAATGGTGGAATTTGAATTTTCCGTCACAAATTTGGCGCCCAACGTGGATCAGGGCAAACATTTTAAATAAGATTCGTCAAATAAAAATAAATAAATAAAAATTATATAATTAATATCTCTCTTCTCTCGACGGGCCTGTGTGTGTTTTTTTGTGTTGGTGATCGGGATGTTCTATCGTATTTTTGCTGTCGGGTAAAATTTATTTATTACAGGCAAAGATTGGTGTGAGAAAATTAATTTGGATTTAATAGTCGCAGGTTTGATCGACGAGCCGTTCGACATCGAGCGCGCGTCCTTTTTTCCCTGCCCTTGGTCAACCGCGTAGAGCTCGCCGCTATTGTTGCCCGGCGAGGTATTGTTCGAGCTCCGAATTGATCACGGCCTTGGTCGCTATTTAGAAGGCTATTAAATTAGCATGGAGGAAATTCCCAGAATAATATTTCGGAAAATTTTATTCGAGCCTCGCCGAGGACGCGCTTCGATAGTACCCGACCTCACCGACGGCGCCGGGCGTGAGTTAAGAATTCCGCAATTGATTATTCGCGCCAACCGTTTATTGGTTATTTAATTATTCCACTTTTAATTTGTTCATTATTTATTTCGTGGAAAATTCCTTTTGTTTGTTTTAATTTCATTATTTTAATTAATGGTTTTTCGGACTTTTGACGATTGGATGATTTTACAAATTGACTCCGTCTATTTATTTTACGTTATTTTATTTATTGATCACGGCTTTTAACAATTCACCGACTCCATTAATTTTTTTAATCATTTTTTTTATTATTTTTTTTATATTCCGTCATTTTATCTATCTGACAATTTGTCCAGTACGCACTGACGGTTCATTTTCATAGCTTATCTATTTTGTTTATTATACAATTTTATTTTGTTGTTGCGGTTTATTCATTTTATTTCTTGACTACCGATTTTAGCGATTTACTCAGTTTATTAATTTTACCCATTTTGTTTCGATTGGATTATTTATCGGTTTTACCCATTTTATCATTTGAGAACTTTTATGAATTGACTTCAGTACTTTATGCAATTTATTTATTACTCACTGACTGCTCTTATTGGCTGATTAGTTTATTTATTTAGTTTTAACTATATTTATTTTGTGTTTGCCGTTTAATATCGTTTTTTTTATTGGTCATAGATAGTGACTGATCGTTTTAACTTCATTCTGTTCTGTCGACATTTTATTCATAGACCCGATTTGTTCGTTTTATTTATTAGACCTATCATCTTTTTATTTATTTTTTTATTTCTTATTTACTTATTTTTTTGTTTTATTTGGGACTATCTACTTTCCTACATTAACGGCCTAGTCGATTACATTGCATTTATTTTTTTTATTATTAATTTGAATTAAATTTTTTTTTTTGAGACTTATTCCACACTGAGGGATTGGAATTATTATTTATTTATGCATTCGAATTACCGACTATTCGTTATTATCATCTGGTTATTTTTCAAGATAATATTCGACTCGTTTCGCGTTTTGTTCCTTGTCTCCCCTCGATACTCGTGACCCAACATAATTTTTGCGGACCGTACTTAGCGCCGGGGGATTATTTGCCCCTTTCCCGCTTAATAGAGGGCCCTCCAACTGTCAGAAGGCTTGGCTCGGGTCAGTTGGTAATAGGCATAGGTAGGGACCAGGGGAAATAATAAGGATTCAACATGGAATTACAACCCTTGGAGGCCCCAGCCCCACCGCGCGGGCGATTAGCCAGCGATGACATTCACCGCAAGTTGCAGCTTCGTGGGTTATCCAGCGAGGGTACGTGCGGGGAGATTTTAGATCGCCTAAACTATGCCTTGAGACGCCCCTTTAGTCCTGAACACGACGACACAGGCTTCACCCGCTTTCAAGCACGCCAACCCCCGGAAGTGGACACCAACGACGTATGCGTGAACATCGAATTTCAGGCTGACCACGAACCTTCGAACCTACCTCAACCAAGGGGGTTTCGAACAACAGGGTCTTTGGAACACCCGTCCGAGGTTACGGGGCAGAGGGCTGACCTGGTATTTCCAACGCCGTATCCGGGTCGACCCGCACGTTATCGACCGCCCTGTCCGATCGGATCAGGACCGAAAATGACATCGGCAGCGGGGACCTTTCCAGGCGAAATTGAACGTGCCGATGCCGTTGGTACGAGACAGGGGAGGCCAGGTGGAGCGAGCTCGACCGAAATGCAGGGAGGCGTTTATGGGGATTCCGAGGTAAGGCGAGACCTACGACATCACTGGCCACCGATTAGAGGGTCCTCCACTGAGCACGCACTGCCACCTCGATCAGCATACGAGATATTGAGGAAGTGGGACCTCAAGTTCAGCGGTGGTACTGACGAAGACATCGAATTGTTCCTAGTACAAGTCGCGGAGAAAAGAGTAATGGCCCCCGTATCTGACTCCGACCTACTCAATTGTTTGCCGACTTTTTTGGGGGGAATGGCAATCCACTGGTACCGGACTAAGAAGGCGACCCTGAGGACCTGGCGGGAGTGCGTAACAGCGATGCGTCATAGATTTGGTGATCCGAATCTACAGTTCACCTTGAGGGAACAGATCTACCGGCCATGTCAGGGGGAACGGGAACTCGTCTCGGATTTCCTCACATGCATGCGCACCATGTTTGATAGGGTCGAACCACCAATGACAGAGGAGGAACGACTCGACTACGCCCACAGAAATCTCCTACTGCGATTGCGAGTTCTGATTCTGGGCAAAACGGTACATTCGATGGACGAGCTGGAAGACATGGCCGTGGAATTGGAGCGGAATTATAAGATGTGGGATTTAACACCGATCCCTCCAGAAAAATTCGTTTTCCCGGAACTAGCATACCATCCGCCGAGGGCAACGCGACCGTCAGTGTCATTCGGTATCGTCGACAGTCAGGAGACACCTGAAGCCGGTCGACCGGGACCCCTGAAGACTCCGTTGCGACCGGCGCCCAGAGTGATAGCTTCGGCGCGACTATCGGCCTTACCGTTCCATGCAGCGGCAGAGGGTGGCCGACCAACGACGATGCCACGTGAGGCGACGAAAATGAGGGTTGAAGGCACCGTTCAGGGCATCACCTGTTGGAACTGTGGTAAGCGTGGACACCGCTCGAGGGAATATTCGGGGCCCGCAAAACTACACTGTTTCCGATGCGGGAAGCCAGGAGTTACCACTCGATATTCCCATGATTGCCCGAGAAACCTCACCCGGAGGCGTTGTTAAGGGCCGTAGCGTCTCCGGCATCACCGAGCCCACATCTTTTTCACTCCCAGTTGGCTTATCGCCAACCATTAAAAGACTTTTTATCTCGGCGGTGGCCGAACAACCGTGGTAGATGTCTGTTTGGTTTCGTGTTGGGAATTTATTTATTGGTTTTGTCTATGTTGGTTGAGCGTTATTCTGGGTGTCCTTGGGCGTGGATGACCCCTCAAGTGGCCATACGCAGAACCGCTCAATTTGTCAATTTCCGTCCGTTCGTTCTTGAATCGTCTATGCGTTGGTTTCCCCGTATGTCGTTTCCTGAATTGTTTACGTGTCGGTGTTTCGTTTATGGTTTTGGTTGGTGATGTATCTATTTATTTATTTTTTTCCTTGTAATTATTTGTTGCTGACTGTGGAATCTGTTAGGCTATTTTGTTAGTAACTGAGTGGTGGTATTTTTGTTTTACAGTTCGAGGACCGAGGATGCGTTGGATTTTCCCCGTCCCCTATTCCTCGAACTGTTCGATGTTTATTTGCGTGCTAGGTTATTGTATTCGTTGGACTATCTATTCGAGGTCTGTTTTTTTTACGTTTGGTTATATTATGTTTTGCGATTGTTCTATTTATGCGGGTTGTGTTGCGTTGGAAGGTTCCTATTTATTGGTGAAGTTTATTGTGGCGTCGCTGGGTGTGGAGTTCCCCCCGTTGACCGTTTATTTATTTATTTAATTGTTTATCTATTTAGATGTTTGTTTATGGTGGCGTCATTCGGTGGTGAATCTCTCCCCGCGACCTGATCAGACCGCACCCGGATGATTAAATTTTTCGCCCCTTAACGACGAATTTCCGATTTGGAGAATCGTTCAGAAGAAGGGGAGAGAAAAAGAAAAACAAAAAATATATAGTTTTTTGGGCGATGCCTGTCGCCGGGCTCGCGCTTGACATAGAAGAAATGGTGTGGGGTGGCCGAGTTCCGCTGGCCGGGACGGCCAAAATGTAGGGTGGGGGCGTTGTCACGTGGCAGAATGGAAGAGCCCCAAAGCTACTTTGAAGGCGACCCTCTCGCTCGGTTTTCATCCTCGTACGGGAGCCCGAGCGCGCCGTTATCGTTTATTATTTATTTATCTTATTGTCCCTTGATATCTTTATTCTTTTTGTTGTATAATCATATTCCTTTTTGTTGTATAATTTCATTCTTTTTTATTCGTTCATCCGATATCTGTGGTACGATGGCGAGCGGGAAATGGCGATCGTCTCAGACGGAAACCTCGAGGTCCTTCTCGCCACAGCGGCCTCGTATCTTCCAATCCTGGGTGCGTCTCGTCGATCTTGCCCTCGCTCGAGAGTTCGAAACGATTCAGCTCGGCCCACGTTCTGGAACGCTTCTCCACTACGATCAGCGGTGTAAAGCTGATCGGCAGACGTTCGAATACGCAACCGTCCAGGCTGACAGTAAGCACTGGCCGTTCAATGTAGTAAACGACGGTGGTCAGCCAAAGATCGAAGTCCAGCAAAGGGGAATCGAAAATGGTTTCCCGGAAGGAGTCCGTCAATGGGACTGAAAGCGATAAAGGAAACGGTCGAAGCTTATCTCAGTCAGAACTTGACAAACGCCGTCATCACAGTATCAGCCTTCTTCGACGACCTGCAGCGTCAGGCAACCAAAGACACCGGGACCACCTCCGGCTCGAACGTATTGCGTATCATAAACGAACCTACGACGGCCGGCTGGTCCTCAATCCCTCTCACAAGGAACATCCCTCAGGTGTCCGCCTCCGATTTTGTTGAAACTCATATATGTGAAAGCGGATACTTCAATGATGTTTCTCGTCAGAGGGGTAGTTACCCCTTAAGACGAATGTAATAATTTTGAAATATGATAAAACATTAAATTGTAGCTTATATAAATATTAAAAATCAGCGGATATACTTTAAACACAGAAAAAAACGACCATGATTAATAAATTTATGTTAGGGGTGGTTTACCGCCTTAAATTTGCTATGCCGCCAAAACGCAAAAACCCGTCAACTTTAATTTTAATTGCCTTTCGAAATGATACCTGTTTTATTAATTTGCATACAACCCTCGTAAGTGTGGGGTGAAAAAAGGCAAATTGAGGGGTGGTTTATCCCCTAATTAAATTTTTTCTTAACATTTTCATAGTGGATTTTTCATCGCTTTTCATTAGAAGAATTTTCGTTTTTGTTTCATTCAGATCGGTGGATTGCTTCTGGGTGAAACTGCAAAATCACCCCTCGACACGCCTTTCTTTGAGGGGCGGTTTCCCCCCTTAAATCCGTTTTTCCGCCGATAAAAAAAATACGTGTCTCAAAGTTTTCCATGCTCTATTACATATATGTTTCAACAAAATCGGAGGCGGACACCTGAGGGATGTTTCTTGTCAGTCGGTAACGGCGCGTCCGCCGACCTTGGCACGTCGCATAAACGCAGCGGGCACGAATCGCTGCGACACTCGATGCGCTGGGTAGGATCGACGGGCTGAGACTGGATCTTCATCATCAGCATCCGTCAACGGTCATCGTACCCGTCATCGTTATCGCCATGGTCATCGTCATCGTTATCGTTATCGCCATCGTACCCATCATCGTCATCGTCACCGTCATTTTGATAAGTTTCTAATATTTAATTTTGGCGCGGTAACGGCCGACGCGAATGACGGAGAGGAGGGGTGAACGGCTCGGACGGAGATCTCGAGTCAACCGTCTCGCTCACGGGAAGGGACTTGACCACGGAAAGCCGAGCGAGACGTTCGACGAGTAGAATTAATTGTTGGGGACTAATTAAGTCGGTCTGTGCAGTGCGGCCGCCCCTGGCGTAACGGGAAAGTTTTACCATTAATTTAAAGAAATCTCTCCGTCATTCGCGTGTGCGTCGCTTCGGATCGCGGTGCAGGGAGGAACGTGGCAGGTCCCTTGCGTGTTTTGCGTTCTCGGTTGTGAGTGTTAACCCGCGGGAAAAGGTGAGAGAGAAAAGAGATAGGCCGACCGGCGGCTTAACATAATTTTTGTATCGAATCATCCGCCGAGGAACAACTCGGAATTAATAAAAGTGTACTCTCTCTCCAGAGGTGTCTGCACCTTTTTTTGTGTTGCATAAGTATTCCAGCCCCTGACCCCGCCACTCTACCTGAAGGAGAGCTCTGCTAGTCGGGCAGATCGGTCGTCTCGACCTACCGCTCGGTGAGCCGCTAACGCGGCTAGCGCCCCGGGAAAAATCGCCGGGCGGAGGCGCGACGCCCTTTGTGACGCGAATGGTGGAATTTGAATTTTCCGTCACACTATAAATTCGATAGCTTTGTTTTGAAGTGTATCAGCGTTTAATAATTGTTATTTTGTTACATATTTAGTAATCTTCCGTGACACAATTCCATGTCGGTTTTCGAACATCCTTAGCCAAGAAGCGGATGCTTGGAAATTCACGGCCGGTATTTCTACAATTTCTCGTGCACGTAAGGCCCATCGTCGAAGATCTATATCATGGACAAGCAGCCTTTTGTCCAAAGCATCATTAAAATTGTTTAACTTCTAGTGAGCTATCTTTGTTAACTTTTCTTTGTAGGTGCCACTCTTATTTATACTATAGGCCCACCAGCGCAACTGCGGCTCTGATTTCACCTTTTTGAATTTCGTTTGAACAGATGATAACTTTCTATTCCCATTTGCGTCGGATCTCCAGTAATCTACAGCTCTTGTCTTGTATTCGTAACTCAATTCTTCTATATCTCGGGTACATACATTTTCATTAATTTTCGGATCTAGGTAGCGTTGTCCGTGCCAATCTCCTTCACTGTCATTTTCTATTGCGGCTGCTTCATGAATTTCATTTGGTGACAGAAAATCCAAACCAATTTCGATTTCCATTTTCATAGGTTGATCCATCGCTTCAACAATCATGTTTTCTAGATCCTTACTGAACTGTTTTTCCTGTTCGGTGATTGGAGTGCGAGGCAAATTCATAGCACTTATCGTTATGGATAGAAGTTAAATAACATTCACCGGATTAACGTACATTTTTATTTGTATTTCGAACTCAAAATGTATGGCTGGCTTCTCCGTCGTAACTGCAGCAATAATGATCGTTGGTGAATTTATATGACTTGAAACCCAATTGATAAATACACACGAAAAAAATAACGACGACACACGCTATTACCAGAACTGCTATTAATCTTTAATAAGGCGATTTCAAGGTTACCATGAGAGCTGCACCTTGCCCCATAGTCGCTCTTTGCGAAGATTTATTTCCTTCGTTCATTGGTTCTCTTGTTTGTGAAATTAAAGTTAAAGATGAAGATTAAATTATGCTGCGTTATAAGCTGATAAAAATGTTTGCATCATTCTGTTCACGCGTTGCAGCGGCAACCCAAAAACGCTGTAATCTCTGCAGATAATGCTTTCGACACGGTGAGCGGAGTGGAATTTCTTCGTAAATATACCATTGTAATCCAGTTGCTTTCCGAAGCACAAAGTCAGTCCGTGATTGCGAGCCTTGCCTCTGCTCATATGAGTGGGAAGCTGAAGAGTGATTTTTCACAAGTAATTCACGAATTATTGCAATAAAGAACACGCCCTTTATTGATGTACTCATCATTATCATCATGAACGTCTAGTAGTCGAAGAATACAACATTTTTCCCCTTCGAACTTTATTTTTATTTCGAAAACGAGAACATGTATATCGACTATTTTGACTGATTGTACTTTCTTTGTAACCCATTTTTATTTCTACAAATTTTCGTCCATGCCGCACGGTAAGAACTTTGAACGTTTGCCTTTCGAGAGGGGGACCGTTGGGGGGGGGGTCTGGAATGTTACAAATGTGCAATTGCGTCATAACACGAACATATATTGACGTGAATTTAGACCGAAATGCCAAAAGGCTAGCTGATTATACGATGCTCTCCGCTAAAAAATCGACGGGCAGTTTCAACCCCTTAATTGTGAGATATCAAAAAAAGAAAAAATCCGTATCTGCACTTTTCTATTCTCTACATGTATGCAAATTTACATCCCAATCGATTGAAAATTCTCGGAGATACGGTCGAAAAAATTGCATTTTCGCAAAAAACAATATGAAATTTGTTGCTATCTGCATCGTTCTCATCTCCAATGTACAGTACACCAAAAAATCAACTTTATTGCAATTTGAAGTTTTTTCATATCTCGTACTGTTAAAACGTTATCCACGAAAAACGAAAAACACCCCAATTTTCAAGGGTGCTTTTCAACCCTCAAAAATCGGGTTCCGCCGATATAAAAAAATACGTGTCGCCTATTTTTACCCATTCTACAAGCATGCCAAATTTCATCGAAATAATACATAATACATTCCATGACGGCAATATGCATGTTTTTAGTGATACATTCGATGAGCGCAGCATGACGGCGATATGCATATTTACCACGAGGAGACGGCACGACCGTGGGGTCGGGGATTTGGCCGAATTTGTTTGTGGTGAAAGAGGACCCCTAGCACCTCACGTGTTTAAAGTAGTAGGACGCACTACTCGGAAAATTCCGAGAAAAATCGATTGAAAGTTTCTTAAGCGCCTTATGAGTTTGAAATGTCAGGCACAAACAAAGCAATAATTTTTGCGACATCTTGCGCAACATATAAAAGCGGTTTTTTACAATCGCAGGGAGTTTGCAATTGTTGTGCCCCGGCTTCTGATGATGCGCGAAGAGCACGGAAATTCGCTCTCGAGTAAGTTGACACCGTGGGTTGTCGGATGCTCGAGGGCGAGGGTATGTGGGGACTTTTCCCGTTCCGAGTAAATCTCCAACTCGGGATATTGCAACTTCAACAACTTATATTTTATTTAAAATTAGGCAACAATATTACAATTCTTTTTTATGCCTTGAGACCGACCTCCTCGGCTTCTGGCCGAAGACTGCCTTCCGATTGAATCTTTCGGCTAATTGTTAACTCGGGTTTTCGCAACCAATCGTTCGAGAACGTTCGATTCGTTCGATTGCGATTCAGCGCTTTTCCGGCTGAGTCGAGCGGAATATCGGGCTTGTGAAATATCGCGCTCGATATCGTCGCTTGGGGTCTTTGAACCTCATGCGTTAGCAAAATGAAAATTCCTGTCTTTTGAGGGCACAACATTCCTCCACCTTGGGAAGACGAAATTCCCAATTTCGGCGATATAATACATTTTTTTTTTTTTTTTTTTTTCATAGCTTTGGCAAGTTTTGTCTCTCGGTCGTCTCTCGGCTTACAATAATACAATAGATTATGAAGGTACAAGTGCCTTTCTAATATTATATTATATACCCTTTTTTTTTAATATTTCGATTTTCTTTTTTTTTTGTTTCATACACATTTACGTTGTGCGTGTGCGAGGTGCATTTCGCGTGAATATGACTCGCGGGTTTTGTGAGTCAGCTGTTGCCTTGCGTTTGGCAGCTCGCGGTCTGGCCGGAGCTACGTCAGCAAGGTCGTCGTTCGGCGATGTAGCATTTAAACGTCGCCGTTGCAACGCTTTAATTCCGAAATACGATATAATCATTGCGAAGGGAATAATTCCGCTGAGGGCATAATTCCCTATGATGTGACTCTGTGTTGTCACATGATCGTAATTTTTGTTTAATTTTGTTTTCAATATTTCGATTCGTTCGCCAATTTTGTTAACTTCGTATGGATCATTGATTATCGTATGAGGAATATTTTCCAATATTAAAGGTTGAGGTATTTCGTTTTCTGTAGTCAGAAAAGATAGGTTGAATGGCGGTAAAAATTGTAGGAATTTTTCGTGTACAGTTTCCTTCAAATTTTCAATCTTAAAATCTATGGAGGTGACGGAACATTTCCCATCCAAAGCCAATAATCCTGTTCCAGTAATTGTTGCATGAGTCGTCGCAGAGTTTTTACAGTTTATCGTGAGAGCTATTGTCTCTGGGGCTACATATATCCATTGCCCCTCTTGTTCTAGAGCAATGACCAAAGAATTTTCTAATTTAACTAAACGATGTGTACAATTCGCTTTTTCGGGGTCTCTTCCTAAAAATATCGATAGTTCGCATGACACTCCTGATCGTATTATTTGTCTCGCGTTTTTCGGATGACAGTAATATTGATAATTTTGTCGTTTACATTTGGATAATTCGTTTTCTGAGAATGACAGATATTCTCGACGCTCTCGATCAATTATAACATTTTTTACAGTCGTTTCTATGAATCGAAACGTGTCTTTTTCTACTCTTACGGGTAGAGGATAAACTTTATTCACATTGAACTCGTTGTTGTTGATTAATGGGATTTTTATCACAACGGTGAGGGTATTCTGAATACTATATGCGCCTAATTCAGAAATTTCCAGTAATTCGTTAATTTTTTCTGGACGTATTTTTGTCGGAAAATTCAATCCTATTGGTAGGTTTGGCAATGCTTCTATTAGATACGCGTAGAGTTGTCTAGGCGGCAATATTGTAGGATTAACGATTCCTTTTGGCAAGCCTACTAAAAAGTTAGATAATTGACGTATGTCGTTTAATAAGGATTCGATTATTACGCTAATAGTTGTTAATTTCTCGTCCAATTGTTGACGTGTTAAATATCTATTACGAGATTTTGCACTCCATGGTGTAAATTATTTACTAAACGGCCTAGTGTTTCCTCGTTTGCCGCGAGGCGATTCGTTGTGCGATTGAACATTTCCAGTGTAATTTGCTGGATTTGCAAATTTTCTTTTAACGCATCTTCTGTTGTTTCTTGCTTTTTCGTTATCGCTGTAATTTGTCGTTCGATGTTCGCAGCGTCATTCGCATCTAAGTTACCTGTTATCGACTTTATGATGGATCCTAATCCGTCTATTAATCCTCTTTTATTTATTCTACCTTTTGTGCCAGTTATATCATAAATGGACTGCATTTCAGAATCTATTTTTCCTTTCATGTTTTCGAGAGAACTCGTTACGAGAGAACATAGCTTGTCCTCTGGCATCGTTTGACATAATTTTAATAGCTTTTCCAACTTTTCCCTAATACTCTTTTTTCTATTTGCTATTGGTAGAAGATCCATGCGGATTACCAGTTTCCACATTTCCTGAATCGTGATTCTGCATTTTCCTTTCTTTCGTTAGTCCCTTCTCTCATCCTAACTGTTGAGATTAATAACCTGCAAAAAGGGTTTGTCTTTTTATTTTCAATAAATTTTTCTTGCTCGTTTCCCTATTTCTAGGTGCAATACTTTTCTTCCTTTTTTTACATTGCGATTTCTTCTCTCTCTATTCTCTTTCTTTCTTTTTTTTTTTAACTTGGAATGTAACCATATGCGAAAAATTTAGTTTATATTTGTTTTTCCTTTCATTTTCCTCTCTTTGTTTAATTATTATTATTCTTTTTATTTATTATTTTCTTTTTGTATGCACTCGAAAAATTTATTTGCATAGTATTCAATATATATATATATATATTTTTTTAATTTTTTAAACTCTTGCTCTCATTGGATTTTTCATTTATATATCTATACGCCATTTTTGTATTTTTTAATTTATTATTCGTTTTATTTCTTTAGAAATCTAGAGCTCTTCCTATTGTTCCTTTTGTACATTTTATTTAATTTATTTATTCTCTCTTTTCGACTATTTCATTCGCTTATTTTTGTTATAGATTCTTTCTTTCATTTGAACGTTATTTTATTTTGTTTTATTTACTTTATCTTTCCATTTCATTTCATATTAGTTCATTTATTTATTTATTCTTTTATTTTTATCACTGTATTTCATTTTCTTCTATTTTATGATTTCGTTTTATTTTTATTTCTATTTTTTTTTTGTTGAACAGGTGGCAGCTCGCCACCCGTACGCGAATCCGTCGCGTGACGTTGGTTGCTCGGGCGTGCACCAATGGTGGTGCTTGCCACCTACTTCTCACTCGGGAGCGAGTGGCGGGGGTACCTCGCGGTTCGGCCTCGCTGGCCCCGCGATAATGTATCTACTCTATCGGTTAGTGGGTAATGTAGGGCTTGATGCGGTCTACATGTACCCGTACAGCCTTGCGTCCACGGCCGATAGTGTAGTTCACGTCGGAGTCTTTGTTCCGTACTGTGTAGGGCCCTGTCCACTTGGGGGAAAGCTTTGCTGATCGGCCTCGGCGTACAGTAGTGTCGTGGAGGAGGACTCGGTCGCCGGGGCGGTACTCCACCGTACCAGCGGCGATATCATGCCCTTCTTTTACCCTTTCCTTTCCTTTTTCCAATCGTTCTTTCGCCACGTGCCATGTGGCTCGGAGCCGTTCGCGTAACTCGGAGACATAATCGTCGTATGAGTACGTCTTTCGTGGTGCTTCTTTGAGCGCCGTCGGTAAATCGGCTACCTTACCAAACACCAACTCGTACGGAGTGAACCCTGTCGCTGTGTGCGGGGTGGTATTGTAGGTGAACATCGCGTATGGCAACCACTCATCCCAATCCGTTTGATCCTCCTTTATGAAACATTTCAGGTATTCTGCGAGAGTTCGGTGTGAACGCTCCAATGCTCCGTTTGATTGGGGATGGTATGCTGTCGTTTGAATCTTTTAAATTCGGAATAATTGGCACATCTCCTTGAAAGTTTCGCTCAGAAAATTCGTTCCTTGGTCGGACAATAATTCTTTCGGAGTGCCGTACTTGCAAACAATTTGAGTTGCAAATCCTTTGGCTACTTCCTTGGCTTCTTGCGTTTTTAGCGGTATAGCTGCGCTATACTTGGACAATGCGTCTTGAAAAGTCAGGATGTATTTATTCCCGGCTTCGGTCTCGGGTAAGGGACCTACTATATCGACTGCACATTTGACGAATGGTGTCTTGGGTGTGTCGGTAATAGTCATGGGGGCATGCTTGCGTCGCGAGATTTTATTTTTCTGGCATTTGTCGCATGATTTTACGTAGTTTTTTATTTCGTTATTCATTCCAGGCCAGCTATACTTTATCTTTATTCGTTGTTTCATCCTTTTTTCGCCTGGGTGGCCTCCGAGAGGGGCGTCGTGGTATTCTTGCAGAATCGTACCTCGCTCCTCTTCACTCGGGCACTCTCGATCTCCTATTTCCGTCTCTGTCTCGCTATCGCTTGTTGTCTCGCTTGCGCTTGAGTCTTTTTCTATTTCCTTCTCTTTTTCGCTCGGGCCTGCTGCCTGGTCCGCCTCCACTGGTGGGAGTGGCGGTCCGTTCTCGCTCGCGCGGGCCTCTGTCGCCTTGTGTGGGCGTTCCTCTCTAGCGGGCTGCATTGTTTTTTTCGGCCGGCCACGTGCTCGCGGGACCAGCTGACCACGGCCATGCTGGCTCGGGTCTGTTGATGCTGGCGGCGGTGGCGCGGAGCGGGGGGCCTTCCGCGGCCTTCCTCTACCACGCTTCTCGGCGTCCTTGTGACGTACCACCGTCTCGGGTTCTTGCCGCGTCAGCATCAACACATACAAACGGCTTAAAGCATCCGCATTTGTATTCTTCTTGCCAGCCTTATACTCGATGGTATAGTTGAATTCCTCTATTTTTATTCTCCAGCGCATCAGTCGTGATCCTGGATCTTTTACGTTGAAAAGCCATGTGAGGGGCTTATGATCCGTCACGATGGTGAATTTTGTTCCATATATATATGGTCGGAATTGCGCTACTGCCCAGATTATTGCTAGCATTTCCTTCTCCGTTGTTGAATAATTCGTTTCTGCCTTGTTCAGAGTACGACTCGCGTAACAGACGGGTAGATCTTCTCCGATTTTTCCTTGCGATAAAATCGCGCCGATTGCCTTGTCAGAGGCATCAGTTGTCACCACGAAGGGTTTCTCGAAATCCGGATACTGCAGGATCGGTGCAGTGCTGAGAGTTTCCTTCAATTTTTGGAAAGCTTGTTCGCAGTTTTCGTCCCAAATGAATTTGTTTTCTTTCTTAATCAGTTCTGTTAACGGCTTTGAAAGTTTTGAAAAATCCTGTATGAATTTTCGGTAATATCCGGCTAGTCCCAGAAATGATTGAACCTCTTTTACGTTTTTTGGGGCTGGAAATCGTTGTACAGCCTCTATTTTTTCTGGATCCGGTTTTACTCCTACTTCGGTAATAATGTGTCCCAAGTACTGGGTTTCTTTTCGCAGAAATCGACATTTCCTAGGTTGAACCTTTAATTGGGCTACTCTCAGTCGATCGAATACTTCTGTCAGCCTTTTGTTATGTTCTTCGAACGATGATCCGTATACTACTATATCGTCGAGATATACGTAGCATTTTAGTCCTTGTAATCCAGCAAGCACAGCGTCCATCAGCCTTTGAAAGGTTGGTGGGGCGTTTTTTAATCCAAATGGCATTCGGTTGTACTCGTAATGTCCAAGAGGAGTGGAGAAAGCGGTTTTCTCCTTGTCTTTTTCGGCCATTGGGATTTGATGAAATCCCGATGCCAAATCGAGAGTCGTGAAGTATTTTGCTCGTCCCAATTGGTCCAATATTTCGGTAATATTAGGCAATGGATACGAGTCTCCTTCCGTTGCTTCGTTGAGTTTTCGGAAGTCTACTACCACTCTCTTGCGTATTTTTCCGTTGGCGTCAGGCTTTTTTGGAACGACGAGTAGAGGAGCATTCCATGGGCTCTTGCTCGGTCGAATTATTTCGTTTTTTAGCATCTCTTTTGTCTGCGCCATTACTTCTTGCTTGTGGACTTCTGGTAATCGATATGGACGAATTTTTATTGGCATTGTCCCTGATCGTACGCTTATGCGGTGCTCCACTATAGCGGTGCACCCAAGCGACTCTTCCTCCAAATGGAAGACGTCTGCGTATGCGTCAGCAAATTCGCGTAGGAATTTTTCTTCTTCTGGGTTTAAGTTCGAATCTCCTTTGATTTCTTCCCATATTTTGTCTTTTCTTTTTAATTTTTCTTTGATCGTTACAGCACTTATTTCCTTTTCTTCGGTTGGCTGTTCTTCTTTAATTTCTTCAATTTGCACGGTTGGCCTTTCTATTTCGATTTCTTCATTGTTTGAGTTTCGCACTACTATGAGGCAGGAATGTCCTTCTGGGTGGACGTAACATCCGCCTATCTTTACTCCTGGTCGCAGTTCTTTTGCTGCGACACAGCCTATTTTTGCCGTTAATGTTTTTGCGTATAGCATTTGCTCTGTTCTGGGAGGTAGTTTAATTTTATTCGTTCCGTCCAGCATGGGGATCGGATGTCCGTATATTTTAATATGTCTTCCGCTTAGGATGTCGACATTGTGCTCTCTCATGAAGTCCAAACCCATTATTCCGTCTACTTCCAGTGGTACTGTGTCATCTATTACGTAGAATCCGTGTTCTACGTTTACTGCGGGTGTTTCTAGCACGAGCATAATTTTACACAGTGCGTAGAATTTTTTTCCTCCGATTCCTTTGAGTTCGATCGTTTCTTCTATTATTTCTGTGTCCTTTTTTAGTACACTCTTTTTTATGAGACTACATTGTGCTCCGGTGTCTCCTTTCAACGTGAGGATTTTGTCTTAAGCCTGGGGAGACGCGATGTGGAAGTCGCTAGCGGCTCCTCCAGAATTGATCGTCGTTATCCAGTACGATTTTATTTTCTTCCTTGTGTTTTTTCTTTTGGACGGACCTGTATTCGATGCTTCGATTATTTTTCTGACGTTTCGTTTTTTGTCTCCGCTCGTTGTCATTGCCATATCGAGCGAAAATGACCTAATTGTTTTCCTGTTTTCGCTGTCGTTGCGGTTATCTTCTCTTGGCCTGTCTACGTTTGTTGCCGTTACCATATCGAGCGAAAATGATCCAATTGTTTTTTTCTTTTCGCTGTCGTTGCGATTTTCTTCCTTCGGTCTGTCTTCTTTTGGCCTATTTTTATTTGCGTTCCAGTGATACTGATTTGGGCGCCCTGTGGGCCCACTCTTGTTGTAGTAGCTGGGTCCTTGGCCCTGCTGATAATTCGTTTGATGATTTTGATGATACCCGGTTCCCGGTGCCTGTCGGTATCCGTTTCCTTGTCCTTGTTGCCAATTCCTTTTTCGGCAATCCTTGTACGCGTGTCCCGGTTTCTTGCAGTAATTGCAAGTAATGTTGAATTGATGCACGCTTTTCGATGGTGCTGGTAGACTGTATCGTCCGTAAGACGATGTATTGGATCGGCAATCCTTCGCTAAATGTCCCATTTTGTGACATTTATTGCACGTCATCGGCGGTCGTTTTTCCAGATGAGTCTGTTTGTTTATAGATTCGCCTCCTTGTAGCGATTTTTCCTCTTCCATTGCTCCTTTAAGGGCTGATCCGAGATCCTTAAATCCTCGAGCCTTTACGATGACTTGGTATTCCCTTCGAAGTCCTCTTTCGAAGTTGTATAGGGCTAATTGCCTTACATATGTCTCTATTGTTCTTTTTTCCGCAGGCGATCTTGCTTCGGTTGTGCTGGCTTCGATTAATTCCATCATTATGGCCTCGAGTCGTTGACCGTATGCTAACACGCTCTCATTGTATTTTTGCTTGCACGTATTAAAATCGACCTGTAACGCGGCTACTGTTCGTCGCGTTCCATATAATGCTGTCATTTCTTCTTTAAATTGTTCATACGATTCTATTTCTTTATATCGGGTATCTTTTCGCGCTTTTCCTATTACTTTTGTTGCTAACACGGATTGTAAAAGGGAATGTCTATCGGCTGCTGCAACGCACGCGTTTGCATAACCGAATGCTTCAATTATATCGTCGACTTCTTCAGGTTTTTCGCCATCAAATCGGGAAATGAGGCTTCTCGCCTCCTTTAGGGTCATGAAAACATTTTCTTGTGCCATGTTATCTGAATTAAGTTGAAGTAGGGAAAATTCTTGAATTTCTATTTCGCGACCACGCCTAGTGTCTATATTTTCTGGAGATTGATCAGAAAAATGGACGGTTCGATCTGCTGTGGATCGAATTTTGGTACGTTTCGCAGCTGTCGGCCTATTTGAGGAATTTTGTGAATTTGGGCTTTCGTCTGAACTTGTTGCGGATCGAAATCGCTTTTTCCTAGGTTCCTGTAGTTCTTGTTCGACTCTTTGTTTCTCGGGACGATCTCTTGCAATGAGTTCGTCGAAAATTGAATTTAATGAACGCGATAATTTGTTGTGACCCGGTAATCGGTATAATTTACGACGCTCGTCTTCGTTTGACATTAATGTTTAATTGTTTGGCTTTGGAGGGTGTTTTTTGATAAATGTTCCGTCACTTACAGTACGATGATGCGCCTCATGTTGATCGATGCTTCGTAGTCGGTTGTTCACAAGATGTTGACCTCGTTCTTGTAGCTGTTTGGCAGGAAATTGCCAGTGTTGTTCCCTGTTGTCGTGTTGCTTTGGTTTGCTGTTCTCGTGCGCTCTGTTGTTCCGTTGTAGAAGGTATTTGGTGAGTCTTCGTCCTGGGGTCGGTCTGGTATCGATGATCCTCGAGATCTGGTTGCTTTTGGACAGCTCTGTACGGTTGACTCGGGCGTTTGCTTACGCCGCACGTTTTCTTTTTATTTGTCCGGTTCGACGGTCGTCGATCGGGTTACTCGTTGACCTCCTTTTCAGCACTTGCTGCGTTTAGTTTATTTTGGACGTTGGATAGGATGTTTCCTTCTTCTTTTTTTTTGAAGTTGTGCAATGCAAGGTTGCGGTATCCCTAATTGCGGGAATCCCACCGCTGCCACCAATGTTGTGCCCCGGCTTCTGATGATGCGCGAAGAGCACGGAAATTCGCTCTCGAGTAAGTTGACACCGTGGGTTGTCGGATGCTCGAGGGCGAGGGTATGTGGGGACTTTTCCCGTTCCGAGTAAATCTCCAACTCGGGATATTGCAACTTCAACAACTTATATTTTATTTAAAATTAGGCAACAATATTACAATTCTTTTTTATGCCTTGAGACCGACCTCCTCGGCTTCTGGCCGAAGACTGCCTTCCGATTGAATCTTTCGGCTAATTGTTAACTCGGGTTTTCGCAACCAATCGTTCGAGAACGTTCGATTCGTTCGATTGCGATTCAGCGCTTTTCCGGCTGAGTCGAGCGGAATATCGGGCTTGTGAAATATCGCGCTCGATATCGTCGCTTGGGGTCTTTGAACCTCATGCGTTAGCAAAATGAAAATTCCTGTCTTTTGAGGGCACAACACAATACATCCGTACAAAAACATGTCCGATTGTCATTCATGAAAATGTTTCTAGTACGTGATATGTTTGAGGCAAACCAGGCATATTAAATCATGTCTGGGAATATTGGTGACGATAATTGATGGTGAATTATTGAATGGATTTTTATACAAATGAATTTTTATACAATCTTCCCGGGAATTAATTTCACGATTCTGCTTGTATAAAAATCCGATTGTATAAAAATCCATTCAATAATTCACCATCAATTATCGTCACCAATATTCCGAGACATGATTCAATACGCCTGGTTTGCCTCAAAATTATCAGTTTCAGGAAACATTTTCATAAATATTAATGGGATATGTTTTTGTACGGATGTATTGCAATCTCCGTGCAATTGTAAAAAATCCGCTTTTATATGTTGCGCAAGATGTCGCAAAAATGATTGCTTTGTTTGTTTCTACGATAATTACCACTGCGGTTTTTGTATATAATTATTGTATGAATAAAAAATGAATCTTTCCTAATCTACTTTGTTATTCTCATTAAAAACCCAATGTTCCTCTTCATATACTTTACAATGAAAGATAAAAACCCACCGTTATGAATTGTTTTGTTGGAAAAAAAAAGAAAATAATTTTACAAAAATAATGTAGGGATGAGCAAAGTTTTGAATAATTGAAGGGATAAAAAAAAAGATCCGAAGGAGGAATCGAACGCGAGACCTCCGGCGCAAAAGACCGAGCCCTAACCGTCTAGAATAGACGGCGGCTCGACAAATGCCTGACATTTTATACTCATAAGGCGCCTGAGAAACTTTGAATCGATTTTTCTGGGAATTTTCCGAGTAATGCGTCCTACTACTTTAACCACGTGAGGTGCTAGGGGTCCTCTTTCAGCACAAAAAAATGCAGCCAAATCCCCGACCCCACGGCTGTGCCATCTCCTTGTCAGTGATACATCCCGTGAGCGCAATATGGCGGCGATATGCGTGTTTCTCAGTGATACATCCTATGACGGCGATATGCATATTTCCAAGTGATACATTCGATGAGCGCAATATGATGGCGATATGTATATTTGTCAGTGATACATCCTATGAGCGCAATATGACGGCGATATGCATACAAATCCAGAATGATACAAATAGGCAGACACAAAGAAAGTTTGCACAAGTGTTAGAATGGCTAGGTAGGTAGCGCGTTCAGCTCTCGAATTAGATACGTAGGTTCAAACCGTAGGTAGGTACAAAATTTAAATAGGCAGGATACGTTTTAATCCATTTATCATATAGGCAGGGAGATAAATAAAGCATATGGATATAAAAATTCTACCAGATTTTTTTAATCAACATTTTTGGATTTTTTAATTTTTCACGCCATGCCACTCATACGAGCTCCTTATGAGCACAGTATAGTTACGTCACGCAATGCCGCTAATATGAGCTCCGTATGAGCACAACATAGTTATGTCACGCCATGCCGCTAATATGAGCTCCGTATGAGCACAGCATAGTTACGTCACGATATGCCGCTAATATGAGCTCCGTACGAGCACTACAATTTCTTCACGCCGTGACACCCATGTGAGCCCCATATGCACTCACTTATTGTTAGATATTCGGGAGCCGAATTTGCTAGTCTGATGAATGCACTGCCTGCATATTCGCGTGAGAACAACTTTGCTTCATTTGGATGTATTATTGTGAATCATCATGTGATGCAAATATGACTTCAACTCGAGCATTCATAAGGGATACACAGCTGTGAGACTTTCTATGCCGCAGTGATGAAGTACATATGATGTTAATATGAGGTACATCTGTCTATCTGGGTAGAGCCAAAACTTCAAGACAATGATGGCGAGCGCTCTCCTCGAAGGCTGGAGACAGAATGCCCCTTTGCTGCCCAACCCGCCCAGGCTGAAGAGTAGATAAGAATAAAAGTAGGATTTAGGGATACATATAGGAACACCTACCGAAGCGCGCACGCGCGAAAACACAGAACACCCACACTCACGACACACAACCCTACCCAAGAACTTCCTCATGAACCCATGCCAAATCCTTTATCTTCCGGGCTGTTTCGAGGCCGGATATGCGGGCAGGCCGTCCTGAGGTTCCCTACGAGCGGGCGAGCGAGTGAGAGGGAGAGAGAGAGAGAAAGAGATTGATTGATTGATTGATTGATTGATATTTATTACGCCCTAGTGCAACTTTTGAGCAAATGTGAGCGCATAACAAGTGTGATTCCTCACAAACTTGTATAACTAATGGATGAAACGATGATTAACACGAAATACAACAAATCTACGAAATGCGCAGAAGATACACAGAGAATACGCAGAAAGCTACGCAGAAAATACACAGAAATTTGGCAGAAAATACGCCGAGAATACGCAGAAAATACGCAGCTTACAACTATCAATAACTCAACATCTTTGTCAGATATAGTGAGACTAAATTTTTAAAAAACTAAGATACCTTAGCGAAACTTAAATAACTAAGAGGTGACAGCGAATTTCCGCGCTAGCTGCAAAGAATACAGGAATACAGAAAGCACGGAAGAAGAAGAAGAACCGATGTGTGCCAATACCAGCAAGGAAAATAATAATAATAAAACGTAGTAGGGACTACGACTTGTTGGCGATCGACCAGAGAGAGAACTGCCCGCATAGGTACTGCAAGTCAATCCTGAGGAACGAGATCGTCCTCCGTGTTGATTTCAATGCGTGGCGATCCATCGGTTCTTCTTGCAAAAATTTGGCCGTTTCTATGCCAAATGTACCTGTATCCAGCAGTTGAAGCTTTGGCTTTAACGCGGCCATATAGCTTGTACGTGTTAGAGGGGAGCAGCTCATTTTAAAAAATGTTAAAATTATTGGTGGCAATTGAACAGCCGTCAAACACATCCAACCATTTCAGGTCACGTCTTTCTCGCTTTTTCAAAATGAGAAGGTCTTTGACTGTGTTAGAAGTCAAAGTAATAATAAAAGAGACTTTATGATTAGTGATGGCCGTACCGACTGCACCAGTTACTCTAGTAGGAAGTTTCCGTACCGCGAGGATATGCGTGGACAGTTCCAGAATGCCGAGCGCATCGAAGATTTTTTAAATTGATTCAGTTGGGTTGAGATCGACCCGAGAAGGCATTCCTGCCACAACAACCTCGCTTTTACTCTGAGTCGGAGTATAGCCAACTCCAGTTGCATTTGATGCGCGTGAACGTCGCAGTTCCACTATCTCTGCTCGTAAAACCTGATTAGCGGTTTCGAGTTGGGTCAGACGACAGCCATATTCAGTGATAGCCGCTTCGATGGGCGGAATCCGCTGGAGAAGTGATCTGAATTCGTCACTGGTTTTTACCTGAGTTTGAGTAAAAGCGGTGATTTTAGCATCGATTTGCTCATGGAGTGCAACTAATTTAGCTAGAGTAGTTTCCACCCGGTTGAGTGGAGGTGATACCGATGGCGATAATGATGGTGCAGATGGTGATGACGCGTGATCACTATCCCTGCCAGATAAATTAGTGTTAAGTTTAATACGTGACATAGACGCAGATGATTGACTCGAGTTAAAGAGTTCCGACGCATCATTAAGATTTCGTAAACAGCAATCACGAGCCGATTTCGATTGCAAGTGAGTGCGAGCGCATCCAGGGTGAAAAGTAGAACCGCATTCCAAGCATTCATGAGTGGTGCCAGCAATCGCCTTACCACATTTAATACATGTCTTATCCATTATACCGATAGCAGGTGCGTTGCGTAGCCGTCGATAAGTTGCCAATGTAGTAAGTAGGCATAGAGATGATAAGGCACGCACGATCTACAATAGCGGTTAATCGATACGATACCGAAGCGATGACAGTTTGAGTACGTAGCTAGCAGTGGTAGGAGAGCAGGCAAGCAAGCCGGCAAGCAAGCTAGGCGCAAGCGCAGAACGATGATAGCCGAGTGTAGCCGAACTTGGAGCTCAAACTGAAACAAGACGCATGCGCGCAACGATGATTACCGAGCGTGGCCGAAGTTGTCCGAGCAAGGAGAATACCGGCACCGTGACAGCTGAGGTTATGAAACCCGTCACTCTTTCATCCGGACAATTTATGCGTTTTTGGAGAAAAACATGAGGCACAGCATGGATGAATCTAATTAAACCGGATAAACGCTATATAGCGCATGCTTTCCCTGCAACAAAACGCCCGAGGGCGGAACGTGCAGAGTACCCACCGTCCAAGAGGGAAGGGGGAGGGAGAGAGAGGGGGGTGGAGGGAAGAGCGGGGGGGGAGAGAGTCAGCCTGCTAATATTAAAAAATATTTATCGAGATACCATGAATTATTCGGGCGGTTTATTTTTCTTTTGATGTTCGCAACACCTTATACGCCTCTTGGATATCGTGGCGACGCGACGGCAACGCCGTCTCCAGCTAATGGCGGCAACTCGTGGTCGTTCTTCTCAAGGAAACGTTGCGAGGCCGATGTCTCCGATTTCGATGAAATTCGGCATGCTTGTAGAATGGGTAAAAATAGGCGACACGTAATTTTTTATATCGGCGGAACCCAATTTTTAAAGGTTGAAAAGCACCCTCGAAAATTGGGGTGTTTTTCGTTTTTCGTCGATGACGTTTTAACGGTACGAGATATAAAAACACTTCAAATTGCAACAATGTTTATTTTTTCGTGTACTATCCATTGGAGATGAGGACGATGCAGATAGCAACAAATTTCATATTGTTTATTGCAAAAATGCAATTTTTTCAACCGTATCTCCGAGAACATTTAATCGATCGGGATGTAAATTTGCATATATGCACCTATGTTGATCGTTTTAAATGAACTGTAGGAGTGCGACAGTGCCCTCCTATGTAAGAAGCCAACATTCAAAATTCCCGCGATTTGAGCAGTCAAATATTTCGAATCCCCCTTAAATTGCGAACGACCACAGCAACCTGGAATCGGAAAAAGGCCACTGCCTCCTAGAGTCAGCGTATCAACGAGCAAGAGAGACACCACGGTCTCGTCAGTGATGCCAACTGGGGGGTTTTGCCCCCAAATTTAGGGGGAACCAAAATGTGAAAGGGTTTTTTAGGGGGTAAATTCATTTAGGGGTATTCTTCAGGGGGATTTTTTAGCGGGTACGTTATTTAAGAAACTTTTTTGAGGGCGTGAAATTAAAGTGTATATCTTGAAAAAAAGTGAAAAAAAAGAAAACAATGTATCTTCAATTAATTCGATCGGAAATTGAAATAGGTCAATTCGTTCGATCGTCGAAATTATGTGTGCGATAATATAATTTATATATTCGAAATATATATTCCTGCGAAGAATCTTTCATTGGCAATAAATATTTCTTATAAACAAAACGTTAAATTTAAGGATCACTTTTCTCTTTGCTCAATTATAATCGATTGCCTTTCAAAATGTTTTACACCAATACCATGCTTCATGTCTTGTACTAGCAACACAAGTGGCGTTGGTGGCTGAATTTCGCACTACGCCGAACAACAACTTGCTGGTTAAGACCAACGAATTCCGTTTTCACTTTTACCGCTTTTACTGTTCGACGTTTTCACGCTGTCACGTTGAGGTTGTGTCCGTTAGTTTGTTGTCTAATTGCGTATTTTATTTCAAATTTTATTTCGAATTTTGAATTACGACCGACAACTTGCTGACCAAGAGAATTCCGTTTTTACTTTTACGGTTCAACGTTTTCACGTTGTCAGTTGTAACGTAAAGGTTGTGTCCGTTAGTTGGTTGTCTACTCGCGAGTTTTATGGGATTGCAAAGCAAGTCAAGTACTCAAACAGGGTGTACAATGAAAACTTTAGGGGTTTTTCGTCGACATCTAGGGGGATTTGAAGTTGGTCCTAGGGGGAACATTCTGTAAGAGTTGGCATCACTGGGTCTCGTCCCCAGTCGCCCGGCACATCTCGATACGAGAGTACGTCCCCGAAAAAGACACGCAGTCGTCTAAAAAAGAGACATCGATCGTCTCAATAGATCGATGGCTCTGCACACTCGTCCGCCAAGGGACTTGGCGCAGCAAGAACGAGACCTACGAGGCATTCACGGCAACATTCAGGATGGACTCGCTAACCGGCACCGGCTGTTCGATCGTCGACTCCGAAAAAGAGTGAGCCCTGATCGTCAGTCCGCTTCATCGTTCGATCGTCGACTCCGAAAATGAATGAGCCCTGATCGTCCATCCGCCTCATCGTTCGTCGACGTATCGCCGTTTGCTTGAAACGCGAGCAATCGGCCATAAAGCCGTGAGGGACGGCGAAGTGCCGTAACAACGGGTGACGTGAGTACTATCGAACCAAAAACAAAAAACTAAGTGAGCGGCGCCGCGAAAGAGGTGCTCGATCGTGAACGTCCAACATGGCGTCGTAACCGACAATTTCGCCCGCCATTTTCCACACCGTGAGAAACGCAGCGACGACGGCCATGACACCCATATGCGTTACGGGACTGTGGAGAAAATTCGTATTAAACATTTAGGCGTGAATTGTGTTCATTTATATGTCGGGTATATTTATATTTGCGTGTCATGAAAATCGTTGATACCCGCTTAAGGGCATGCATGAAATTGTCGGATTCTGTGATTATGCGAGGCCAACGAGGGCGCTTTTAGAAATAAAGGTAAAAATGGAATAATGTATGTAATGGTTTATTGCGTCCCCTGAGGGTTACATCTGGACCTCCGTCTCGTCCTCCTCCTTTTTACAATTCCGCCGCTTACACTTCTATTCCCTACTATTTACACTCTATCTTAACCTATCCTTAATCCTATTCCGCCAGCCCCTCGCTCTCCTTCGCTCGCACCACCGCTCTTCTCTTTTTTTTCCGCCTTAATTCTACTTAAACCTACTCCGCCTTAATTCTACTTAAACCTACTCCGCTCGCTTCTCTCCTCGCTGCCGTACTTCCGTTTCCCCCTTTCACTCTATTCCTCTCTCATACCGATTCTACCTCTCCTCCTTTCTCATAACTCTTCTCTTCCCTCTCCTTCCTCCTTTCCTGCAATCTTTTCATCCATTCCTCTCCCCCTCCTCCTTCATCCAGAATTTCTCTTACCCTTTCTCCTATCCCCCTTTCCTCCCCTTCTCCTCCTCCGCACCTTTCTATTACATGTTCCCATGATTCACCCTCCTCCCCACACATCCTACATTTTCTCTCTTCCTCCGTCTCCCAATATCGCCTCTCTCTCATTTCGTTCTCGAACCTAAACCTCGCTACCCTCCTGTACCTTTACTCTCCCCACCCTCTCTTTAAATACCCTGGTACCCCTGTTGCTACTACCTCTTTGTACCATCCATTAAACCTCGATCCCCTTATCCTTTCCCACCTGTCCCTTTCCTGTTCTTCTCTGTCCTCCGCCTCTAGTCTCCCGTACCCCTCCCCTTCTTGTTCTTGTTCCGCCTCTCCCCTCCGTCTCCCTTTTTTCCTGCATTCCTCCCTCCCCCTCTCCCACGCTGACCTTCCTGGTTCCCCCCTCCTCTCCCTCTCCCTTATTTCCTCCCAGCATTTCCTCGCCCACTCACTTCCTCCCCCCTTCTCTAACTTTTCCTCATATCACCAAGCTCTTCTTGCTGCCCTCGTTCTTATTTTTTCTCTTTTCATTTCCTCTCTTACCATATATCCTGGTGTCCTCCAGTCTAACCCCAGCACCCATCTTATATATCTTTCCTGCACTGCCTCCATTGCCTCCCTTTCCTCCCACCCCCAGATCTCCGCCCGGTACCCCAGCACCGTCCACACCAGCGTGTCAAATAGCCACATCCTCCTTCCCACATTCTTCCCGAAATCCCTCTTCCCTATTCCCCACACTTGTCTCATTACAGTCCCCGCCTTCTTTATTCTCTCTTTCACCTGTGCCCCTTGCTCCGTATTCCTCTTAAACACATATCCCAGGTACTTGAATTCCTTCACTTCCTCTATCTCTTCCTCGCCCCATTTCCACGTCTTCTTTTTAAACCTCCCCCCTCCTTTCCTAAATCTCATCACCTTCGTCTTTCCCACGTTTCCTTCCAGCTTCTTCCTTTCAAAGTACCTCTCCAGCCTTCTGATCATACTCTCCATGTCTTCCTCCCTCTCCGCCATCACCACCACATCGTCCGCGTATGCCAGCGAGATATTTTTCCTCTCCCTAATTTAATTCCTCCCCATTCCCCCTTTCTTCACTCCTCTTCCAGGTCTGCCGTGATTATGTTAAACACCGCCGAGCTTAAAGGGCATACCTGGTTTACCCCCTTTTCCATCCAAAACAACTCTCCCGTCTCCCCCCTGCCTTCACCCTACTCCTCGTCTCCCCCCTGCCTTCACCCTACTCCTCGTCTCCCCATATATTTATTTTACTCTCTCCCTTAACCCTTTCCTTATACCTCTCTCCTCCACTGCCTTCGTTAATTCTCCGCGATCTACCGAGTCAAATGCTGCTCTCAGATCAATGAAAGCTGCTATGAGCTTTCCTCTCCTCTTCGCCACCTGCTTCCCTATCAAATAGTTCAATATATATATATTGTCTATCGTTCCCATCCCTGCTCTGAATCCCGTTTGGTTCTGCGGCACCGCTCCGACTCTCTCCGTCTCCTCTTCCAGCCTTTTTGCTAACACCGTCGCGTACACCTTGTACAGCGACGGCATCAGCGTCACCCCCCTGTATTCTTCCACTCTCTCGCCCTTCCCTTTTTTTATCATTGGAACTATAATTCCCTCCTTCCATCCCTCTGGCCAACCCTCCCCTTCCCACACCCTCCTGCAGATCTCGCAAGCCCAGTCAATCGCCTTCTCTCCTCCCCACTTCCACGCTTCGTTCGGCATTTCGTCTCCCCCCATCGCCTTTCCCTCTTTTATTTTCTGAATCGCCATCCTTATTTCCTCTTTCCTTAAACCCTCCTCCATATCTCCTCTTCGTTCCCTTCTTGCTCCCCCTTCCCCTCTTCTATCTGTTCCACCTAGCAGCCCCCTGAAGTATTCCTTCCACTCTACCGCCTTTATTCCATCCTCCACTCTTTTCCTCCTCTTCCTTCCCCTGTTCACTATCTTCCACACTTCCTCTTCCGTCTTCGCTTCCGCTACCTCCCTAATTCGCCTATCTCGTTCTTCCTCCTTGTTCCTCTCACACATCTTACTGTACTCCCTTTTCTTCCCCTTGTACCGTTCCGTCGTGCTTCTTACTTTCCTCCATTTCCTTAGTTCCTCCCTCATCTCCCTCTTCTTCTTTCTACTTTCCTCGTCCCACCATCCTTCCCTTCATCGCCTCCTTCGCCTCATTCGCTCACCTTCATCGCCTCCTTCATTTTCCCCTCTATCTCCTTGGCCAACCCTTGGATGTTCCCTCCCTCTAATTCCACTTCCTCCAGTCTTCTTCTGTTCCCCTCCTTCATCCTTTCCGTCCATTTGCCACTTCCTACCGTTCTTTCCCCTTTGCTCTGACTCTTTCTTTCCCTTTTCCCTTTTTTAATCGTCACCACTATCGGGTGGTGATCCGACTCCACATTGTCCCCTATCCAAATCCTCTCCACCGCTTCCCTTGTTTTCCTGTCCCCTAATGCATAGTCGATGACCGTCTCCCCCCTTCCCCCTGTATTTGAGAATTCTCCCTCTTCATCCCCCTCTATATTCCCGTTCAAAATCTCCCACCCCGTTTCCTCTAGCACCTTTATCAGCTTTCTTCCTTCCGCGTTTACCTTTCCGTCTTTCGACCTCCTTCCCTCTTCCCTCTCCTCCCGTCCTCCTCCCTCTTCCGCTCCCGTCCGCGCGTTAAAATCCCCTCCAATTATTACCCTCCTTCTCTCCTTCCGCTCCATCCATTCTTTTAGCCTCTCCGTTTTCCTTTCCATATCTCTGTTTATGTACACCCCGATTATTGCCCATCTATTCTCCCCCTCTTCCAACTCCACCGTCAACATCCCCTCTTCCTCCCCCCTGCCACCTTTCCTTTGTGCTTTCATCTCCCCCCTCACCCCTATCACCATCCCTCCCATTACTCTCTCCTTTCTATTTTTTTTCACCGCCCACTGTGCCATCCATGTGTACCCCCTCGGCAATCTTTCCCTTATTCTGCCCCATCGTCAAAAAATGGAGTAATGTGAATTGTAAATAGTTGGAAATTAACGAAGAGGCGAATCAACGAAATAACGGGATTTTTATGTTTTTATAATGATTTTTAGGAAGCCAAATTGTAATGAATTCCATAAGCGTAGCGAACCGCGTCGCAGTTGAATGGATTCGCGGGTATTTATTATGAATTTGTAATATATGTGAATTGTAAAATAGTTGAAAGTCAGCGAAGAGGCGAATTAAATTAAATGAACAAATTTTATATTTTTATATGAATTTTTGGGAAAGTCTAAGTTGAAAGGAGGCGCGGTATTTATTATAAATGTGTAAGATGCAATGTCGGAGGACGATAAATTCGTATAGGGAGGCGTAATGGAATTCGCTGAAGACTGAGGACTGTGAAGAATAGCGGAAGGCAATAAAAATGTGAATTGGGCGTAACAAAAATCGCCAATTGCAAGTAATTGTAACACAATCGTGAAGGCGAAGATTTGTACTGATCTAGATATATGTAAACCATGCGATGCAAATTTTGTTGTTAGATTCATGAGGAATGATCATGCGTCAACCGAGCCAAATGTGAGCAGATGTGGATGTCGACGAATTCTGATAAAAAGCAAGTCGTTACCAATTTCAAAAGCAAATTTGTTACAGAACCTACTGGCAAATTTGGTCCTCGAGTGGACCAAACTATATTCAGAGCCGAAAATATATTTCTATTGGCTTCGAAATCTGGAAAATGGACGAATAATAATTTCAAGCGATGATTCCAAGAAGTATATATTCCCAATACAGGTCCAAAATCGGTAATACTTCTGGATTCTTGGAGCGGTCAATGTCCAACTACATTTAAAGAAATGCATATGCAAGGGAAAGATTAAACTTTTAACCATTCCAGCAGGTGAATACATTGCACCAGTTTCATTAGGTCTGAAGACAATTAGTCCATATGATAATTAGTAATTCCTGCAGGTACGACTGGAATGATACAGCCCCTTGATGTTTATGGCTGCCGTGTATCGAAAAACTTCGTCAAACACTTTTCTGACGCAGTAATATTATACAATTACGACGTCAATCTGCATTTGAGAGACAATATTGTTAAATTACAATCTCTTACACACAACCAGTTTTCTTCTCCACGGTTTACAAACCTTTTCAAATATGCGTGGTACAAACCGGGTACGAAGAAGAAAGACCACCAAACTTCGAAATTCCGGTAGAATTTTGTTTTCACAAAATGTACCGACATGCGATATATGTGACGAAGGAGCTATTATCACTTGTGCGTGGTGTAAGAAATCTCTTTGTTTCAAACACTTTTATCATGACTATCATTATTGTAATAAGTATAATCCATAAAAAATATAGAGTTGAAACGTTTCCTAAATGAGTAAGCGTAAGAACACTTTTCCGATTGTGTTATAATCTTCAAAGGCAGTACGTGGCGGGGGAGAATTTCTTCGTAAATATACAATTGTAATCCAGTTGCTTCCCGAAGCACGAAGTCAGTCCGTGATTGCGATCCTTGCCTCTGCCCATATTAGTGGAAAACTGAAGAGTGATTTTTCACAAGTAATTCACGAATTATTGCAATAAACAACACGCCATTTATTGCTGTACTCATCATTATCATCATGAATGTTTAGTAGTCGAAGAATACAACATTTTTTTCTTTCGAACTGTATTTTTATTTCGGCCCGTTCACGAGCTATAGAAAGAACGAAGTTTTTAAGGGTGCGTTAACCCCTTAAGAGTGTCGTTCCGCCAAAACGAGAAAATGTGTATCAAATATTTTGACTGATTGTACTTTCTTTGTAACCCATTTTTATTTCTACAAATTTTCGTCCGTGCCGCACGGTAAGAACTTTGGACGTTTGCCTTTCGAGAGGGGGATCGTTGGGGGGGGGGGGCTGGAATGTTACAAATATGCAATTGCGTCATAACACGAACATATATTCATGTGAATGATTATACGATGCTCTCGGCAAAAAAATCGACGAGCAGTTTCAACCCCTTAATTGTGAGATATCGGTAAAAGAAAAAATCCGAACCCGCACTTTTCCATTCTCTACATGTATGCAAATGTACATCCCAATCGATTAAAAATTCTCGGAGATTCGGTTGAAAAAATGCATTTTTGCAATAAACAATATGAAATTTGTTGCTATCTGCATCGTTCTCATCTCTAATGTATAGTACACCAAAAAATAAACATCGTTGCAATTTGAAGTTTTTTTCATATTTCGTACTGTTAAAACGTTATCGACGAAAAACGAAAAACACCCCAATTTTCGAGAGTGCTTTTCAACCCTTAAAATCGGGTTCCGCCGATATAAAAAAATACGTGTTACCTATTTTTACCCATTCTACAAGCATGCCGAATTTCATCGAAATCGGAGACATCGACCTCGCAACGTTTCGTTGTAAGTTTGATTACTATGTATGTATGTATGTTGTTTTATTTGTTCCCCGTAGGGTTACAAAGACCTTCCATTTCTCCTCCCTTTACATGCCATTTTTACAGGATTTGCGACTCTTACACTACACTTAACGTAACTTAAACTAACAAAGCACCCCGCCGGGCTCTTACATGCTACGCCTTCTCTTTGTCCTTAAACCTTAAAACCTTAAGCCACCGCCTCCTCCCCCTCGCACGCCCCTCGCCACGCTCGCCTCTCCCCTCTCTCCCTCGCCACGCTCCAACGCCTCCTTCCACCTTGCCATCTCTCTCCCCCTCCTCCTCTCCCCGACTTCCGTTTCCTCCTTTTATTCCATTCCTCTTTCATTCCATTCCCTATCCATATCCTCCTCCCCCGCCCTCCTCTCCTCTTCGCTTCTTTTCCTTTTTTCCTCCAAGGCCCTCATCCAGTCCTCTCCCGTTCCCTTTTCGTCCAGTATTTCCTTTATCCTTTCCCCTATTCCTCTTTCCACCTCCTCTCCTCCTCCGCATCTATCCAGAATGTGCTCCCACGATTCAATCTCTTCCCCACAGCACCTACACGCCCGTTCCTCTTCCGTCTCCCAGTACCTCCCTTCCCTTATCTCATTTCCCATCCTAAACCTGGCTACTCTTCCGTATCTTCTCTCTCCCCACCCCGCCTTTAGGTATCCTGGTAACCCCTCCACTCTCACCTCCCTATACCATCTGTTATACCTAGATTCCGCTATTTTCTCTCCCCTCACCCTTTCCTGTTCCCTTCTATCCTCCCTTTCCTTCCTTTCGTATCCCCCTTCTCCCTCGTCCTGCACGTATCCCTCCCTCTGCTCCCCCCCTCTCCTGAAATCTGTCCTTCCCCTTTCCCATTTTCCCCTCTCTCTTGCCGCTCTTCGCTCTCTCTCCCCTATCTCTTCCCAGCACCTCCTCGCCAGTTCGCTCCCCTCCCCCCTCTTCAGCTTTTCCTCAAAATTCCACGCCCTCCTACCTGCCCTTGTCCTTATCTTTACCCTCTTCGTCTCTTCTCTCACCATGTACCCCGGCGTCCTCCAGTCCAGTCCCAATGTCCATCTCAAATACCTCTCCTGCATTCCCTCCATTTTCTCCCTCTCCTCCCAGCCCCACACCTCCGCCCCGTACCCCATCACCGTCCACACTAGCGTGTCGAACAGCCACCACCTTCTTAGCACGTCATTCCCAAACAGCCTTTTCCCGATGCCCCAAGCCTGCTTCATCACCCCCCCCCCCCCCCCGCTTTCCTCACCCTATCCCTCACTTGCGCTTCCTGTCCCCCGTTCCTTTGGAAGACAAACCCCAAGTATTTGAACTCCCTCACCTCTTCCATCCCTTCCCCCTTCCATTTCCATTCCTTCTTCTTAAAGCGCCCTCCTCCTTTCCTAAACCTCATTATCTTTGTCTTCCCCACATTCACCTCCAACTTTTTCCCCTCAAAATATCTTTCCATCCTCTTAATCAGGTTCTCCATCTCCTCCTCCCTTTCTGCCAACACCACTATGTCGTCCGCGTACGCCAAGGAGTATATTTTTTCCCTCCCCACTTTCACGCCCCCCACTCCCCCTTACCTAATTCCTCTTCCAGGTCCGCGGTCAGGATGTTGAAGAGCAACGGGCTTAACGGGCACCCTTGCCTCACTCCCCTCTCCGTCCAGAAGCTCTCCCCCACTTCCCCCCCTATCCTTACCCTGCTCTTCGTTTCCCCATACATTTCCTCTATCCTGTCTCTCAAACCCTTCCTTATCCCTCTTTTCCTCAACGCCTCCCACAGTACCTTCCTGTCCACCGAGTCAAAAGCCGCCTTCAGATCCACAAACATTGCCACTAACTTCCCCTTTCTCCTCTCAATCTGTCGCCCGATCACATAATTCAGCACATATATATTGTCCACCGTCCCCATCCCCTTCCTAAAGCCCGTCTGGTTGTGCGGCACTTTCCTCCCCGTTTCTACCTCCTCCTCCAGCCTGTTCGTTAAAATCCCCGCGTACAGTTTGTATAGGGAGGGCATCAGAGTCACCCCCCTATACTCCTCCACGCTCTTCCCCTCTCCTTTCTTGACAATCGGCACTATCAACCCCTCCTTCCATTCCTCCGGCCATCCCTCTCCTCTACATATCCTCCTGCACACCTCCCCCGCCCACTCTTGCGCCTTCCTTCCCCCCCACTTCCATGCTTCGTTTGGTATATCATCCCCTCCCATTGCTTTCCCTTCCTTGCTCCTTTCCACCGCTTTCCTAACCTCTTCTTCCGTTATTTCCTCCTCTTCATCTGCCCTTCTTCCCTCCCCTTCCTCTCTCCTCCCTTTTCTCTCTCCCCCCCCCCCCCCAGCAGCCTCATAAAGTAGTTCCTCCATTCCTCTGCCCCGATTTCCTCATTTACACTCTTTCTTACCTTCCTGCCCTTATTCACTATCTCCCATACCTTGTTTTCTGTTCTAGCCTCTGCTGTCTCCCTTATCCATCTCTCCCTTTCCTCCTCCTTCTTTTTCTCGCATAATTCCTTATATTCTCTCTTCCTTTCTCTGTAGCTCTCTTCTTTTCCCTCTCCGTTCCCCCTCCTCCACCTCCTTAACTCCCTTCTCACCCCCTCCTTCCTTTCCCTACATTCCTCATCCCGCCGCGCTTTCCTCACTCTTCCCCCCTCATCATACCCTTTTCCCTCATTCTCCTTCATCACTCCCCTCACCTTTCCCAGCATCTCCCTTACCCTTGCTTGCCCCTCCTCTTCCTCTACCTCCAATGCTTCCATTGCCCTTGCAAATTCCTCCTTTCTCCTCTCCGTCCATCTCCCTTTTCTCGCTGTTCTCCCCTTCTCCTTCTCCTTCCTTCTCTCCTTTCCTCCCCTCCTTATCTTTACTATCAGCGGGTGATGGTCCGACTCTACCCTGTCTCCTACCCTCATACTCTCCACTCCTTCCTTTGTTCTTCTATCCCCCATGACGTAGTCGATTACCGTCGCCCCCCTCCCCCCTGTATACGTGAACTCCCCCTCTTCGTCGCCCTCTATGTTCCCGTTAAAAATCTCCCATCCCATCTCCTCCACCAAGTTCACCAATTTCCTTCCTTCCGCGTTTATCCTCTCGTCTCTTGATCTTGTTCCCTCCTGTTCCTCCTCCTGCTCCCCTCTCCACTCTCCCGCCTTTCTCCCCGTCCTCGCGTTAAAGTCCCCCCCCCCCCACCAAACTCCTCCCTTCCCCCCTCTCTCCTCCATATACCCTTTCAGTTGCCTTATCTTTTCCTCCATATCTCCATTGACGTACTCCATCTCCGTTATGGTCCATGCCTCCACCCCCGATTCCACCTTCACGCTCATTACTCCCTCTTCATCCCTTCCCTCCCTCCTTTCTACCGGTTTCATTTCCTCTCTTACCCCCATTATCATCCCCCCTATTGCTCTCCCCTTCCTGTTCCTTTTCTTCGCCCACTGCTTATACCATATGTACCCCTTCGGTAGCCTCTGTCTTACCCTTTCCCATCCCTTCTCCTCTATCCACGTCTCCACCCACGCTATCACGTCCCACTTTTCTATCTCCTTCCAGAACTCCCTGTCCTTGTTTGTCAGTCCCGCTACGTTCCAGAATGTCACTGTCCAGCTCTTTTCCTTCCCCTCCTTGTTTCTCCCTCTCCCCTCCCCCCTCAAAGCCCTTTTTCTCAGTTTTTTTCCCCTCCCTTCCTCCCCCCTCCTACCCATTTCATCCTGCTTCTCTCCCTCTTCCCTCTCCTGCCCCCTTTCCCTTCCCCTCCAGTCCCTCAACTTTTCCTCCTCCTCATCCCAAAACCATGTGACTCCATCCACCGTTATCTTTCCGTGCGTTACCCTCACTCTCTTTCCTCTCTCCTCCTCCTCCTCCCCCAATCTTTTCAGCCGCCATTGCATCCTCCTCTCTTTCCACGTAAGGTCGTCCTCTATCCTCTCTTTCCTTCCCCTTAACTCTTTTTTCTTTTCCATAATTTCTCTCTTCCCTTCTGCTTTTTCCATCCTTACCATCACCATCATCTCTCCTCCTTGCTCTGTCCTCTTCCCTATCTCTCTCACACTCTCTACCACCCCCTGTACCCCGATTTGCTCTAGCAATCTTTCTACTGCCCCCCTCACCGGTCCCTCCCTCTTTACTCCCCTTATTATGCAGTTTCTTCTCCTTTCTTCTCTCTCCAACTTCTTCTCTATTTCTTTTACCCTCCTCCCTACCTGCCCACCACCACCCTCCTCTCGTTTTCTGCTCTCCTCTCCCCTCCTCCCCCCCTCTGTCTCTATGATCTCCATCCGTACCCTTATTTCCTCTATCTTCTGCTCCTGCCTTTCTACCTTTTCCAGTCTTTTTTCCATCTCCTCCACTCTCCCCGCCATCTACTCTCTCTCTACCCTCCATCTCTCCTCCGCCCGCCTCATCTCCTCCCTCATCTTTCCCAGCTCCTCTTTCACTTTCCTTCCCTGTTCCTTCACTTCCCCCATATCCCTTCTTGCCTCCTCTCTCATCGCTTTCATCATTTCCCTCAGGCTCTCGTCCACCACCCCCCCCCCTCCCTGCGGTGACCTCTGCACCTTCCTGCTCTTTTGGAACGCCTCACTCTCCTCCATCGCTGCCCCCTCCACCCGCTCTCTTTTCCTTTTCCACAACTCACTGATGTCCCCTATACTTCCGCACTTTTCCCTCATCAGCCTCTCCGCATTCGTCTTCCTACCTTTCCTCCTCATCTCCTCCCCCTCTTTTCCCTCCTTTCTTCCACCCCCGTCCTCCTCCTCTCCTTTCCCCTCCCTGTGCCTCTCCCCTTCCTCCCTCTCCTCCATGCTTCTGCTCTTTTACTCGCTTCTTTCCGCTCTCTTAATCCCTTCCTTACCTTCGCTGCCTTACCCACCTTGCTCTCTTCTTTACCTCTCCGCTCTCCTAATCCCTTCCTTACCTTCCCTGCCTTACCCACCTTGCTCTCTTCTTTACCTCACTGTCCCGCTCTTTCCCACCTTCTCGCGCCGCCTTCGCGTCCCGCGTCGCCTTCGCGTCGCGCGTCGCCACTGTCCCGTCTCCTCACCGGCCACTTTTCTCCTCCCCTTTCTCCTCCACCACACCGTCCCCTTCGCCCTGCTTCCTAACCTCCTTTTCCACCTGCCTAGAACCTTCCGTTCCTTTCTATTCCTTGTTCCCCGACTCTTTTCTTTCCTTCTCCTCGCCACCTACCTTCGTCCCCTCCTTCCTTCGCACTTTCCCGTATTTTCCTGCTCCTTTTCCCTCCTTTTCACCACCTTCTCTATCACTCACTCGCTCGCACGTCCGTCCACACTCACTCCGGAAACGGAAGTCAAGTTTGATTACTAAAGGTTAATATAAAAAAAGACATTGCTACCGGGGATCGAACTCGCGTCGTCTACACTTCGAGCCCGCACGCTGATATCTCAACCGCGAGGCTCTTGTGACTGCGAACCTGCCTTACGTATACACGCTTATCCAACCTTTAAACAAAAAAAAATCACTGCAGGACCGATTGCTTATTGTTTTTATAACCCCAAAGCATTTTTGAAGCCAAAAGAAAACGATTTATCCAAATTCCTAGAGTGGTGTTATCCCGTAAAGAAAATAAATTGATTTTTTGATCGTCGTAAATGTATATTCCCTCTTAAAGAGTTTAAAAGAATCTCGTACGTGTTAGCGAAAATCGGCAGAAAATTATGAAGCAACTCGTTCACTTTGATGTTCGCTATTTCATTGTTCGCTATTTTGAACCATCGTTCGTTTGCCTATCTAAGATCTACACATTCGAAGTTTGTATCCTCGATTTATGGCTTTTTGCTATAGATGGTATTACCAATATGAGATACTCACTTCTTTCTTTTTCGGAGATTTGAATATTCTAGATTGTTTGAATCAGTATTTGTATGACTCTAACTGCAGACAATCTGAATACACGTTCTCGAATAAATGAGCTCTCGAATAAATAACCCTTTGGAGTACTAGTTGTTCGATTTCGGCATCGGTCGAAGGATAAAATTTCGAATAATTTACAGTCCATTATTTTGAGTTTATAATTCTGTCATTTCGAAATCTTTGTCGTTCTATATTTAGCCTTTCAAAGTTTTGACCCCCACCCCAATGTGAAAAGTGTTGAAAAAATGCCGAAACATACTTATCCAATGTGAAATGTGTTTTGAAAAAAATTCCGATCGAGAAAGACTAAAAGTTCTCTTTGAGCCTTTCTCGATCTTTTCGGCACTTTTCTTCAACAATTTTTTAAATTAATTTTCTAAGGCAAAAGTAAAAACTCATTTACGCATTGGGAGAAACATTTATTTTTTCATCATATTTTCCAATACCGTTTGCACAAAAATTTTAAAAGCCCGCTTGTTTTGAGCAACTACACCAACTTCACTGAGTGGCCATCTGCTGCTGCTGACGGCCACTCTTCTTCCGGCCATGCGGCCATGCGTCCGCCCCGCCGCACGCATGGCGAAGTTTTTTTTTAAGGTCGTTCTGTAGTAGGTACACGTATGAGCCAAAAGTTTTCAGGGAATATTATCGAAACATCATACTTGAAAGTAAGTTTAAAAAAAAGTGAAGTGAAGAAGTGAAAAAGAAAGTGTAAAAAAATCGATGTTTTTAAATCCTGACTGCATCCTTAAAGATTCGATTATTAAAAATAGAGTTTAGCATTTGAAAGCGAAAAAAAATTCCATTAACATTGACATGTTTCTGATTTTTTAGAACTTTCGGTCGCGTCTTGGTATTTAAAAACTGCAAAAATCGAGAAAAAGTACATATTTTTTCAGCAAAAAAACCCCTCGGCATCGATGTAGAACGCTGTAATTTTGCAAAAAAAAAAAATGTTTTTTTAGGTTAGGAACTTTGGAAAAATTGGCGCTACAAAATTCGGTGGGGGCAGATTCACCATTTTTATCCGGCTAAACCCTTTGTCGCGTAAAATTTGCGTGGCTGGCGCCGTATCCTGTACGAGTCGGACGAGAGCTAATTTTGGGACGCGAGTATCGGAAATCGTGTCACAATCAGTGTTGGGCGTTTTTTAAATTGATGATACTCTAATTACAAATTACAAATGTAATTTGTAATAAGTTAAAAAACATTGCTTATTACAATGGTATTTTGTAATTAGTAAAAAAAAGGCTGATTACAATGGCATTTTGTAATTAGAAGGAAAACAATTACTAATAACAATTGTCATTTGTAATTAGAAAAAATTTAGTTACAAATTACTATTATAATTCATAACTATAAAAACTAAATACAAATTACAAATGTAATTGGGAACGGTTTTTTTTCTAATTATAAATTACAAATGTAATTAGAATACTTTTTCTTTCCAATTACAAATAATAAATGTAATTAGAATATTTTTTCTTTATAATTACAAATAATAAATGTAATTAAAATATTTTTTCTTTCTGATTGCAAATAAAAAATGTATTTAGAATATATTTTTTTCTAATTACAAATCACAAGTGTAATTAGAATCGATTTTTTTCCTAATTACAAATGACAAGCGTAATTATAATTAATTTTTCTTCTAATTACATATCTAATCAGCATCGATTTTTTTTCTTATTACAAATGACAAATGTAATTGGTATTCATTGTTTTTCATAATTAACAAAATTCACATTCCTCAAAATTCAGGAATTTAAAATGGCGGATCGAAATACAAAAATTTACGCAATTCGCACGATAATTGGTATTAGGGGGTGTACGAGGTCGCTGGTTATGAATCCATCCTCAAATTCATAAATCCAAAATGGCAGGTCGACGGACCCCGTATGCAGCTTATTGGATGTCATATGGCCAACATAGAGTATTTCGTGATTGGTGATTGACTTTCGCAAAATTTGGTACTCAGAGGTTTCCGCAGTCTGCTGATTATGAATTAAAGGTCAAAATTAAAAATAGCGGATCCAAAATGGCGGTTTAATGCTGAAAATTGATTCAATTTGACTGAAAATTGGCACTCGGAAATTTTCGAGATTGCTGATTACAAGCCTGTCCTCAAAATATGTAAATTGAAAATTGTGAATCGATCGTGGTGAACTACAATACAATAATTTACTCTATTCTCACGATAGTTAGTATCAAGTGGTTTTCGAGGTCACTGGTTATGAATCTGCTCTTGAATTGACTGGAATCGGTGGAAACTTGGTACTCCGGATCCGCCATTTTGAATTCTCGAATTTTACAGGCAGTTTCATAATTATCGACCTCAAAAATCCCTTACTACTAATTATCATTCGAACCAAGTAAATTCTGGTAATTCATGCGCAATGCTGGACCCACTATTTTATTTCTGTATTTTGAAGGCAGATTCGTATTCAGTGACCTCCAAAAGCCTGTAATACCAATTCCCATGGGAATCGAATACATTATTATATCATGGTCTGCCATATTGGAGACACTGTTTTGAATGTATGTATCGTGAGTTTGGACTAATAATCAGCGGCCTCAAAAACCCCCTAGTACCGAGTTTTATCCGATTGTAGTCAATTTTTGCATTTCACTACGCCATATTGGATCCACCATTTTGAATTTCTTAATTTGTAGGGCAGATTCATAATAAGCGACCTTCAAAACCCCTTAATACCAATTATTTTGCGAATCGTGTAAATTGTTGTATTTAGGTCTGCCACATCAGATCCACCGTTTTTTTATTCTGAATTTGAAAGACAGATTCGTAATCAATGACTTTGATAATCCCCGGGAGCCGATTTTTAATAAAATTAAATGAACTTTCATTTTCGATCCTCTATATTTGCCCCACTATTTTGAATTTCTAAATTTTGACCTTGAATTCGTAATCAGCAACCAAAAAACCTCATAAGCGCCAGGTTTCATTTAAATTGAATTTTTTGTCGAGCATATGACAGACACAAATAGTGAAATCCTCTTGCCGCTGAAGGGGTCAAGAAGGAAAACGCGCCTGGATAATAAAAATCCTCAAATTCAGCCAACACCAACAAAACTGATAAGACTATTCGAGACCGGGAGGCGACCGAGACCATAGATTGGGCTCGAATTTTTTTCGAGACTCACAATCAGTCTTGACTTGGTTTCGTCTCAAATTTTTGTTTAAGCCAGATCGAAGTCTCATTTTAATGACATTCGTAATTTGTAATCATAAGAAAAACCTATATCATTAACATTTGTAAATTGTAGTTAGCAGAAAAATCGATTCGAATTACATTTATAATTTGTAATTAGAAAAAAATAAATTCTAATTACATTTTTAATTTGTAATTAAAATTTTAATTATTTCAAGTTACAACGTAATTAGTAATGTTTTATCTTTTTAATTACAAATTATAGGTGTAATTAGTAATTTCAATGTAATTAATTACTCTAAGTAATTAGTGCTGCCCAACACTGGTCACAATACATAAGGCTCGCGGTACTCCAGCGCCATCTGTGTTAGAACCATTTTCGGGGACGCTTTTTTCAGTGGGTTTGCATAGGAGCAAAGAGACTATAGGGAAGGAGTCCAATCTCCACATTCTGGCGCATCCGTAAAAGTGCAACAAATTAGGGTTCCGCATAAGCGGCGCTGGGACTCTATATGCGTGTATGTTTTGCGCATGCACTGTTATCAGCTGGCTGTGTTGTTATTAGCTGTCACATGAGCTGGACATTTTAATTTTCTTAACCTTAATTCATTTTATAAGTGAATTTCGTGTAGCTGTAGTAGTGCCTTAAGATTTTTCTACATTTAAGTCGTAGTGCAATTACCCACCTAATTATGAAAAAAAAACACCTAAAAAATGCTATAATAATTTATATCCGACGTAAATATAAATTCGATAAAATGTGGTTAGGTGGCCGAGAGTATAGTGTGTAAAGGACGTAGAAAATGTCAGCGACTGGAACATCCGAGTGTAAATTGCAACCTAACATACCACTGTGTCAAGTGTAGTGCTTCACACGAAAACGGAAAATGCACTTTGGATAACTCATCAGATAAAGAGCTCCTCCGCTGTGCAAATTGCAATAACCTTGATCACCCAGTGGACTATAAGTGATACCTATACTACAAGGTCATACACAAACGCTCATAAAGTGAGACAGGAGACAACGACGACTCATAGAAAGAATTGAAGTGATCCACCCGAAAGTCACATAGGAAATTTCCTCTGCACAAGCTATATCACTACCCGCAGCGACAGTAGCAAGACAGAGGTTCGCTAAACAGTAGCGAGCATCATCACAAGACTCGCGCGTGTTCTCGCTGTGCATATTGCAATAACCTAGATCACCCAGGGAATTATAAGTGATGCCTATACTACAAGTTCATATATAAACGCTCATAAGGTGACAGACATTAGACAACGACAACTCATCGAAAGAATTGAAGCAATACACCCGAAAGTCACATTGGAAATATCCTTTGCAAAAGCTATGGCACCACCCGCAGTGAGAGAATCAACACAGAGATTTGCTGCGGATGATACTCGCAGTAGCGAGTATCATCCGCAGTATAACGAGGCTCACCGCTACCATTAGCTATCATTTTACATTTATTAAAATAATATTAAGACTTGAAGATGCTGATAACAACAGTCCAAAGTCTACAATCTAACTATTACTGAGATGCGTTTGTTTGTTAAGTTTAATTTTACGCACAATATAAAAAAACTGTATGGCACCGCACGAGGTACTGCTTTCGATTCTCTCCTCGTAAAGTTTTTTTATAACTGAATTTTTTTTCGAAATTTTTTGTTATGCCTTTTATTGGTGAATTAATTTGATTATTGATTACATATGTTATAAGAATTACAATAACGCAAATAGTAATAATTCCTAAAAGCTATCAACGTCAATGTGTTCATTGATGGTTGATGTGCGTCTGAAATAAAATTTCGACAATCAACACTTGTCAGTGCAAAAATATATTTTTCAATGTAATAATTAATTTGTATGTCTGTAATAAAATTACGTCAACAAAAATAAATCATCGTGCGGAAAAATGATTTATGGTGGAACCTTTCTAATCAGCAGGAAAAAATTAAATGAAAACATTTTAAGAATATTCAAAGAATGTCCATATTTCTTCTCTCGTTGTATGCAGTTTCTGGCCTCCACGATCAAGTCGACCATCCACAGGTTGTGTTTGTTTGGATAGGCCTCGCATGCTGAAAGTAAAAAGAATATATTTAAACATCTCACAAATCTCACAGATTTGTATACAGATAATAAAAAAAGTAATGTGCAAAATACTATCGCTGATGCAAAGTGTTGCGAAGAACATCGTTGTTTTCAGAACCCCGAGGATCTGAAGCGCCAGACATCTTCGTTAACGCCTTAGGCCATAGTAACGCGTATAAAATCATGTGTATCTCATTTTTTTTAAATCTGTGTCATACATAGTATTTGATTATGTATGTATGTGTTTTATTTGATCCCCGTAGGGTTACAAAGAACTTCCATTTCTCGTCCCTTTACACTTCCATTTTTACAATGTTCACAGCTCTTATCCTACACTTAACTTAACTTACACTAACAAAGACCGCCGGGCTCTTACATGCTACGCCTTCTCTTTATCCCTAAAACCACCGCCGCCTCCCCCTCGCTCGCCCCTCGCCACGCTCGCCTCTCCCCTCTCTCCTTCCCCACGCTCCAACTCCTCCGCCCACCTTGCCGACTCTCTCCCCCTCCTCCTCTCCCCGACTTCCGTTTCCTCCTTTCATTCCATTCCTCTTTCATTCCATTCCCTATCCATATCCTCCTCTCCCGCCCTCCTCTCCTCTTCTCTTCTTTTCCTTTTTTCCTCCAGGGCCCTCATCCAGTCCTCTCCCGTTCCCTTTTCGTCCAGTATTTCCTTTATCCTTTCCCCTATTCCTCTTTCGACCCCCTCTCCTCCTCCACACCTATCCAGCACGTGCTCCCACGATTCCATCTCTTCCCCACAGCACCTACACTCCCGTTCCTCTTCCGTCTCCCAGTACCTCCCTTCCCTTATCTCATTTCCCATCCTGAACCTGGCTACTCTTCCGTACCTTCTCTCTTCCCACCCCGCCTTTAGGTATCCTGGTAACCCCTCCACTCTCACCTCCCTATACCATCTGTTATACCTAGATTCCGCTATTTTCTCTCCCCTCTCCCTTTCCTGTTCCCTTCTATCCTCCCTTTCCTTCCTTTCGTATCCCCCCTCTCCCTCGTCCTGCCCGTATCCCTCCCTCTGCCCCCCCCTCTCCTAAAATCTGTCCTTCCCCTTTCCCATTTTCCCCTCTCTCTTGTCCCTCTTCGCTCTCTCTCCCCTATCTCCTCCCTGCACCTCCTCGCCAGTTCGCTCCCCTCCCCCTTCCTCAGCTTTTCCTCAAAATTCCAAGCCCTCCTACCTGCCCTTGTCCTTATCTTTACCCTCTTCGTCTCTTCTCTCACCATGTACCCCGGCGTCCTCCAGTCCAGTCCCAATGTCCATCTCAAATACCTCTCCTGCATTCCCTCCATTTTCTCCCTCTCCTCCCAGCCCCACACCTCCGCCCCGTACCCCATCACCGTCCACACTAGCGTGTCGAACAGCCACCACCTTCTTATCACATCCTTCCCAAACAGCCTTTTCCCTATGCCCCAAGCCTGCTTCATCACCCCCCCGGCTTTCCTCACCCTATCCCTCACCTGTGCTTCCTGTCCCCCGTTCCTTTGGAAGACAAACCCCAAGTATTTAAATTCCCTCACCTCTTCCATCCCTTCCCCCTTCCATTTCCATTCCATCTTCTTAAAGCGCCCACCTCCTTTCCTAAACCTCATTATCTTTGTCTTCCCCACATTCACCTCCAACTTTTTCCCCTCAAAATATCTTTCCATCCTCTTAATCAGGTTCTCCATCTCCTCCTCCCTTTCTGCCAACACCACTATATCGTCCGCGTACGGCAAGGAGTATATTCCCCCCCCCCACTTTCACGCCCCCCCACTCCCCCTTACCTAATTCCTCTTCCAGGTCCGCCGTCAGGATGTTGAAGAGCAACGGGCTTAACGGGCACCCTTGTCTCACTCCCCTCTCCGTCCAGAAGCTCTCCCCCACTTCCCCCCCTATCCTTACCCTGCTCTTCGTTTCCCCATACATTTCCTCTATCCTGTCTCTCAAACCCTTCCTTATCCCTCTTTTCCTCAACGCCTCCCACAGTACCTTCCTGTCCACCGAGTCAAATGCCGCCTTCAAATCCACAAACATTGCCACTAACTTCCTCTTTCTCCTCTCTATCTGTCGCCCGATCACATAATTCAACACATATATATTGTCCACCGTCCCCATCCCCTTCCTAAAGCCCGTCTGGTTGTGTGGCACTTTCCTCCCCGTTTCTACCTCCTCCTCCAGTCTCTTCGTTAAAATCCCCGCGTACAGTTTGTATAGGGAGGGCATCAGGGTCACCCCCCTATACTCCTCCACGCTCTTCCCCTCTCCTTTCTTGACAATCGGCACTATCAACCCCTCCTTCCATTCCTCCGGCCATCCCTCTCCTCTCCATGTCCTCCTGCACACCTCCCCCGCCCACTCTTGCGCCTTCCTTCCCCCCCACTTCCATGCTTCGTTTGGTATTTCATCCCCTCCCCTTGCCTTCCCTTCCTTGCTCCTTTCCACCGCTTTCCTAACCTCTTCTTCCGTTATTTCCTCCTCTTCATCTTCTTCTTCCCCTTCTTCCCTCCCCCTCTTCCCTCCCCCTCCTCGCTCCTCCCTCTTCTCTCTTCCCCCCCCCAACAGCCTCATAAAGTAGTTCCTCCATTCCTCCTCCCCGATTTCCTCATTCACACTCTTTCTTACCTTCCTGCCCTTATTCACTATCTCCCATACCTTGTTTTCTGTTTTAGCCTCTGCTACCTCCCTTATCCATCTCTCCCTCTCCTCCTCCTTCTTTTTCTCGCATAATTCCTTATATTCTCTCTTCCTTTCTCTGTAGCTCTCTTCTTTTCCCTCTCCGTCCCCCCTCCTCCACCTCCTTAACTCCCTTCTCACCCCCTCTTTCCTTTCCCTACATTCCTCATCCCACCACCCTTCCTTCACTCTTCCCCCCTCATCATACCCTTTCCCCTTATTCTCCTTCATCACTCCCCTCACCTTTCCCAACATCTCCCTTACCCTTGCTTGCCCCTCCTCTTCCTCTACCTCCAATGCTTCCATTGCCCTTGCAAATTCCTCCTTTCTCCTTTCCGTCCATCTTCCTCTTCCCGCTGTTCTCCCCTTCTCATTCCCCTTCCCTCTCTCCTTTCCTCCCCTCCTTATCTTTACTATCAGCGGGTGATGGTCCGACTCTACCCTGTCTCCTACCCTCATACTCTCCACTCCTTCCTTTGCTCTTCTATCCCCCATGACGTAGTCGATTACCGTCGCCCCCCTCCCCCCTGTATACGTGAACTCCCCCTCTTCGTCGCCCTCTATGTTCCCGTTAAAAATCTCCCATCCCATCTCCTCCGCCAAGTTCACCAATTTCCTTCCTTCCGCGTTTATCCTCTCGTCTCTTGATCTTCTTCCCTCCTGTTCCTCCTCCTGCTCCCCTCTCCACTCTCCCGCCTTTCTCCCCGTCCTCGCGTTAAAGTCCCCCCCCCCACCAACCTCCTCCCTTCCTCCCCTCACTCCTCCATATATCCTTTCAATTGCCTTATCTTTTCCTCCATATCTCCATTTACGTACACCGCCGTTATGGTCCATGCCTCCACCCCCGATTCCACCTTCACGCTCATTACTCCCTCTTCCTCCCTTCCCTCCCTCCTTCTTACCGGTTTCATTTCCTCTCTTACCCCCATTATCATCCCCCCTATTGCTCTCCCCTTCCTATTCCTTTTCTTGGCCCACTGCTTATACCATACGTACCCCTTCGGTAGCCACTGTCTTACCCTTTCCCAACCCTTCTCCTCTATCCACGTCTCCACCCACGCTATCACGTCCCACTTTTCTATCTCCTTCCAGAACTCCCTGTCCTTGTTTGTCAGTCCCGCTACGTTCCAGAATGTCACTGACCAGCTCTTTTCCTTCCCCTCCTTGTTTCTCCCTCTCCCCTCCCCCCTCACAGCCCTTTTTCTCAGTTTTTTCCCCTCCCTTCCTCCCCCCTTCTTCCCCTTTACATAGTATTTGATTATTTTCAGCATTAAACTACATGCTACAAGAGATGAAAAACAACAGCAATATGTCTTACAAGTCTTACGTGAGCATTGGAAAATATTTCACGTGGCTACGAAACATCCGAGGTTACAAAAACTCTAGAAGTGTATAGACAGTGCTGTACTGTAAATATTTTAAATAAAAGCAGAGCAGCGGAGTATAGATTAACGCATAAAATAATTCTGTTACCTTCGGAATGGAGAACAGAATACAGCGGTGCAGCCCTCATCTTTTTTGCTGTGCGTTATCTTTGGCAAGGCCACTGTGGCATCCTGGCACTGCACCCGTTCTCCCCATCTTTCTTACAAGGGGACCTTACAGGGTGTCATTTACGGATTTTGATAAGTCTCAGATATGTTGTAGAGAGACCTACCCTGAGTACCTGAGTAAAGGGATTGTATACAACGCTCTTTAGTTTTCGAGAAAAAACGTTCGAAAGTTTAGCTCGTAGCTACTATACCGGTACGGTTGCACCTTTGACGAACCAGCGGGCGTGGCCCAGTGGGCAAGGTTCCCGGCTCTGACGCTCGAGGTCCAGAGTTCGAGTCCCGTGATGGCTTTTTTTTTCTTTTACAAAATATAAATAAATTCGATGGATGATGCAAAACCGTCTAATTATTTATTATTATTTTATTTTTTATTTTTTCGTTCATTTTTTTAATTTTTTACTTTCTGTTTTTTTTATCATTTATTATTATTTTATTTTTCACGCAGAAAAAAAGGGGAAAAAATTATAACATCTTTCACAAGAAACTGCAGTTTATTATTTTTCATTACAATATACAGGTTTTTCTTACTCGCTATCACTGTGGTCACTTGTTACATCAGAACAATATTGCGGGTGGTATTTGTCGTAAAAGCAAGCAAAATACAAGACCAAAGAGCAACGCGCGCATTGTATAAAAGCTATGGCCTTGCAGGCGCACGGAATTTTGAGCAGCCTTATTGGAAAGCATACTTGATTGACATTTAAAAACAGCGGTCTTCCTCAATTAACTTCGATGCGAACCACCTATATTTAATCATCGGCGCGAAAGCAGGTGCGCTTAATTGATGAAGAATCAACGAATGAATTTGTATGGAATCTTCCCTTGGCGCAATTTCTCTGTTATTTTTTAACAAATCGGGAGCATGTTGTATTTTTTTTTGTGAAAATGTTCACTTGCCGGTAAAAATATACATCGCACGGTTGGCAAATCGGCGTGCACTTGGGCGGTATAACTTTAATACTGCATGTACATGCCTCCTTCTCATCTACAAAGATGTGATCGTAAAGCGTTTGATCAGTTTGCCCTCCCCACGAATCGATAATGAATAGAATTTTTTTCTGTTTCACGTAGGGAAGAATGAATGATTTCAAGAACTCTTCATACAATTGTTTTGTAAACTTTCCTGATTTTGTGCAGGTCACAATAACATTTTTGAATTTATCAGTCAACGCGTCGATCTTTTTTCACAGTGATACCAAATCTTCCTGATGGCTCTCCTGCATGCATAAAAATACGAAAGGAAGTATCTTTCCTGACGCAGTTAATGCGTACTGTGTCGTGAAGGAATGACTAATTTTGTTTAGATATTTTTAATTAACAAGAACGGTTTTTGCTCCTTGTTCCGCAAGCGACCTGTTGTAAGTTGACTGATATTGGCAGCCGGTTTGATCGGTATTAATTACATAATCAAGGTCAAAGTCGGGGATTACTATTCTTGTCTGGATTTGAAATTCTTCGGCAGCAGCCAGCTTCCTCCATCGTGGCGAATTCCTTGGAGCTGACAAACTTCGTGATTTTACGCTGTCTGATCCTGTGATTTCTTTTGAATTCTTCGACGCAAAACAGGCTGGTGTTGAAATAGAAATCTTCCGATATAAAAGAAATAGCAGCATTCATCGCCCACGGCTGCAGCGGTCTCGTCGTAACCTGAACACGGACAAAATTGATCAATTGTTATATATTCGACTCATTCAATTTTGTGTTCTTCAAATCTATAATATATTTTTATATAATATTATAATATATTTTATACATTGCAGATTACCTGCCGAAAAATGCATATAATCAGATTTATCTTAGATGGGCCCTACCAGCTTGAAAAGCAAAATAACTGAAAAGTTGCTGATAATTCATTGTTTTTGTTAGCAACGAAATAGATAGATTTTTTAAAAGTGAAGCACGAAATTTGTTCGGTTGGTTCACTACGATATTAAAGTAAGGAGTGCATTTTGCATGACTGATGAGAATCTTGAATCTCGATTTTAATTTTGTGTTCTTCAATTCTATAATATATTTTATATTTATGTTTAGATTTTTAAGGGGGGATTATATTTTTATCGCTAAATTTATTGCTTTTTTGTAATTTTCTGGCGAAGAAACTATACAACGCATCAATGCAAAATTTGGCATGTGGATTTATTTATTTCTTATTTATTCACAAAAAAATTGAAAATCGTTTTGAATTTTTTTGTGAATAGATAAGAGATAAATTAATATATATTTTGATATCTTTGCCTGCTCCAAATTCTGCCGAGCTTCCAGGAATCGTTCGTGTGTTTCATGGTTGATTGCGTACCATTTGTCAAACGTATTTCCATCTTCTTTGGCGTCTTGTCCCCATCGAGAGAGTTTGTTTGTTTTTCAACCGAGAGAGTCCGCGCGCTTGTACGGTCTTCAAACTCCATTTCGGATGAGCTGCTGCTAGAGCGACTGTTTTTTGTTTGTATGATAAAGGCACATAATCCGCAGGTGCAGGTTTGAATTCCTCGGCCACAAAGTCCTCATCATCTTCTGGTACGGCTTCACACTACATAGAAGATCATTATTAACCTCTCTCCACGTTATACAGGAAACCAAAATAATTCGCCGAATAGAAATAAAACTTACCATTACATATCTCTGCAGTTTATCCACCTCGTCGGCACCGATAAACTCATCCACATGAATTATATGCCTATCTACGAGCATTTCAAGTATTTCGCTTGCAAAATCTCCCATCGCCATAGATTCCTCGGAAATTGCACTCGGAGGTGCGTCTGTGAGCAGATTCAAATCCTGAAGCAAGCTTCGAGTGTATGTGATGGCGTTTGTGAGAACAGCCTTCGTTTGCTCATCATCCTCTTCTCTTTCCGATAGATTTTCTTCTGATCCAACACTTTTTTCTGCCATTACATAATCCTTCTTTTCCGACTGACTTTCTGCCGTAGCAGCATTTATTTCTTCGATTTTACGGTTTTTCACTTTCGATAAACTTTATTTCGGAGCGACGTTATACCCAACGTATGTATCTGCACAACTGACGCCTGCGAAACACTGCGAAAGACTGGCGTCGTCTAGTCAGACGACGCCAGTCCTCTAACGTCACCTCAACGTCCGAAAAACCGTTAGGCTTTGTATAACAAAGGGATAGAGTACAAGTGGGGATAAGGAACGCAGGTAGCCCACCCGGCTGGAGTATTTGAAATAACGGCCCGACCATTTTAAAATTCATATTGTAATGAAAAATAATTTCACAACTGCAGTTTCTTGTGAAAGATGTTATAATTTCTTCCCCTTTTTTTCTGCGTGAAAAATAAAATAATAGTAAATAATTTGAAAAAAAAAAATGGAAAGTAAACAATTTTAAAAATTAATTTAAAAATTCAAAAAATAAATAAAATAATAAATAATTAGACGGTTTTGCATCATCCATCGAATTTATTTATATGTTGTGAAAAAAAAACGTCATCACGGGACTCGAATCCTGGACCTCGAGCGTCAGAGCCGGGAACCTTGCCCACTGGGCCACACCCGCTGGTTCGACAAAGGTGCAACCGTACCGGTATAGTAGCTACGAGCTAAACTTTTGAACATTTGTTCCCGAAAACTAAAAAGCGTTGTATATCTGAGACTTATCAAAATCCGTGAGTGACAGTCTGTAAGGTCCCCTTGTAAAATAAAAAGAGACATGTATTAAGTTGACTAATCTGAAGATGTTTTGAAACATTAAAAATAAACATTAAAGGTGGGGTTTATTATATTTCAAATTCATTTAAATTCTCGATTTCAAGAAAAGCTTCAGAACGTACAAAGACTGATCATCAGTGCCAGGAACGTAGATCTATTTTCTTTGTCGGTGCATGACGGGCAGAAGGGGAAAATAAATATATTACCTTGAATAATCGCGAGGTCCGCGGATCTCAAAAATAAGTTCCACGTATAACCGAAAACCTAATCAGAAAAACTTAGAAAAAAATATCAGATTAGATTTGTAATTAAAAAGTAAATTTTTCGATACTCCCTCGTCCGACACTCTTTTAAAGTCGCCGTCGCAAACAAACAATCTCAGTGGACAACAGGTGTTTTTTGACAAGCGTCAACAATTAGCCGCCATAACAGTCAGTTTCACCCTGTGCACTGGCTATATTACTATATTTTTTATACACTGAAGATACGGACGACGCCTACAGGCCATATTTAACACCACGCTCTTGAATCAAATTCACGGACGTTTCTTATACCCATTCACCATACGAAAATTGGACTCCTTCCCTATAGTCTCCTTGCATGGGAGTTTAGTCTCCTATTACCTAGTCTTCATGGAACGAAGGCTCGCGATCTTCACGGCCGTTGAGTGGGTAAATTCTAGATTCTTCGGCTAACTTTATCGGGTAATTGACCATGCGTGAAGAACTTACCACATATGGTACTTACCTTTTATTTCAGGAACAATTATCTAACAAACGTAACTTGAATATTCCTCATCTACAAATGATTTCCTGTCAATTAGCCGTTTATTATCTAGAAAGACCGAAGTAGTGAATTTTTCGGCGCTAACTTTATCGGGTAATATTACGATGCGTGGAGAACTTACTAGATATGGTGTTCAACTTTTTTTCCCGAAACGATGGTCTCGCAATCGTTTCAATTTGAATATTCGTCACGTACACTGCATATAATCGTGTTCATATTAAAATGTTATTTAAACTATAATGTGTTTCAATGAAGGACCTGAAAAAAACTAATTCGCCATTATTTATTGGTGGGAATGTTTTATTTAAACTTTTAAGTCTTTGTATTCTCAATGTCAAGGCAGGTAGAATTAATATAGTACTGTATATTATCATTTTTTTACGCAATTTACAAAATAAATAAACTGCGCTCATCACATGAAGAACACTCAAGGACCATTTTACATTGCAGATTACCTGCCGAAAAATGCATATAATCAGAAAAGAAAAATAACTGAAAAGTTGCTGATAATTCATTGTTTTTGTTAGCAACGAAAAAGATAGATTTTTAAAAAGTGAAGCACGAAATTTGTTCGGTTGGTTCACTACGATATTAAAGTAAGGAGTGCATTTTGCATGACTGATGAGAATCTTGGAGGCTATTTACAAAAAAAAAAAATCGGAATTTTTCGAGCCTTGAAAGCCGGAGTTTGACGGCTCATGGAAACAAAATGATTGACTTGATGACAAATGTTATTTAATTCATTTTTGTAGAGTTCATGCTCTACAAAAAGAAACGGCCCCATGTCGCTTAACTATCGAGATATTCGGGAAGTACTAAAAGTTGTTTTTTTTTTGCTAAATCATTAGTAACTATTTATGCTTCGTTCTTTTCCGGAGCCAGATGAATGTCAATTATTGAGCCCAGGAACAAAGTGCTCATTATAACCTGTTAAAACTCATTCCCAAGTTAACGTACGAAAGATATCCATTTCAATTGGACTAAATGACTCAGATTTTAGGGAAATAAAAAGACTTGCTTTTTCACAAAACGGATGATGTGTCCTATTCTTTTTTCGAAGTGAAAGTCATTGAGGAGGAAAAAATTGGTACAGAAGAACAGCTCACACTCATAGCGAGTCGATTGGTCTATTGTCACGCTTTGATTGAAAAAAGTCATATCGTAAATGTTGCCCCAACACCGTTAAACACTTTTTTCACTATTAACATTTTATGACATAATAACTTTCACATATAAATTCATATTTTTTGTTTAGCCTTACTTTCGGTATATAGAGAGAATGAATAAATAAATGCAATGACGAAATTGATACAAAACATAAAATAAAACGGTAAAGTTACCAGTCATGAAAAAAATGTTTGATAAGAATTGAAATAATTGAAGGAAAATCTTTCATTCAACGCCGTAATTTTAACGAAATTCTTCACAGAAAAGCGGATTTAACCATGTTTTGAGGTCATCACTGAAATTTCCACACAATCTGTGAACCATACATTTTCATTTTCCGCGTATCTTTTTTTATTTGTATACGATATTTGTTGCTCCAAGTGTAAATCATATGACAAATGATAACAATCTATTGTTGAATATTTCTTAAAAAACAGTTTTTCGATGCTTGAATATGCATCAAACATTACCATCACCGCCACTTTGAGAATTGCTTGTTAATATTTTCCCTGCGTAGTTCCGTTGATCAAAATAATCGTAATATATCAGACAAAGCAATATGAATATTTACAGAGAACGAATTCGCTTCGGAAGAAACCATTATTGTGAACCACTGCGATTTTCGGTGCGTTGAAAATGTGTGGGTTTTTTTCTTCTCTAGACAGGGATTAGCGTGTTTTTGTAGATGCCAGCGAGTGATTGCGTAGCTAAAAGAACGATATCCCTTCCCGAGACTCCGGTTAACGCGTGGTGCCACTCATTGCACGATACCTGAAGATTAGCGGCCATCAAACTGCTAATCGTCACGGCGAAACCGGACCATTTTAGGGCATATTCGTGCGACGTCGATTCACGAGCCACGGTGATAAGTTGACTTGGTATCGGCGTCATTTGTGTAAAGGTTTGGAGATTAATGCCGTTCTTCGGATCGTTCAGAATTATAACGCCAAGATCGTACCACTTGTCGACTCCAACTTCGAGTAAAAAGTTTTCAACGGCTACGATCGGTATGTCTTTCGGCACATTGGGAAATTGTCGCGCTGCCGTGACACGTTCTTCGGCACCTGTTATACCCGCGGCATAACCCACCGGTTGTTCAGCAACTACCGCGCTTTCCACGGCAACGCCACTGCAATTTTTAGTGAACACTTATATGTATATATATAATCTTTTGGAAGAAGAAATTTGTCAATGAAAGACGGACATATATGTTACTAGTTTTTAGGCAAACGTTTTATGTCAAATAAATGTATTTTCAAAAACTCTTATCTCACTGCGGGTTTATTCATTTCAATTTTCTACAGTTCTCACACCTTCCATATACTTGTTTCCATTTCGCCCTGCGTAGCGACTTTTGCTTATCATAGGATTTGTCCTGGTCAGTGACCAGTCCGCCGTCGCGGCTGTAGCCAACTACTCCCGCTGCATCGCATTCGCCATAGCATTTCTGCTATAGGCATAGGCAAACTGCTACCTTTGCGATCGCGAACTCTCAGTCGTCCAATCTCAGGTTTCTTGATGACGCTGAAGCTGTCAGACAGACCAAGCAGACGCGCGCCGCCCGAAGCCAGTACATTTTTATCGTGACTGTAAGCGCCCGGGTCGTAGCGTAGCGAGGCAGCATAGGGCCTACCCCCACCACTTACCCGCTCGAGAATGAGCCGCATATATCCGTCTGGCGGAAATAATGTTCTTTTTGCTTAAGGCGTTACCCCCACTTGTAGCGCAAAAAAAGGCCTTTTTATGATTTTTTTTAAAAGAAAACTACAAAACTTTTTTAATCGATCAATATACCATCTTAAAGAACACATCTTGAAGAACTTTCAGTAATTTTTTTATTGAAAAATATTACATTGTTTAGTGGCAAATGGCCGTCAATGAAATAATGTTTTTATATACACGGTTTGCGGTGACCAACATTGCGGCGAAGTGGATCATCTGAAAAAAAAATGCGGATGGATTTAGTCAAATATAAGTATAAACTAGTCTTTAATCGAAAAATTTTAAAAAATATTCATTTTTCACAAAATGGCGGACAGTCAAAGTTAATGGTTCGATTTTAACGAAAAAAACGGCCGTTTTTGGCTATAAAACGGCCATTTTTTTCGAAAAAAAAATCGAACGATTAAAGACTACATTTTTATGTATTAAATAAGCCTGCAAAATTTCAAGAAGATCGGTTCATTAGTGTTCGAGTAATCTTCGTCACCGACTTCAGAAATGCCATTTTGAGAAAAACGCGTTTAAAGTTTCAATTTCAGTTTACACGAAGAAAATACTTTTTTTTGTAAACTTACATAGAGTCATCTATTCCGGGTATCAAAAAAAAACTGCACTTTACATTGCACTTCAAAAAAATGCAATAAAAAAAAAACCAATTTTTCAAAATCGCAAGTGGGGTAACCCCTTAACAACAACGGTCACCGGGATGAATCATGAGTCGATCGTTTCGTCTATTCATATAGATTAAGCATGTAAATCGTCAAGTCGCTATTAACATGCGTGTTGACGGCAGACGACTTTAAACAAAAATTTTGTTCGAGTACGGAGACCCGAATGGCGGATAACTCGTTTTATTCTTAATTAACAAAAGCCGTCACCGGGATGAAACATAAGGGGATCGATTCGGCGAAGTTTATAGGATAATCAGGTAAATAGGAAAAGTCGCTACTGTCATGCGTGTTAGCGGCAGACGGCCTTTTTGAGATTTTTCGTGCGAGTAAGGAGGCGCGATTCGCGAATTACAATTTTTTAGTTAACTTAACAAAGTCGGCACCGGGTTGAATCAAAGGTCAATCGATTCGTCTCATTATAAACAATAAGTAGCTGAATTGAAAAAGTAGCTGCTGTCATGCAGGTTGGCAGCAGACGACCTTTTGTGAATTTAATCGTGCGGCCAGCACGACCCTTTTCGAGAATAACAATTTATTTTTGTTAATCAACAAATGCCGTCACTGGGACGAAACATAGGGGGATCGATTCGGCCAAGTATATAGAATAAGCAGGTAAATATAAAATGTCGCTACTGTCATGCGGGTTGGCAGCAAACGACCCTTTTTGAGATTTTTCGTGCGAGTAAGGAAGCGCGATTCGCGAATAAAAATTTTTTAATTGACTTAACAAAGTCGGCACCGGGATAAATCATAGGTCAATCGATTCGTCTCATTATAAACAATAAGCAGCTGAATTTAAAAAGTAGCTGCTGTCATGCAGGTTGGCAGCAGACGACCCTTTTTGAGATTTTTCGTGCGCGCAAGGAGGCGCGATTCGCGAATAACAATTTTTAAATTAACTTAACAAAGTCGGCACCGCGATACATCATAGGTCAATCGATTCGTCTCATTATAAACAATAAATAGCTGAATTTAAAAAGTAGCTGCTGTCATGCAGATCGGCAGCAGACGACCTTCTGTGAATTTAATCGTGCGCCCAGCGCAACTCTTTTCGAGAATAACAATTTATTTTTGTTAATTAACAAATGCCGTCACCGGGACGAAACATAAGGGGATCGATTCGGCCAAGTATATAGAACCAGCACGTAAATATAAAAAGTCGCTACTGTCAGGTGGGTTGGCAGCAGACAACTCATTTTGAGATTTTTCGTGCGAGTAAGGGGGCGCGATTCGCGAATAATAATTTTTTAATTGACTTAACAAAGTCGGCACCGGGATAAATCATAGGTCAATCGATTCGTCTCATTATAAACAATATGCAGCTGAATTTAAAAAGTAGCTGCTGTCATGCAGGTTGGCAACAGACGACCCTTTTTGAGATTTCTCGTGCGCGTAAGGAGGCGCGATTCGCGAATAACAATTTTTTAATTAACTTAACAAAGTCGGCACCAGGATAAATCATAGGTCAATCGATTCGTCTGATTATAAACAATAAGTAGCTGAATCGAAAAAGTAGCTGCTCTCATGCAGGTCGGCAGCAGACGACCTTTTGTGAATTTAATCGTGCGGCCAGCACGACTCTTTTCGAGAGTAACAATTTATTTTTGTTAATCAACAAATGCCGTCACCGGGATGAAACAAAGGGGGCTTGATTTGGCTAATTATATAGAATAAGCACATAAATAGCAAAAGTCGCTACTGTCATGCGTGTTAGCAGGAGACGGCCTTTTTCAAATTTTTAGAGCGAGTAAGAAGGCGCGATTCGCGAATAACAATTTTTTAATTAACTTAACAAAGTCGGCACCGGGATAAATCATAAGTCAATCGATTCGTCTCACTATAAACAATAATTAGCTGAATCGAAAAAGTAGCTGCTGTCATGCCGGTCGGCAGCAGACGACCTTTTGTGAATTTAATCGTGCGGCCAGCACGACTCTTTTTGAGAACAATTTATTTTTGTTAATCAACAAATGCCGTCACCGGGACGAAACATAAAGGGATCGATTCGGCCAAGTATACAGAACAAGCACGTAAATATAAAAAGTCGCTACTGTCATGCGAGTTGGCAGCAGACGACCCTTTTTGAGATTTTTCGTGCGATAAGGAGGCGCGATTCGCGAATAACCATTTTTTAATTGACTTAACAAAGTCGGCACCGGGATAAATCATAGGTCAATCGATTCGTCTCATTATAAACAATATGCAGCTGAATTTAAAAAGTAGCTGCTGTCATGCAGGTTGGCAACAGACGACCCTTTTTGAGATTTCTCGTGCGCGTAAGGAGGCGCGATTCGCGAATAACAATTTTTTAATTAACTTAACAAAGTCGGCACCAGGATAAATCATAGGTCAATCGATTCGTCTGATTATAAACAATAAGTACCTGAATCGATAAAGTAGCTGCTCTCATGCAGGTCGGCAGCAGACGACCTTTTGTGAATTTAATCGTGCGGCCAGCACGACTCTTTTCGAGAGTAACAATTTATTTTTGTTAATCAACAAATGCCGTCACCGGGATGAAACAAAGGGGGCTTGATTTGGCTAATTATATAGAATAAGCACATAAATAGCAAAAGTCGCTACTGTCATGCGTGTTAGCAGAAGACGGCCGTTTTCAAATTTTTAGAGCGAGTAAGAAGGCGCGATTCGCGAATAACAATTTTTTAATTAACTTAACAAAGTCGGCACCGGGATAAATCATAAGTCAATCGATTCGTCTCACTATAAACAATAATTAGCTGAATCGAAAAAGTAGCTGCTGTCATGCCGGTCGGCAGCAGACGACCTTTTGTGAATTTAATCGTGCGGCCAGCACGACTCTTTTTGAGAACAATTTATTTTTGTTAATCAACAAATGCCGTCACCGGGACGAAACATAAAGGGATCGATTCGGCCAAGTATACAGAACAAGCACGTAAATATAAAAAGTCGCTACTGTCATGCGAGTTGGCAGCAGACGACCCTTTTTGAGATTTTTCGTGCGATAAGGAGGCGCGATTCGCGAATAACCATTTTTTAATTGACTTAACAAAGTCGGCACCAGGATAAATCATAGGCCAATCGATTCGTCACATTATAAACAATAGGCAGCTGAATTTAAAAAGTAGCTGCTGTCATGCAGGTTGGCAGCAGACGACCCTTTTTGAGATTTTTCGTGCGCGTAAGGAGGCGCGATTCGCGAATAACAATTTTTTAAATAACTTAACAAAGTCGGCACCGGGGTAAATCATAGGTCAATCGATTCGTCTCATTATAAACAATAAGTACCTGAATCGATAAAGTAGCTGCTGTCATGCAGGTTGGCCGCAGACGACCTTTTGTGAATTTAATCGTGCGGCCAGCACGATTCTTTTCGAGAATAACAATTTATTTTTGTTAACCAACAAATGCCGTCACCGGGACGAAATATAGGGGGATCGACTCGGCCAAGTATATAGAATAAGCACGTAAATATAAAAAGTCGCTACTGTCATGCGGGATGGCAGTAGACGATCCTTTTTGAGATTTTTCGTGCGAGTAAGGAGGCGCGATTCGCGAATAATAATTTTTTAATTAACTCAACAAAGTCGGCACCGGGATAAATCATAGGTCAATCGATTCGTCTCATTATAAACAATAAGCAGCTGAATTAAAAAAGTCGTAGCATAGGGGGATCGATTCGGCCAAGTATACTTGGCCGAATCGATCCCCCTATGTTTCGTCCCGGTGATGGTATTTGTTGATTAACAAAAATAAATTGTTATTCTCGAAGAGTCGTGCTGGCCGCACGATTAAATTCACAAAAGGTCGTCTGCTGCCAACCTGCATGACAGCAGCTACTTTTTAAATTCAGCTGCTTATTGTTTATAATGAGACGAATCGATTGACCTATGATTTATCCCTGTGCCGACTTTGTTAAGTTAATTAAAAAATTGTTACTCGCGAATCGCGCCTCCTTACTCGCACGAAAAATCTCAAAAAGGGTCGTCTGCTGCCAACCCGCATGAGAGTAGCGACTTTTTATATGTACATGCTTGTTCTATATACTTGGCCGTATCGATCCCCCTATGTTTCGTCCCGGTGACGGCATTCGTTGATTAACAAAAATACATTGTTATTCTCGAAGAGTCGTGCTGGCCGCACGATTAAATTCACAAAAGGTCGTCTGCTGCCAACCTGTATGACAGTAGCTACTTTCTCGATTCAGCTACTTATTGTTTATAATGAGACGAATCGATTGACCTATGATTTATCCCGGTGCCGACTTTGTTAAGTTAACTAAAAAATTGTTATTCGCGAATCGCGCCTCCTTACGCGCACGAAAAATCTCAAAAAGAGTCGTCTGCTGCCAACCCGCATGAGTAGCGATTTTTTATATTTACGTGCTTATTTTATATACTTGGCCGAATCGATCCCCCTATGTTTCGTCCCGGTGACAGCATTTGTTGATTAACAAAAATAAATTGTTATTCTCGAAAAGAGTCGTGCTGGCCGCACGATTAAATTCTCAAAAGGTCGTCTGCTGCCAACCTGCATGACAGCAGCTACTTTTTCAATTAAGCTACTTATTGTTTATAATGAGACGAATCGATTGACCTATGATTTAACCCGGTGCCGACTTTGTTAAGTTAATTAAAAAATTGTAATCCGCGAATCGCGCCTCCTTACTCGCACGAAAAATCTCAAAAAAGGCCGTCTGCTGCTAACACGCATGACAGTAGCGACTTTTTCTATTTACCTGATTATTCTATATACTTCGCCGAATCGATCCCCCTATGTTTCATCCCGGTGACGGCTTTTGTTAATTAAGAATTAAAAAAGTTATCCGCCATTCGGGTCTGCGTACTTGAACAAATTTTTTGTTTAAAGTCGTCCGCCGTCAACACGCATGATAATTGCCACTTGACGATTTACATGCTTAATCTATATAAATAGACGAAACGATCGACTCATGATTCATCTCGGTGACGGTTGTTGTTAAGCAAAAAAAACATTATTTCCGCCAGACGGATATATGCGGCTCATTCACGAGCGGCTAAGTGGTGGGGGTAGGCCCTATGCTGCCTCGCTACGCTACGACTCGGGCGCGTACAGTCACGATAAAAATGTACTGGGTTCGGGCGGCGCGCGTCTGCTAGGTCTGTCTGCCAGCTTCAGCGTCATGTTTCTTGTACATGCCAACACAGATTTGCAATATTTCCCATGTAGTTCAAATTGCGCTCGAATCGATCGAATCATTCGAGTGCCATTTCTGTAGAGTGGTGACCATACGAAAGCAAATACTAGCACATGAAACTTGAGATGGTCGAGAGTTGGGGATTACAGGAAGTATTGCGAACGAGTACAATTGCTAGTGACATCAAATTGCCAAATTGAAGAAAATAAGGGTCGGATTTTTAGAATTTATGAGAATAATATATAAATAATGATCTTATGCTTACGTGACCGTTGCCTTCCCAAATACATTCTGGAAAGCTTCGCGAATCGGACTGATTCTGATTTCCTCGTTGGATGCAACAATGATGCTTACATCTCCACCGGAATCTAAAAGCCAAGGATCGCAAAGCGCATATATGTATCCCTGGACATTCACTATCATATTTCTTTGCCGGTACGGCGATACATTATTTAAAAAATAGAATTGCAGGTGCAAATGTATCACCAGAGAAGGAACGCCATCTAAATTTTGCGATAGGTTCTTTTACTGCAAACAATTTTTTTTTTTACTATAACTTTAAAATTCGAATACAACTGGTTTGCGGCATGTGGATGACACGTAGAGTGATGTATATACACAATGATTTAGATGGCAGTTAAATATTTTAACGTGTGTTTTGCTTACAGGTGAACCATGGTGTGATTGCAACACATAAAAAAGGAAGCGTCTCGAGGTGTTCCCCTCCGATTTTGATGAAAGTTGGCATGTTTGTAGAGTAGGTAAAAATAGACGATTTGTATTTCTTTTGTTATATCTGCGGAACCTCATTGGTAGGGAGTGAAACGCACCCTTGAAATTGGGGTATTTTTCGTTTTTCGGCGACAAATCTTTAACAGAACGAGATACGGGGTGATTTCAAATTGCAATGTTTCTTTTTTCGAGTACTATGCATTAGAGATGAAAACGATGCAGATGAGAAAAAAATTCATATTGTTCATTGCAGAAATAGAATTTTTAATGCGTATCTTCGTAAGTTTTCATTTGATGGGAATGTAAGTTTGCACATGTGTAGGGAATGGAAAAGTACCGAAACCATGTTGCTTGTTTTTGTGATATCTCGCAATCGAGGGGTCGAAACCGACCCTCGATTTTTTAGCTTAACCGACGTATAATGAGGTAACCTTTCGCGATACCCGGTGAAATTCGTGTCAATCCAAGCTCGGTCGATGACTCCATTAAATATTAATGTAAAACACACTCGCCCCACCCCTTACAATTCTGTAAGGATCTGGAATATATGACCATAGGAGTGATAGATCAATCTATAGAAACAGAATTCGAAACAGGTTCGAATTTTCTTACACCACATGAAATCCACGAATCAGGCGCAGTAGAATACAACAGTGGAGAAGATTGGTAGCACCAATGTACTTACGATTGGTAGATCCCAAATTTGATAAAAATGTATGTGCAGGAAATGTAGAAAAACTGAGTTATGAATATAAAAAAGAGCTGCAAGGTACTGAAGGTCCGGGACGGACGGGAATAGAAAACTATGTTCTGTGAAAACGAAATTCAGAAACGTCTCGTCAGTGCAACAATCACGCTGGTGGGCCTATAATATAAATAAGGGTGTCATCTCGATAGAAAAGTTAATAAAAATAGTCTACTACACCTTGAACAATTTTATCGACGCCTTAGACAAAAAAGCTGTCTGTCCGTGACATGAACCATCGACAATGGGCCTTACGTAACCAAGAAATAGAAATGCCAGCCATCAATTTTAAAGGTCGCCGTTCACTTATCAACCAGGCACCCGACCAACACAGCCTCGCCTCGAGCGATTGTCATTTCTTAGATGGGCTTTCCATACATATGCACTCACTTGTCACCTCTTGCGAGCGAGGCGATCGGGTGATGCTACGGAGTTGACAAGTGAGTGCACATGTATGCAAAGTCCATATAAGAAATGACAACCGCTCGAGGCGAGGCGGTGCTGGTCGGGTGCTGGGTTGATAAGTGAGCGACGACCTGAAAGTGCCCGACTTTTGGGTGAAAAATGTCAAGAACCATCATCGAATCGTCTCAAGAAATATTACCAAATATGTAACAAGATGGCAATCATTAAGTGCTGAAACACTTCAAAACGAAGAAACGGAACTTATAGAAACGGTGACATAGGAAAACATAGGAACACGGTAAACATAGGGAAGGTTGAGCCAAAAACACCTTTAATTCTGAACAAAGTGGATTCAATTTAGACCTACACACAGGCCGCACATTGGCAATAGAGGGTCAGAAATCCGCAGAGACAGTCAATCGAAAACATCAACAACATGCAGTTATACTGTACAGCCTTTGATTTCTGCGAGTGGCAAGCTTCTTTTGTTTATGAATTATTTTTCATGAACCTTAAAAAACGCATACAAGAGATAAATTTATTTTGTAAATGCTAATTTTTCATAAAATAATATTTATTAAAGGGCAAAATTATGCTTTTTTAGATTTTTATTACGTGAATAAGAAAAACTTTTGTCACTACCAACTTGAAAAAGTATAACATAATCGATAATTATGAAGAAAAAAAACTGTGTCAGTGAATGTTTTATACGACTCATAATGAAGTTTTGAGTCATTTATAATTATGCTATTTATGCTATTTATATAACGAGATTATTTATTATTATTACCATTGATTAATATCAAGTGTTGTCGAAATACGGCAACTTCGCGGACATTGAGATTGGCAGCAATGCTCTTCATTCGCTATCCAAGATTCTCAATCTTTTATTAAACCTTGACGGTTCAATATTGGATATGTATGGCTTCCGATGAGAAAGATGGAATTTTTTTGCTAAATGTTTACAAAGGCGTAGTGTATGTTGTTGCTTAATAGAAAAAAAATGACATCTCTTAAGGTAATCCTATTGCCAGGCTTCAATCCATAGGATTTTCATTTATTTTTTGAGCTTCACTACATATATTAATAGTCTCTGTAAAATTTCAGGGTCGATTATTGACCTAATTACAGATAAAAATATTAAAATTGCGTGTTTTTGTGAAGGAATTCCGAGACGACAAACAAAAACCAATTTCCATTGCTACAAAAGTGTATATAATAGTGGGAATCCGTCAAATTATTAAAAATAATCAGATTTACATACTTAAGACTTGTAATAATCAAATGCTCTCAGAAAAAAATACGCTTATTGACCTAATTTTTATGTAATATCAAGTTTAATTTGAACTTTCGATATTGGATTTATTACTACTTGCGACGATAAAGAGACGTGACAGCAAGGCAACAGCTGACTGTAGTCCTGACCTGATCGCGCTCATTCAAAATTCCACAGCTATTTCGTTTTTAACCGACATATTTCGCCGACACAAATTTTCTACGGTTTTTACCAGTCGTGGCCCGAATACAATGCGTTATATTTCTCGCACCTGACATTGTTTTGACAGATCGACGTTGAAAAGCATGGAGGTTAAACTCGCCTGGTTGAGTAAAAAGAGACGGAGATAGAACCAATGTTGCCAAATATCAAACTTAGAAATACTGCGCGCATCGTTTGAATAACTATTTTTTTCATTTTTCTAATTAAATGTTCACATTCATTGAACAGTTTACACATGGAGAGCATTTCAAAAACCATTGATGACTTTGAGAACCCAAAAACTATGACCTTGACAAAAATAAATTTTTCACCACTGTATCAGCCCTTCGAAATCAATCAAATTACCTCGTGACATTTTTTCCGTCACTCTATTGGCAACGGAGATATTTGGAGTGGTCATGTTAAATGGTCCACCCTGTATATATTTTTGTTAAGCTTGGATTGAGGCTAACGTTCCAACGTCCTCAAACGAGCCTACTGGCTAATTTGGACCTAGAGTGAAACGAACTATGTTTACAGCAGAATATATATTTCTATTGTCTTCGAAATCTGGAAAATCACGACTAATCATTTTAAGCGTTGGTTTCAAGAAGTATATATTACCAATATGGGTCCAGAATCAATAATACTTCTGGATTCTTGAAGCAGTGAATGTCCATCTGCATTCTGAGAAATGGATATGCAACAGACAGATATTACAGTTCTAACTATTCCAGCAGGGAAATATATTGCACTTATTAGTTCTGTAAACACATATTACAATAAACAATCCTTGCAGGTACAATAGGAATAATGTATCCCCTGGATGTTTGAGGCTTTCTTTTATGGGCAAACTTCGTCAAACCCCTTTCAGACGTAGTAATATTACACAGTTACGACGTCAATCTGCATTTGAGAGACAACGTTGTTGAGATACAATCTCTCACACACAATTAGTTCTCTTCGGCAAACAAAACCACAAAACTGTGGTTTTGTTTGTAGTAGAACCCCAGTAGAATTTTGCTTTTGACTAAATGCACTGATAGAAGATATTTGCAGCGAAGCAGCTATTATCAGTTGTGCGTGGTGTAAGAAATCGCTTCATTTCAAACACTTTTATCACGACTACCACTATTGTAATAAATATAATCCAAAAAAATATATAGTTGTAACGTTTATTAAATAAATAAGAGTGTTGTGCCCTGAAAAGACAGGAATTTTTATATTGCTAATGCATGAAGTTCAAAGACCCCATGCGACGATATCGAGCCCGATATTCCGCTCGACTCAGCCGGAAAAACGCTGAATCGCAATCGAACAATTCGAATGTTCTAGAACGATTGGTTGCGAAAACCCGGGTTGCGAAAACCCGAGCCGAAAGATTCAATCGAAAGGCAGTCTTCGGCCAGAAGCCGAGGAGGTCGGTCTCAAGGCATAAAAAAGAATTGTAATATTATTGCCTCATTTTAAATAAAATATAAGTTGTTCAAGTTGCAATATCCTGAGTTGGAGATTTACTCGGAACGGGAAAAGTCCCCACATACCCTCGCCCTCGAGCATCCGACAACCCACGGTGTAAACTTACTCGAGAGCGAAATTCCGTGGTCTCCGCGCATCGTCAGAAGCCGGGGCACAATAAGAGCTACAAAATGTTTCCGAAAATGTAATCATCAAAGGTAGTATGTCTCGGGGGAGAATTTTTCTGTAAATATACGATTCCAATACAGATGTTTCCAGAGGCACGACATTAGCCGGGTATTGCAAAAACCTTACCTCTTTGTGAATTGAGGGGTGCTTATCACCCGATAATTGCAGGCTGTCGATTAAATTTTTAAATACCGTGTGTCAGCTATATTTCACCGAAATTTTCGCCAGCAAAAAACGAGTAATTACAATAAACAAAACGCACTTTTTGTCTTTATTATTATCATCATAAATGTACAGTAATAAAATAATATTATATTTTTTTAAATTGAATTTTATTTCAATTTCGCCCCGTTCACGAGCTATAGCCAAAACACGGATTTTTGAGGGTGCGTTCAACCCCTCAAAAATGGCGGGCCGCCGAAACAAAAAAATTCGCGTCGAATATTTTGACTCACTTTAAATACTGCAAACTTTTTCTATACCAGAGGGTGACACTTTTTGCGGTATCCTCGCCAGAGGGGCGGGGGGGCGGGTGGGGTGGAACAAGTGTATTTTACATAAATATTTAAGTCATCGAATAAGCTTATTTTGAAACAAATTCGACCGGGTATGGTAAAAGGTTAGCTGATTATACGTCGGTATTGGGAAAAAATCAAAGGCGGGTTGGTACTCCGTGATTACGAGTTATCGAAAATAACAAAATATACGTGTTTGCCATTTTTCTAGCCTCTACAGACATGCAACTTTACATCCCAATCAAATGAAAACTTTCGAAGATACGAATTAAAAAATTGCATTTTTGCAATAAACAAGATGAAATTTGTTGCTGTCTACACCGTTTTCATCTCCAATATATAGTACTCCAAAAACGAAACATTACTCTAATTTCAAATTTCTCCAGATCTCGTTCCGTTAAAGAGTTATCGCCGAAAAACACCCCCATTTTCAAGGGTATGTTTGACCCCTTAGAAATGAGGTTGTACTCATAAAAAAATTAAACATATCGACCATTTTGACCCACTTTAAAAACATGCAAAATTTGGTCAAAATCGAAGGGAGACACATTGAGACGTTTCCTTGTGAGAAAGATTCCTCAGACAACCTGTACTGGATTCGTCCAGAAATAGAATTAGTTATCCAATTTAATCTACAATCATGTGGAGAGAACGGAATAATATTTTATCGATTGGAAGTATACTTGAGAGAAATAGGAGAAAAAATGATAAGTAGTTTGATAAGCCTGAATATTTGCAATTAAGGTAGGTACAATACACATAACGGCATAAATGAAATAAGTAGGGTACATACATATATGGTAATATCGAACTGCAACATCTGAACTGCAGTTCTAACTAAAATATTCTGCTGTTATAATTGAATTTATGGTTTGAACGGTATCAAAGGGCATAACTACTCGAGCGTTGAATTCAAAACCATGTTAATTGTTGTACTTATCGACAGATCCTCAAAGAAATTATCATAACAGTTTGTTGTGTTTGTAATTTTATTTTGGATACTTTTCTTCGTTATTTATGAATACTTTCAAATGCCAGGTGGGATTGGAAGTTACCTGGCCAATGTATATCTCATCTTTGAAATGGCTATTTTTAGGATAACAGGATGGTGCATAACCGAATCATCGAGTTTTTCCAAACAAACTCCGTTCAATGCCTTAATAGTATAATTTATAGTTATAATAATGAAAAATCATTAAATATATTTGTAGAAAGAATATCGCGATAAAAACGGCGATGAATGACGAGTCATTGTAAGGGGTATTTGATGTTTGAAATTTTTAATTATGATTATTTGACATCAAAGGCCTTATTGGCCTCTGAAATGGTTATACTTTATGGGAACAATCTTCACTTTCCATTCCTTGGCAATCACCTAAACATTAAGAGCAAAACTGAGAACAATTTTTTTCAATTGACGTAATAGTCATTAATTTGTTGCAATATGACAAGCAGTTTGGGTCATTTACATAACCTACTGTACCCAAATCAGAAATTTTTTATTTATACTCAATGCAAAATGTGCGACGTGACATTTGAATGTAAAGGGGATAGCTGAAATTTTTTAACAGAGCCATCTCAGAGATAAATTGTATTTAGGGCAGAAGAAAGTCGTCAAAATCTGTATGTGTGAGTTCTAAGGAGGTTGACTTTTTGTTTTTGATAAAACAAAACTTAATCATATATGAGTTGGCTCCCCTGGAAAGTTTGTGAGGTTGTTCGGACCTCGTACATACCTTTCAAGTATCCCTACTTTTAGTGAAATAATACAAATGAATAGGGTCCACAATTGTCACTATGAGTAGATATATTTTACCAAACATCTAATTTAAATATAATTGTAACCCTTTTTAAATACTGTAACTTAGAGGGAAAAAAGTAGTAACCATCCTCTGGAAAGTTTATGAAAGAATGTGGATCTTCACTCACAAATAAACTCACGCATCTGAGGGTCTAAAGTAGTGATCATGGAATTAACACTGCTCTTTGCCTTTTCTGCAACTTTGCTAAGAACATTGCTGTTGGCCACTGTTTCCTTGACCCACGAGAAAAGGTAGCTGGCCCTGGCTGATCCGGGTCCTTGATCTGGCTGGCTGATATTTATGCTTTTCTCCCCAGCGATTGCTTCCATCATTTCTTCCACCAGAGGTTTTATCTGGACTCCTGGAGTAGTTGAAAGCTTTTTTCTGACAGTATCACTGCTGTTTTCCACATTCGAAGCTACTTCCTTGGCTATCGGAAGTTCTGAAGGTCGAGTCGCAAAATTCGGCAGTGCCGAAGGAGGAGCTATGTTCGAGAGTAAATTTCCCGAGGAAGTTGAAACACATACAGGTGATACGAGCAGGGACGTTGAAGACGCAAGACTGCTGATGGAATCTACATGGATAAAAAATTGAAAGCGTATTGTCAAATGGATGAGCAAAAAGAGATGCCGCTATGGGAATTTAGAAAAATGTTGCTGACGTAAGAAACTATCAGATTGTCACTATTACAAACTTAATACAAATATAAAAATTATTTAATTATTTAAAGATTAAACATTAAAAAGTTTATAATTAACAGAAATTTAATAAATATGTTTCCTTTCATACAAATTGAAAAGAAAAATGGCAGTTCGTAAAATAACGTTTATTTGCAAAATTTCATTGGGACAAATTTTCTTATGACCAATGAAGCAATCTCACGGATACCGTTAATATTTATTGGGGTTTTTGTTTTCACATCGTAAATATCTGATAAAAAATGGTATGTGGGAATCACCGTACGGTTTATTTAAAGATGTTTACGATATAAATTGTTCGAACCTTTTTTTCCTGCATCGCCAGATATCGACATATCGTAAACTTTCTCTTCCACGAACTCGAACGTAGATTCACCATTAGATTCGTCAGTCATGCTGTTACGCAGTTATTTTTTCTATTTGCGCGTATTCTTTTTAGTGATAATACTGTTTTCTATCCGATAAAATTATGTTACAAAATCGTTAAGAGATTTTGTTAGAAAATAAAAATGTAGTGTGAATTGTCTGCAGTTTTTGAGCATTGTGATCAAGGAGACTAGAGTAAAGGAGTCCAAACTCCCTATCCTAGCCTGTATGTACGAAGTTCTTTCAATCGGTCGCAGAGATGTAGTGCTCAGTTCCGCCGCAGGCGTCGCTAGTGTTCCCCAGAGCCCATAATATATAGTAATACAAACTGCATAAGGTCCGAGCTCCGCCTCAACGACCAATCACAAAACTGGGGTGATCGTGTTTCTCTCTCATACTCACTTGGAACAGTCATGGTGCGTTCTCTCTCGCACACTCGAACGATAATACACCTAAGTGGGGATTCTTTCTATTATAATATATAATAATATTGTGTACATATATATAATAAATGAAATATAAATAACATTAATGAAACAACTCGTGTTGTTTTATTCATATGGGCTTATTATATAATAAGCACATCAGATATAATAATTATATAATAAGTACAAGGAGAGTTACTTTATTATGGAAACTTATGATTTGCCTGTTATGTTTAAAAATATAGCTAATTATAATGAAACGCGAATAAAGCGATAAACTAACCGTAATGTATCTCGTAATGTATTTATTATTCGGATGCGCGTTACATACAAGAAACCGGGCGAATGCGGGAATGTTGGCTCTACATGCTGGGGTTGTCTTTTCAACACGTGCTTGTCATATGTATACCCATGAAAACTGGTTATTTGCTAGTTACGTTTAAAAATGAAGGTAAACATGAATTAAATTAAGCGATGAACCAACCGAACAAGCCGTCAAGCCTAATTGAACCCCAAGCGCGGCAATCACTTAAATATGAGAAGATTATATTTACCACCATAAACTTAGCCGGACAACTTTAACTTCTCAAGGTTTTTTCATTCCCAATCGTTTGGTGGTCGTTTGGTGGTGATTGGTAGCCTAATAAGAAGGTTTGGTGGTCGACCGTTTCGTTATAATTAATTGAGACTTTTTTCCGTAAAGTTTGCCGGACCTTTTTTTATTTATCACGCAATCCATAAAATGCCCTGCCGAATCGCTGCAGAATCGTTTGGTGGTCACAAATATGCAAATCCCAGCGTTTGGTAGTTAATTCCCTAGTTATTCCGGTCGAAAAACAATCTACGTCTAGGCGCATACGATGGAGGGCCGTAATTGCTTATTTATAGATCCAACTGAATACAGCGCAGTGATATTTCAATTCATTTATGTTTTTCTTCCCCAATCTCGTTCCAATAAGTCTCAAACGGAAGATAATCCTTTGGTAGTGATTGGTAGCTTAATTGAAACGTTTGGCAGTTAATTCCTTAATTACGCCAAACGAAAAACCATCTACGTTTAGATGAAGGGATAGAGGGCTTTAGTTGGCGGTTGATGGATCCACCGGAATACGGAGCAGTGATATAAGAATTTCTTTATGTTTTTTTCCACCGATCTCGTTCCAATAAGTCTCATACGGAAGATAATCGTTTGGTAGTGATTGGTAGCTTAATTAAACCGTTTGATAGTTAATTCCTTAATTACGCCGATCAAAAAACCATCTACGGTTAAATGCAGGCGATAGAGGGCTGTAGTTGGCTGCTGATGGATCCAACAGAAAACGGAGCAGTGATACATCAACGTCTTTACGTTTTTTCACTGATCTCGTTCTATTTAATAAGTCTCAAACGGAAGATAATCTTTTGGTAGTGGTTGGTAGCTTAATTACAACGTTTGGTAGTTAACTTCTAAATTACGCCGATCGAAAAATCATCAACCCGTAGACACAGGCGATAGAGGTCTGTAATTGGCTGCTGAAGGAGCTAACGGAATACGGAGCAGTGATATTTTAATTTCTTTGTGTTTTTCTTCACCGATCTCGTTATAATAAGTCTCATACGGAACATAATAGTTTGGTAGAGATTGGAAGCTTAATTAAAACCGTTGCCCGTTAATTCCTCAATTATGCCGATCGAAAAACCATCTACGGTTAGACGCAGGCGATAGAGAGCTGTAGTTGGCTGCTGAGGATCTATCGGGATACGGAGCAGTGATATTTCAATTTTTTTATGTTTTTCTTCACCGATCTCGTTCTAATAAGTCTTACACAGAAAATAATCGTTTCGTAGTGATTAGGAGCTTAATTAAAACCGTTGCTAGTTAATTCCTCAATTACGCCGATCGAAAAACCATCTACGGTTAGACGCAGGCCAATAGAGGGCTGTAGGTGGCTGCTGAAGGATCTAACGGAATACGTAGCAGTGATATTTCAATTTCTTCATGTTTTTCTTCATCGATCTCGATGCAATAAGTCTCATACGGAAGACAATCGTTTGGTAGTGATTGGTAGCTTAATTGAAACGTTTGGTAGTTAATTCCTCAATTACGCCGATCGAAAAACGATCTACGGTTAGATGTAGACGATATTCCAATTTCATTATGTTTTTTTTCACCGACCTCGTTCTAATAAGTTTAAGATAATCGATTGGTAGTGATTGGTAGCTTAATAAAAACGTTTTGTAGTTGATTCCATTATTACACCAATCCTAAAACCCTCTATGTTTGGATGAAGGGATACAGGGCTGTAGCTGGCTGCTGATGGATCCAACGGAATACGAAGCAGTAATATTTTAATTTCTTTATGGTTTTCGTCACCGATCTCGTTCTAATAAGTCTCAAACATAAGATAATCGTTTGGAAGTGATTGGTAGCTTAATTACAACATTTTGTAATTACTTCTTTAAGTACGCGGATCGAAAAATCATCGACCCTTAGACACAGGCGATAGAGGGCTGTAATTGGCTGCTGAAGGATCTAACGGAATACGGAGCCGGGAGATTTTAATTTCTTTGTGCTTCTCTTCACCGATCTCTTTCTAATAAGTCTCATACGGAAGATAATCGTTTAGTAGTGATTGGTATCTTAATGAAAACTTATGCTAGTTGATTTCTCAATTACGCCGATCGAAAAACCATCTACGGTTAGACGCAGGCGATAGAGGGCTGTAGTTGGCTGCTGAAGGATGTAACGGAATACGGAACAGTGATATTACAATTTCTTTGTTTTTCTTCACCGATCTCGATGCAATGAGTCTCATACGGAAGATAATCGTTTGGTAGTGATTGGTAGTTTTATTGAGACGTTTGGTAGTTAATTCCTCAATTACGCCGATCGAAAAACCATCTACGGTTAGATGCAAGCGATATTCCAATTTCATTATGTTTTTTTCACCGACCTCGTTCTAATAAGTTTCAAACAAAAGATAATCGATTGGTAGTGATTGGTAGCTTAATGAAAACGTTTTGTAGTTGATTCCATTATTACACCAATCCTAAAACCCTCAATGTTTGGATGAAGGGATACAGGGCTGTAGCTGGCTTCTGATGGATCCAACGGAATACGGAGCAGCGATATTTTAATTTCTTTATGGTTTTCTTCACCGATCTCATTCTAATAAGTCACAAACATAAGATAATCGTTTGGTAGTGATTAGTAGCTTAATTATACCATTTGGTAGTTACTTCCTTAATTACGCCGATCGAAAAATCATCGACCCTTACACACAGGCGATAGAGGGCTGTAATTGGCTGCTGAAGGATCTAACGGAATACGGAGCCGTGATATTTGTATTTCTTTATGTTTTTCTTCACTGATCTCGTTCTAATAAGTCTCATACGGAAGATCATCGTTTGGTGGTGATTGGTAGCTTAATTAAAACGTATGGTAGTTAATTCCTCAATTACGCCGGTCGAACAACCATCTACGGTTAGACGCAGGCGATAGAGGGCTGTAGTTGGCTGCTGAAGAATCTAACGGAATGCGGAGCAGTGGTATTACAATTTCTTTTTGTTTCTATTCACCGATCTCGTTCGAATAAGTCCCAAACGGAAGATAATCGTTCTGTAGTGATTGGTAACTTCATAAAAAAGTTTGGTAGTTAATTTCTTAATTAGGCTGATCGAAAAACCATCTACGGTTAGACGTAGGCATTAGAGGGCTGTAGTTGGCTGCTTATGGATCGAACGGAATATGGCGCAGTGGTATTTCAATTTCTTTGTGTTTTTGATCACCGATCTCGTTCCAATAGTTCTCAAATGGAAGATAATCGTTTGGTGGTGATTGATAGGCATATTGGTCGGTGATGGATCCAACGGAATTCAGAACAGTTGGAGCTAGGGGGCAGTTGTGGAGGGGATATAGGGGTAGTGGAATGGGCGGCAGAGGAGAGATGTGGAATTGGCGGTAGAACGACGTTCAGGCGGATTGTGGGGCTCGTAAAAAGGGAAAGACCCTGTACGGCTGGAAACGCCAATAAAATATATATCTATAAATCAAACAGCCAAATAAGTCAAACCTGATCTAGAGTTTGAACTATGATCGGGAGTTGCGTGCTAAGCAAAAAAGATTAATTACGGTTAAAGGTTGGAAGGGGGAAGCAACCCGGTTCCTTCCGCCCTCTTTGCCGTTACGTTCACTTTCTCATTCTTCTCGTGTACTCAACGTTTACAGCAGCAGTAAAGAGTGTAATCACATTCTCTTCCGATCACGGAAGAAAGGGAGCCTCTTATTGTCTGTCGCTAGCTAACTTATTGGACTTATTGGAACGAGATCGGTGAAAAAAAGACAAAGAAATCTAAATATCACTACTTCGTATTCCGTCGGATCCATCAGCAGCCAACTACAGCCCTCTATCACCTGCGTCCAAGCGTCGATAGTTTTTCGATCGGCGTAATGACGGAATTAACTACCAAACGTTTTCATTAAGCTACCAATATGATGATCGTTTGGTAGTGACCAAACTATCATCTTCCGTTTGAGACTTATTAGAATGAAATCGGTGAAGAAAAACATATAGAAATATCACTGCTCCGTATTCCGTTAGATCCATCCGCAGCCAACTACAGCCCTATATCACCTCTTCCAATCATAGATGGTTTTTCGATTAGCGTAATTATGGAATTAACTATTAAACGCTTTAATTAAGCTACCAATCACTATCAAACGATTATTTTCCGTTTGAGACTTATTCGAACGAGAGCGGTAAAGAAAAACATAAAGAAATTGAAATATCACCGCTCCGTATTCCGTTAGATCCTTTAGCAGCCAATTACTGCTCTATATCGCCTGCGTCTAAGGGTAGATGATTTTTTGATCGTCGTAATCGAGGAATTGACGACCAAATGTTTTAATTAAGCTACCAATCACCACCAAAAGATTATCTTCCGTATGAGACTTATTGGAACGAGGTCGATGAAAAAACATCAAGACCTTGATATATCACTGCTCCGTATTCCGTTGGATCCATCAGCAGCCAACTACAGCCCTCTATCGCCTGCATCTAACCGTAGATGGTTTTTCGATCGGCGTAATTAAGGAATTAACTATCAAACGTTTTAATTAAGCTACCAATCACTACTAAGCGATTATCTTCCGTATGAGACTTATTGGAACGAGATCGGTGAAAAAAAACCAAAAGAAATTCTTATATCACTGCTCCGTATTCCGTTGGATCTATGAATCACCAATAACGGCCCTCCATCGTATGAGCCTAGACGTAGTTTTTCGACCAGGATAACTAATGAATTAACTACCGAGCGCTGGGATTTGCATATTTTTCACCACCAAACGATTCTGCATTGATTCGGCGTCGCATTTTATGGATTGCGTGATAAATAAAAAAAGGTACGGCCAACTTTACGGAAAAAAATTCTCATTTAATTATAACGAAACGGTCGACCACCAAACCTTCTTATTAGGCTACCAATCACCACCAAAGGACCACCAAATGATTAGGAATGAAAAAACATTGAGAAGTTAAAGTTGCCCGGCTAAGTTTGTGGTAGTATCCAGGCGGCCCATCGTTGGGTCATCAATCTTCTGTGACTCCCTGTTGAGTTCCTTTGATTTGATTCTTAATTAGTAATAAGTTTGCGCACAATTCAATTGAATAATTATTTCCAAATGAGGTCACGAATGAAAAAAATTTTACGCCTCGGCTATGACAGATCAGGATCGAAAGTCATAACCGAACCAAGAACGGATATCCGGCGTCTTTATTAGAAGACTGCGATTGGTCGCTGAAGGTCCAACCATAGAACAAAATTGTAAAACACGGATGCACTCGCTATCTCTTGTCTGATTTCCCTTCAATCAGTCTTGATTTATAGCAAAACTCCCGGAAGCGTTTGGTATTCAATTTAGAACGATTGGTAGTCGATCACTAGATTGCGCCAACGAGAAATACGCGTGTATCGTAAACGGCGAGCTGTGATTGGTCGCCAGAAGCCGCAGCGGAAAAAGGAATTTCTAACAAAAATTCACCCATTATTCTGTGTCTTATTTCATTGTGATAAGACTTAATCGATAGAAAAACACATGGAGGCTAGAGTGGGAGGAGTCCGATCTGTGCATTTCAAAGTGGCTACAAAAATGTAGTCAACAGGGATGGCGCCACTATCTCTTAGACCTCGAGAAGTAGGCTAAATATCGATGTCGTGTAAGAGAGATGGAAGAGGATCGAAAACGCACCCTAGCCTCCACGGCAAATACAGTAGAATCTCGCTTATCCGAGGTAATGTGGGGCGAACGTACCTCGGATTAGTGAAATCTCGGATAATACGGAAAACAGTAGCAATATAGGACCATTCCCTGCATAAGCATAGCAGATTCTCCCGTTTTATCCGAGATTCCGCGTATTATCCGAGGATACACCTCGGATAACTCGCAGAAATCGAAGGTCGGATAAACGAGGTTCTACTGTACCAGCAAATACGATAATATACACACAATATTTGAACAATTTGAGAATTGTTTAAATGGAATTTTCGAGACAAACCAGCCTTGATTTTGACAAGAGGACACAGATATTTTATCTTTAGAGCATTGGAGCATGTTTTTATCTTGAAATGATTGAAGCAAGCAATATCGCTTCGACTTTATATTGTTATTACGGTGTTTTTCTCAAATCGAAAAATAACTACGGGTACATTTTTTTAAATTTCTTACCTCTATGAGTAATTGTAATTTCTTTTGTGTGATTTTCTTTTTATTTTCATTCATATATGTTTTCGTCAGAATAATCGCGTTACCGATTCGCTGATTGCGAGTCTTAATACAAACAGATCGCAAAGCATTGTTCTTTGACTAGGAATAATTTACCATCATATTGACCTGAGTAAAAAATGTATTCAGGAATAAAAAAATTATTACTTAAGACCGATTCCACCGTTCGTTGTACAAGAAAACAATACAGGACAATTTTTTTAATTCCTTACGGCACTGAGTAATTGCAATTTCTCGTCTATGATTATCTTTTAATTTTTATTTAACCCTAAAACTCATGACTGGGGGCCGGTCGCACCCCAATTTTTTATGCAAGAAATGACTTTTTTGCCGTTTTCAGTCTTCGAATGGATTGTTCACTAATGGAAAGATGATTAAATCAGATGGCTCGCACTCTATTTACTTTCTTATGAAAATGCGAAGAAATTGAGGTATGATAAAGTCTATTTATTCCCGTAGGACCAGTTTAATGACAAAGAACAGCACAGGGTGCATATACACCCCAGGCATGCGTTTGGCGATAAACAAGTCATCAGTTGTTGGGTTAAATATCATTATCGCAACAATTATCGCGGTACCGTTCGCTGTTTGCGAGTTTTAATATAAGCAGATCGCAAAGCATTGTTCTTTGACAGCGGGGATTAATTTACCGTCGTATTTAACTAAGAAAATAAAAATTAATTCAAGAAAATAAAGCATCAGTATTATATTTAAGACATTTTCTACCGTTCGGTGTACAATTAACCACTGTAATAATGAAAATATTTTTCTATCCCTACGTTTCGCATTATTATTATTTTCGGCCTTTTTCACCGTTAATTATGCAACTAATGCATATTGTTCATTGGGCATTACTATATTAAAAATATTCTCCTATATTTACGCATTTACGGAGATCTCTCCGGTATATATCGTTTTGCATTTCTTTAGCACGCAGCCCACTTCTCAAGTATCATTCTGCGGCATATACAGCTCACTTCTCATTTTTTTATGTTCCGTCTCCGTCACACGCAGCTCACTTCTCGACGTCGTAGCAATAGTGGCGCCATCCCTGTTTGACCCCATTTTTGTAGCCACTTTTTTCAAGTCTCTCTATAAGAGTTCGGACTCCTCCCACTCTAGCCTCCATGGAAAAACATCTAATAGCGTTTGATGTTCTATTCATGACATTTGGTAGTCGATCGCTAAATTATGCCAGTGGACGGTTCTGATTGGTTGCCAGAAGCCATAGTCCTAGAACGGCTGATTAACCCAAATTCATCCATTATTTTTTTACCAATTTTGGTCCAACTATTCTTGATCAAAATAAACATATGCGGCAACGTTCGATATTCTATTCAGGGCGTTTGGTAGTTTATCATGAAATTAGGCTAATGAAAAATACATGCGGATCATGAATGGAAAGCTATCCCAGTAAGAAATTTGGCGACAACACAATGGCAACACTACGCCAAGAGAGAGCAAGTTGTGACGGAAAAATTGCATCCTTTGCCGCCGCATTAAGCTGTGGTCTAGCAGCACAGCATTGCGCATCCTCGCGTGAATGCTGGTGTTAATATTGCAGTACGAAAGTACAGAATATTGGCGGTACATTTGGAGCACGTTCATTGCTGGGTTATTGCAGCATTGCGACTAAAAATTTGGAATGCGTTATTTCGGCAAGCTGAGGGCACATTGGAGATACGTTGTAACGCTCCATTGCCGATAGAAACGAGGCACGTTATTGCGGCATTGAGACGGAAAATTTGGAATACGCTATGCGGCAATGAGAGGGCACATTGGTGGCATGCTGTGACGTTCCGTTGCCGGCATATTTAGAACACGCCGTAACCTGGGAATAGACGTCCGATTTTTTCTTTCCGACTATCCGATCCGACTATCGGAACGCACTCGTGCCATACATTTGTTTCAGCATGCAATACACATCCGATCCGACTATCGGAACTCAGATCCGCCTATCGGATCGGATGTGTATTGCATGCTCACTCAAATTTATGGCACGAGTGCCTTCCGATAGTCGGATCCGACTGTCGGATCGGATTGTCGGAAAGAAAAAATCGGACGTCTATTCCCAGCCGTAACGCTCCTTCGCCGGCATAAACGAGACCCGCTATTGCGGTGTAGTAACCGGCTAAATGGAGTTCTGCATTACCGGTAGCTGGGCAGGCGAAAAAAAAAGAGGGCAAAATAAATAATTTGATTAAATACAGTCGCACACACGTACTGGTTCGTGTGTGCGACGCCCGCGAATGATTGAGGGCCACGCGTCATCCCCGTAATTATTTTTTCCTGAAAGTACGAGGCAGGGATTCGAACCCGCGGTTTCACGATGGGCTGGTTTAGAAGGCAAGCACGCTAACCACTCGACCATCCAACGGGTTCAACTTATATGACTAATTATATGATTATGACATTTGTCGTAGCGAATCTGCCTATGGTTATAACCATATACCTTGTTTTTGCCGACAATGGAACGTCACAGCGTGCCGCCAATGTGCCCTAACCTTGCTGGAATAACGTATTCCAAACTTTCCGTATCAATGCCGCGATAAGTTGCCTCGTTTTTACCGGCAACGGGGCGTCACAGCGGGGTGCATTTATGACTGAAACGCGATATAAAAATGTCATCACTCCAAATCTGGAGCTTGCAGCATCAATACCGTTGTTGCAGCAGGTAATTGTTGCGTATATTTGCTGCAAACTTGCCGTCTTGGCATCACACATTTATTTCGCCAAACCACGCACTGTGGCGCAAATTTGCAGCTTAATGCGGAAGCAAAAGACAGCATATTAGTGTCACGGTGTGCTGCCGTATGCTGTACTCTTTCCGCTATAATGCTGACATGTGAATTTTCACAGCACTTTTGTCTATCAGGGTATGATTGGAGACTAGATGCCGCGGCGGAAGAATAACCTATTTTTGCAAATTCCCAAGTTATTTTTGGTTAATCCTGTTCTAATGAGACTTGATCGATAGAAAAGCATATTACAGTGTTTGGTATTCTATCCGGGGGGTTTGGTAGTCGATCACGAAATTATTCCAATGCGTAATACTTGTGGGTCCTGAATGGAGGGTCGTGATTGGTTGCTAAACGACCATTAAGGCCCGGTTCCACACCTCTCGGTTAACCGAGTTAACCGAAGTTTAAGAGCGACTGGACCAATCAGAACCACGCTGAGTTGGCTAAACTCCGGTTAAATCGGTTAATCGAGAGTTGTGGAGCCGGGCCTCAACGATTCGTGAAGAAAATGGCCGCTTAGACATAGTGTGGGCGATTCCAAGTTATGGACCGATTTTTAAATCTCGATTTTTTGAAAAACGGGAAACTACCAAACGACGATTTCAATGGGCTAATAAATGCTACCAAACAGCCACCAAACGATTCGTTAAAAAAATGACCGATTAATCGAAGTTGGGGGTGGTGGGGGAATAATGGTCCGATACTAATCGCTCTTCTGCTCCCCCCCCCCAACACTTCGACTAATCGGCCTTTGTTTTACGAATCGTTTGGTAGTCGTTTTGTAGCGCATTGAAATCGTTGGGTAGTTTTCCGTTTTTTTAAATTGAGATTTAAAAATCGGTCCACAATTTGGCACCCTCGCCCCTCACTTCGACCAATCAAGCTTTTATCCACGAATCTTTTGGTAGTCGTGCGTGCGTAAATAGGTTCTTGGTCCGCCGCGACTTGTGGCGACCAATCACAGCTCACCGTTCAGTTGATCATAGTGAGCAGCTATTGGTCGCCAGAAGCGATTCTAACAAAAATTTTCCCATTATTTTGTGGCTAATTCATTGTGATGAGACTTAATCGATAGAAAAATAAATCATAGCGTTTGGTATTCTATTCAGGTCGTTTGGTAGTCGATCAATCATTAACGCCAATGCAAAATACAGCGAATCGGGAATGGAGCGCTGGGATTGGCCAACTTACTGCCCAATTTTTGACTATCGATTTTTCGAAAAACGGAGAACTACCAAACAATTTGAATGGTTTACCAAACGTTACCAAACGACCACTAAACGATTCGTAAAAAAAAGTTCGACTAGTCAAAGTGGGGGGGCTAACTTTGACGAGGTCTCCGATAATGTGGCAAACGGGCAGTTTTCGCTTCTGCCACCCGAAGCGCTGCTAGGTAGAAGTTAGACCAGGAAGACTAGAGGTAAGGAGTACGAACGCCGTGTCGTGGAAACCAGAGATTAGTAAGGACATGCACAACGCTCCCCCTTTCGGCAGAGATTAGTAGGGAGATGTACGACGCTCCCCTTTTCGGCGTGCTTCGGAAATGGCGCTAAATCGCGGCGGCGAGTTCGGGAATATGATTTTGTGTGCATCGCCTCTGTCGAGGTTGCAGATTCCCTTGTAGCCGCGCGAGTCGTGAGCACCGCTCAAGTCGATATCGCAGTCAGCGTGCACACGAATGAGTAGCTCGGTGGGGGGAAAGTCTCTGCCCCTCACTCACTCGACAGGCGAACGGAGCGAGGTTTTCCGTCCGATCGAGCTCGACATATATGTGTGGCCGTACTGCGGATTGGAATATGCACTAGATGAATTTCAAAGAGAAAGACATGTATCGAGAAAATTGTTTTCTCTCGGTTGGTCGCTTATGCCGAGAATGCGGGTTAAAAAAAATTAACGACGAACCGCGTTGAAAAATAAAACGCCGAAACGACCGTGGAAGGTTCAAAAAAAAATCTTGAGCCTTTGCTGCATTCATATATGTTTAATTTAAAAAAAAGACATTGGCTACCGGGGATCGAACCCGCGTCGTCTGCACTCAGAGCCCGCACGCTGATACATCAACCGCGAGACTTGTCACTGCAAACCTGCCTTACGTATACGCACTTATCCAACCTTTAAAAAAAATTGCTGCAGGACCAATTGCATATTGTTTTTATGACCCCAAAGTATTATTGAAGACAAAAGAAAACGATTTTTCCAAATAACTAGAGTGGTGTTATCCCTTAAAGAAAAGACATTGATTTTTTGATCGTTGTAAATGTATATCCCCTCTTAAAGACTTTAAGGCGTCTGGCCACCTTGGCCGATCGAAAAATGGGTATACGTAAAAATAATAAACTCGAAAGTATGGGCCGGAATATTTCTATTTTTTTACGCAACGCCAGAAAGGGCTTTAAGAATAACGTTAATAAATTTCCGTTCAAAATATTAAAAAATGGCGCCGTTATGCACATTGCCGCGGAAGCCCGCCGCACGATACGCGCGGTAGTTATCCCAGCTGTTACCAGGTCATGTCACATCCGCAAAAAAAATCAGCTCATCCGTGAGTAGTGTCGCTACAATGTAGCGTAGCGGTTTTTTTCTCGAAAATTAAAAAAATTATGGTGAGCCGAAGAAAAAAATTTGTATTTTTCACCGAACTTATGGCTCACCATATTTTTTTAATGGTTGAAAAAAAACCGCTGCGCTACATTGTAGCGACACTACACACGAATGAGCTGATTTTTTTTTCAGATGCGACATGACCGCGTAAGAGCTGGAACAACGTCCGCGCGTATCGTGCGGAAGGCCTCCGCGGCAATGTGCATAATGGCGCCATTTTTTAATATTTTGAACGGAAATTTATTAACGTTATTCTTAAAGCCCTTTCTGACGTTGTGTAAAAAAGTAAAAATATTACGGCCCATACTTTCGAGTTTATTTCTTTTTTTAATATACCCATTTTTCGATCGGCCAAGGTGGCCAGACGCCTTAAAGTCTTTAAGAGGGGATATACATTTACAACGATCAAAAAATCAATTTCTTTTCTTTAAGGGATGACACCACTCTAGGAATTTGGAAAATTCGTTTTCTTTTGTCTTCAATAGTACTTTGGGGTCATAAAAACAATATGGAATTGGTCCTGCAGCGAATTTTTTTTAAGGTTGGATAAGTGTGTACACGTACGGCAGGTTTGCAGTCACAAGAGCCTCGCGGTTGATATATCAGCGTGCGGGCTCTGAGTGCAGACGACGCGGGTACGATCCCCGGTAGCCAATGTCCTTGTTAAAATTAAACATATATGAATTAAATATCATAAATAATGCCTGGACAGGCGAGAAGAGCTAAAGCGAGAGTAAGTTCGAAGTTTTTTGAATATAAAATGAAGAAAAAAGATAGATTCAAAAAAGTCCATTTACCAGTGATCGAACCCGGACCGCAAGCATCGTTAATCCGTCATGCTGCCAACTCAGCCGCGACGCTCATTGAGGATAGAGAAACATTTATGTTACACGCTTATCCTTAATGTTTACTGTTGAAAAAAAAACGCCGTAACGACCACGGCAAAGGCTCAGGATTTCTTTTTGAACCTCCCACGGTCGTGTCGGCGTTTTATTTTTCAACGTGGATCGTCGTTAATTTTTTTAACCCGCATTCTCGGCATACGTGGCCAACCGAGAGAAAACAATTTTCTCGATACATGTTTTTCTCTTTGAAATTTATTTAACGCATATTCCAATCCGCAGTACGGCCACACATATATGTCGAGCTCGATCGGACGGAAAACCCTGTTCCGTTCGCCTGTCGAGTGAGTGAGGGACAGAGACTTTTCCCCCACCGAACTACCCATTCGTGTGCACGCTCACTGCGATATCGACTTGAACGGTGCTCACGACTCGCGCGGCTACAAGGGAATCTGCAACCTCGACAGAGGCGATGCACACAAAATCATATTCCCGAACTCGCCGCCGCGATTTAGCGCCATTTCCGCGGCACGCCGAAAACAGAGATTAGTAGGGAGATGTACAACGCCCCCCTTTTCGGCGTGCTTCGGAAATGGCGCTAAATCGCGGCGGCGAGTTTGGGAATATGATTTTGTGTGCATCGCCTCTGTCGAGGTTGCAGATTCCCTTGTAGCCGTGCGAGTCGTGAGCACCGCTCAAGTCGATATCGCAGTCAGCGTGCACACGAATGGGTAGCTCGGTGGGGGAAAAGTCTCTGCCCCTCGCTCTAGTGCAGCGAGATCGCGCGTAAAAGTTACCCCCTCTCTAGTCTCTTACGCGCCCATCACACCATCATAGTAGCGCGTGTCCGTGAGCGAGCGATGCTCGGACATCTTCGGAAAGAGCCGAGCATGGTCGAAGTGTACCAACGCGCCTTCGGCAGCTACACCAATGCATGGACGCTGAACACGTTCATGTGCGGCCAAGCCGAAACGAAAGCTTCGAGGGAAAAAGCAATCTGAGCACGACTCGCACGTGACGTCACCCATCGGCACGCGCGAGACTTTTAGATGATTTCAATGCTTATTTAACTCTTGATTCTTTGCGTTATTAATGTATACAAAAAAATGTGTCGCTTATTTTTTTAGTTTATACGTTAATTTAAATATAATAATAAATCTAAATCACAACTTATTTATCTTATATAAAATTGTTTACGCTTTACTTACATCCGTCCTCATGCCAAATAAATTATAATTCATAAAAGTAAGTGAAAATATATTGATATTCGTATTATTATATTAATTCTCATACTTTCATCAAGCGATAAAGCATTATCCCCAAAAACAAACCAATCATCCATCCGGCCGCGAATCGTAAGTACCAGAAAGTGCACGTATTCTACAAGCGATGAGACGGTCCCGTTGGTAGCGTTCCTGGCTTCGGTCCGCAGGGGCCCCCAGTGCAAATTTTTCTCCAAATTTTTCATAATTTCTTATATTTTAATCACATTTGAGATTTTCGGAGAAAAAGTGATTTAAAACAGATTCAAGTACTGGTCTATTTCCCAAAAACTCATTTTTTTTACTGAAAATTCATGATTTCTCTTTTTTTTCCCGGAAATTTCTCTTTTTCCTATGACCTGAGTGAACGGCTGCGGAGATATTCGGAGAAAAGTTAAAGATGAAAAGAAAATGAGATTTTCGTTAAAAAAAACTTTTTATTATTATTTTTTTCCGGAAATTTCCCTTTTTCCTATTACCTGAGTAAACGGCTGCGGAGATATCCGGAGAAAAGTTGTAGATGAAAAAAAAAGATTTTCGTAAAAAAAACTTATTACAATTTTTTATCCCTCATAATTCTGAGAAATAATGGATTTCCGAAATTTTTGCAAACATTATTTTCCTTAAGGGGTAACACCACTGTAACAGCCTGCCACGAAGCGTTTCAGACAAATAATACTTGGGGTAATTATTAAGCATATATTGAAGTATATTGCAAAAAAAATGTATGGGAAAATATTACAAAATGGCGACACTGCAGCAAATTCTTCCGAGGCATGTTGAACTTAAGGTGCTCTACGGCACGCGGTATAACTTGTGCCAATTTTGATCTGGACAAAATAATTTTTTTTAAATTAAATCTCAATGAGTGGTTTTTTCCTTAGGTACACGCTTGTCGCGTTTGTTACCTATTCTTTCCCATCATTATGACCGTTCTTTCCTCTACTGTTTACTCCTTTTCTTCTCCATCTTTCCCCTCTTCCCCCCCACTTGCGGCTGCAGCCGACTTCCCCCTCTGTATTATAGTCATCATGACATTTCTGTCATGGGTATAGGGAAACTACGGAAAACCTATACCAATACAGCCGGTCATCGAGATCGCCCCCCAGTCGTGGAACTAGTCTTATTTCGCCGCGAAATGCCGAAGAAAAACATTTCACGACGAAATGTACCGACTGGGATTCGAACCCGCGACCTCCCGGTCCGCTGGTTTAGTGGCGAGCACGCTAACCACTAGACCATCGCACCGGTTAAATCTCAATGATTGTAGCTAGTGAACCACGTAGAGGATTTTGGAAATATTGATTTTTGAGTAATTGCCGAGTATTGGACTAAAAATGTTCAATTTTTTTTAAGACAATTATTTTTAAATAAATATTGTTTAAATTAGCTTATCGAAAAGCCCCTACGGGGTTCAGTAGCTACACTCATTTAGACTTAATAAAACAAAATTCTTTTTTTTAGATTAAAATTGGCACAGTTATACTCCGTGCCGCAGAGGTTCGACATACTTCGGAAGAATTGCTGCAGTGTCGCCATTTTGTAATATTTTCGGATAAAAATTCATAGCCATATATTTAAATATATGCTCAATAAATACTGCAAGTATTGTTTGTTTATCACATTTTCTTCCGCCAAAAAACATACAAAAAAATACGCTTCCTGTAAGGCCGTTACAGTGGTCTTTCCCCTTTGAAGTCTTCATATAATTTCCAAGATTTTCCCGTGATCGTGATTAAAATGATGTAATATTCGGAAAAATTCGAAAAAAAATTCGGATAAACTCGGATGTTTGCGTAAAAATAATCGTTCGCAAAACTCCGAATTCTTCATATTTGTTCCAATTCATAGAAAAAATCGGAAAAATTTTCCGGAAAAAATCGGAGTTTTTCGGAAAAAAATGTGCACTAGGGGCGCGGGATCGTACCCCGCGCTCAGTGCTTTTTTAAAATTATTATTACTATTAATTCTTATTTGATTAGTTATTTTTATTAGTTATCATTATTATTTTAATTAGTTATCTTTTCGCGCGAACGGGTGTGAGTAAAGCGCAAACAATTTTTTAGAAGATGAATAAGTTGTAATTTGGATTTATTATTGTATTTAAATTAACGTACAAACTAATAAAATAAGCGGTCAGAGTGCGCGATAAATTTGTCGACACTAAAAGATAACTAATTAAAATAATAATGATAACTAATAAAAATAACTAATCAAATAAGAATTAATAGTAATAATAATTTTTAAAAAAGCACTGAGCGCGGGGAACGATCCCGCGCCCCTAGTGCAAATATTTTCCGAAAAACTCCGTTTTTTTCCGAAAAATTTTTCAGACTTTTTCCGAATTTTTCTATGAATTGGAACAAATATGAAAAATTCGGAGTTTTGCGGACAATTATTTTTACGCAAACATCCGAGTTTCTCCGAATTTCTTTTTGTAATATTTTCCCATACATTTTTTTTGCAACATACTTCAATATATGCTTAATAATTACCCCAAGTATTATTTGTCTCATACGCTTCGTGGGAGGCCGTTACAGTGGTGTTGCCCCTTAAGGAAAATAATGTTTGCAAAAATTTAGGAAATTCATTATTTCTCAGAATTATGAGGGATAAAAAAATGTAATAAGTTTTTTTACGAAAATCTTATTTTTTTTTCATCTACAACTTTTCTCCGAATATCTCCGCAGCCGTTCACTCAATAGGAAAAAGAAAAAGTTCCGGAAAAAAATAATATCAAGTTTTTTTACGAAAATCTCATTTTTTTCATCTTTAAATTTTCTCCGAATATCTCCGCAGCCGTTCACTCAGGTAATAGGAAAAAGGGAAATTTCCGTAAAAAAATAATAATAATAAAAAGTTTTTTTAACGAAAATCTCATTTCTTTTCATCTTTAACTTTTCTCCGAATATCTCCGTAGCCGTTCACTCAGGTCATAGGAAAAAGAGAAATTTCCGGGAAAAAAATAAGAAATCATGAATTTTAAGTAAAAAAAATGTGTTTTTTGGAAATATACCAGTACTTGAATCTGTTTTGAATCGTTTTTTCTCCGAAAATCTCAGATATTACTAAAATATGAGAAATTATGAAAAATTTGGAGAAAAATTTGTACTAAATTTAATTTAAATATATTTGCCTAAATTTGCCTATTTAACTAAAATAAATTTGCCCTTGCGGACCGAAGCCAGAAACGCTGCTACCAACGGGACCATCTCATCGCTTATAGAATATGTGCACTTTCTGGTACTTACAATTCCCGGCCGGATGGATGATTGGCTTGTTTTTGGGGATAATGCTTTATCGCTTGATGAAAGTATGAGAATTAATATAATAATACGAATATAAATATATTTCGGCTTACTTTTATGAATTATAATTGATTTGGCATAAGAACGGGTGTGAGTAAAGCGTAAACAATTTTTTAGAAGATAAATAAGTTGTAATTTAGATTTATTATTATATTTAAATTAACGTATAACCTACAAAAATAAGCGACACATTTTTTTGTATACATTAATAACGCAGAGAATCAAGAGCTAAATAAGCATTGAAATCCTCGACGATTACTCCGCGCCAAATCATCGTACAGAGCTCGTTAAAAGGTCAAATTAAAGCTGATTAAATTGCCTAAAAGACTTTTATAGTCGTATGATAAAAAAAAATCATTTGAAGTCGACAGACCATTTTAAAGACGAGCAAAAATTTGGAAAAAAAATTTCGTTGGTTTTCGGATGATTACAAGAAAACCACCCACGCTAAAAAAATGTACAGTCCAGATCTGAAAACTAGATACTTGAAGCTATAATTTCCTTTTTTTAAATTTTCTGTACGACCATTTTTCTCCGAGTTATCCCTTGTTGAAAATCAGCCAAAAATTCGGAATTTTTTAAAATCTCTTAATTTGTGTGAGTAATGTATTTTAGGTGTACATTTTATTATTTATTTTGTACAGTTACAAAGAACAGTTGTTTATAATTTGTTTTGTACAGTTACATTTTGGCGCCGCAACAAAAAGAAAAGTGGTCGCCAGCAGCAGCCGCAGCGTCAAGGGGCACCCGAGAGAGCCCAAGGGCGCGAGAAGGGGTGGCCATCGAAAGAACAGCGGCACGAACGAGGGGTGCGGCCGCAGCAAGGACGCCGCGGGTAACGTCGACGCGACCGAACACGCAGTCGTTCGCCCCGCCGGATGCATGTTGAAGTTGCTCAAAATGAGCGGGCGTTCCAAATTTTGGTGCAAACAGTATTGGAAAATGTGACAAAAAAATTAATGTTTCCCCCAATACGGAAATGAGTTTTTACTTTTTCCATTAGAAAATTAATTTAAAAAATTGTTGAATTAAAGTGCCGAAACGATCGAGAAAGGCTCGAAGAGAACTTTGAGTCTTTCTCGATCGGCTTTATTTTCAAAACACATTTCACATTGGGATGGGGGTCAAAACTTTGAAAGGCCAAATATAGAACGACAAAGATTTCGAAATGACAGAATTATAAACTCAAAGTAACGAACTGTAAATTATTCAAAATTTTATTCTTCGACCGATGATGAAATTGAATAACTATTACAATTATAATTACAAAGGATTATTTATTCGAGAACGTGTATTCAGATTGTCTGCAGTTTGAGTCATACAAATACAGATTCAAAAAATCTAGAACATCCATATCTCCGAAATGGAAAGACGTGAGTATCTAATATTGGTAATACCATCTATAGCAAAAAGACATATATATCGAGGATACAAACTTCGAAAGTATAGATCTCAGATAGGCAAACGAGCGAAGGTCCAAAATAGCGAACATCAAAGAAGTGGACGAGTTGCTTCAAAATGTTCTGCCGGTTTTCGCTAACACGTACGAGATTCTTTAAAGGTGTCTGGCCACCTTGGCCGATCGCAAAATGGGCATATTAAAAAAAAAATAATAATGAACTCGAAAGTATGGGCCGGAATATTTTTATTTTTTACATAACGTCAGAAAGGGCTTTAAGAATAACATTAATAAATTTCCGTTCAAAATATTAAAACATGGCGCCGTTATGCACATCGCCGCGGAGACCCTCCGCACGATACGCGCGGTCGTTGTCCCAGCTGTTACGCGGTCATGTCACATCTGAAAAAAAAATCAGCTCATTTATGAGTAGTGTCGCTACAATGTACCGTAGCGGTTTTTTTTCGACCATTAGAAAAATTATGGTGAGCCATAATTTCGGTGAAAAGTACACATTTTTTTCTTCGGCTAACCATATTTTTTTTGGTACAATGTAGCGTAGCGATTTTTTTTCGACCATAAAAAAAATGATGGTGAGCCATAATTTCGGTAAAAAATACAAATTTTTTTCTTCGGCTCTCCATAATTTTTTTAATGGTCGAAAAAAAAACCGCTACGCTACATTGTAGCGACACTACTCACGAATGAGCGGATTTTTTTTTGCAGATGTGACATGACCGGGTAACAGTTGGGACAACGACCGCGCGTATCGTGCGGAGGGCCTCCGCGGTAATGTGCATACCGGCGTAATTTTTTTAATATTTTGAACGGAAATTTATTAACGTTATTCTTAAAGCCCTTTCTGACGTTGTGTAAAAGAATAAAAATATTCCGGCCCATGCTTTCGAGTTTATTATTTTTTCTTAAATATACCCATTTTTCGATCGGCCAAGGTGGCCAAACGCCTTAAAGTCTTTAAGAGGGGATATACATTTACAACGATCAAAAAATCAATTTCTTTTCTTTAAGGGATAACACCACTCTAGGAATTTGGAAAAATCGTTTTCATTTGTCTTTAATAATACTTTGGGGTCATAAAAACAATATGCAATTGGTATGCAGCGAATTTTTTTTTAAGTGTGTATACGTAAGGCAGGTTTGCAGTCACAAGAGCCTCGCGGTTGATATGTCAGCGTGCGGGCTCTGAGTGCAGACGACGCGGGTTCGATCCCTGTAGCCAATGTCTTTTTTTAAATTAAACATATATGAATTAAATATCATAAATAATGCCTGGACAGGCGAGAATAGCTAAAGCGAGAGTACGTTCGAAATTTTTTGAATATAAAATGAAGAAAAAGAATAGATTAAAAAAGTCGATTAACCAGGGATCGAACCCGGACCGCAAGCATCGTCAATCCGTCACGCTGCCAACTCAGCCACGACGCTCATTGAGGATAGAAAAACATTTATGATACACGGTTATTCATAATGTTTACTGTTTAAAAAAAACGCCGTAATGACCGCGGCAAAGGCTCAAGATTTCTTTTTGAACCTTCCACGGTCGTTTCGGCCTTTTATTTTTCAACGCGGTTCGTCGTTAATTTTTTCAACCCGCATTCTCGGCATAAACGGCCAACCGAGAGAAAAAAATTTTCTCGATACATGTTTTTCTCTTTGCAATTCATTTAATGCATATTCCAATCCACAGTACGGCCACACATATGTCGAGCTCGATCGGATGGAAAACCTCGCTCCGTTCGCCTGTCGAGTGAGTGAGGGGCAGAGACTTTTCCCCCACCGAGCTACCCATTCGTGTGCACGCTGACTGCGATATCGACTTGAGCGGTGCTCACGACTCGCGCGGCTACAAGGGAATCTGCAACCTCGACAGAGGCGATGCACACAAAATCATATTCCCGAACTCGCCGCCGCGATTTAGCGCCATTTTCGAGGCACGCCGAAAAGGGGAGCGTTGTGCATCTCCCTACTAATCTCTGCCGAAAAAGGAAGCGTTGTACATCTCCCTACTAATCTCTGTTTTCGGCGTGCCTCGTAAATGGCGCTAAATCGCGGCGGCGAGTTCGGGAGCATGGAGGCTAGAGTGGGAGGAGGCCGATCTGTGCATTTCAAAGTGGCTACAAAAATGTGGTCCTACCGGGATAGCGCCACTATCTCTAAAATCTCGAGCAGGAAACAGTGCAGCCAGACAGTGCAGCCAGATCGCGCGCAAAAGTTACTCCCTCTCTAGTCTCTTGCGCGCCCATCACACAATCATAGTAGCGCGTGTCCGTGAGCGAGCGACGCTCGGACGTCTTCGGAAAGAGCCGAGCGCCATCGAAGTTTCCCGACCGCGCCTTCGGCCGCTACACCAATACATGGACGCTGAGCACGTTCATGTGCGGCCAAGCCGAAACGAAGGCTTCGAGGGAAAAAGCAATCTGAGCACGACTCGCGCGTGACGTCACCCGACGGCACGAGCGAGGCTTTTAGATGATTTCAATGCTTATTTAGCTCTTGATTCTCTGCGTTATTAATGTATACAAAAAAATGTATTGCACACTCTGATCGCTTATTTTTTAGTTTATACGTTAATTTAAATATAATAATAAATCTAAATTACAACTTATTTATCTTCTAAAATATTGTTTACGCTTTACTCACACCCGTCCTTACGCCAAATCAATTATAATTCATAAAAGTAAGCGGAAATATATTTATATTCGTATTATTATATTAATTCTCATAGCTCTCATATGAAAACTCTCATATGAAAAACACAAAAATAAAACTTCAAAACCTTAGATTTCGACGAACCAAGAACATACATCTTCACATTTTCAATCATGACGAATTTTTAAGAACAATATCATCACAAACACATTTGAACCAAAACAATATACATCACCTAAATTATCAAAACATAAATCAAAGAACACAAAATCACAACATCTTATACTCAACTCTTACTAATAGACAACAGGACACAAATAATAATCTTTCCACTGATCCTCTGAATAATATAAATTCGACAATCACATTAAATAAAACGAAAGAATGGCTTATAAATCTCTCCAACATTGATATTCCGCTACACATTTCCACATTCTTGTCTCTAGGTGAAAAGTTTTGTTTTCCTTACCTCAAACTCTCAAACATAAAAACTCATATCCACAAATCGATCTCCGAACTTGAGTCCAAATTAGATTTTTTACTCGACAAACCTAGACAAATCGAAATTAGTACCAGATTCACTAAAATCTTAAACAAAATAAATATTCCAACATCATTTTCCAACACTAGTCAAATTATAAAACACACGTTCTCATTCTTAAAAAACAACCCTCAACTTTTAGTTACACGAGCTGACAAAGGAAATTCATCAGTCATTCTTAACAAATCAGATTACATTACAAAAACTCATAATTTACTCGCAGATTCCTCAACTTACAAATTAACAAATAGAAATCCCATCGACACTCTACAAAAAGGCATTAACAATATTCTCTCCAGATGGAAAACCCTAAAATTCATTGATGAAACAAAATACAAATACTCAAAAGCTGAAAATTGCAACCTATCTCGTCTTTATTGTCTGCCAAAAATTCAGAAAAATAATTATCCACTTCGTCCAATAGTATCATCAATAAATAGTCCAACACATAAACTAGCTGAATTTATACAATCTAAACTTTCTAAATTAATCAATACGACTAATTCACACGTCAAAGATAGTTTCCACCTAAAACATTCACATTCTAACATCTCAATTCCACTCAACTACAAATTGGTCTCGTTTGATGTTGTTTCTCTCTATACCAACATCCCATTACAACTTGTTATTCAAAGCCTTCAAAGAAGATCAAATCTATTTTCAAAAACATTTCCTTTAAGCGAAATAATTAAAGCCATAGAATACATCATGTTCTCAACTTTCTTTACATTTCAAAATAAAATTTACCAACAAATCTCAGGGTTACCAATGGGCTCACCTCTGGCTCCAATACTATCTAACATCTTCATGATTGATCTTCAAACAAATTGTCTGGAAAAATTAAAATTTTCGTTACCCCTATATAAAAGATATGTTGATGATATTATTATTGCTCTACCAACAGACAAAATTGAATCCACCAAAAAGATCTTTAACTGATATAACTCAAAATTACAATTTACATCAGAAAATGAAGTAGATAAAAAATCCCGTTTCTTGATATACTTTTAATGCATAAAAAAATTCAATTATCACAAATTGGTATAGGAAACCAACCTGGTCAGGCAGATTCCTAAATTTCTTTTCACACCACCCACTTTCCCAAAAAAGCCATAATTTACATGCTAGTTGACAGAGCAATTAAATTATCTCATCCTTCATTTCACAAAGAAAACCTCAAACTTATTAGAAAAACGATGACACAGAGAGTCAATAGAAATGAAGGATGAGACAATTTAATTGCTCTGTCAACTAGCATGTAAATTATGGCTTTTTTGGGAAAGTGGGTGGTGTGAATAGAAATTTATGAATCTGCCTGACCAGGTTGGTTTCCTATACCAATTTGTGATAATTGAATTTTTTTTATGGATTAAAAGTATATCAAGAAACGGGATTTTTTATCTACTTCATTTTCTGATGTAAATTGTAATTTTGAGTTATATGAGTTAAAAATCTTTTTGGTGGATTCAATTTTGTCTGTTGGTAGAGCAATAATAATATCATCAACATATCTTTTATATAGGGGTAACGAAAATTTTAATTTTTCCAGACAATTTGTTTGAAGATCAATCATGAAGATGTTAGATAGTATTGGAGCCAGAGGTGAGCCCATTGGTAACCCTGAGATTTGTTGGTAAATTTTATTTTGAAATGTAAAGAAAGTTGAGAACATGATGTATTCTATGGCTTTAATTATTTCGTTTAAAGGAAATGTTTTTGAAAATAGATTTGATCTTCTTTGAAGGCTTTGAATAACAAGTTGTAATGGGATGTTGGTATAGAGAGAAACAGCATCAAACGAGACCAATTTGTAGTTGAGTGGAATTGAGATGTTAGAATGTGAATGTTTTAGGTGGAAACTATCTTTGACTTGTGAATTAGTCGTATTGATTAATTTAGAAAGTTTAGATTGTATAAATTCAGCTAGTTTATGTGTTGGACTATTTATTGATGATACTATTGGACGAAGTGGATAATTATTTTTATGAATTTTTGGCAGACAATAAAGACGAGATAGGTTGCAATTTTCAGCTTTTGAGTATTTGTATATTTTGTTTCATCAATGAATTTTAGGGTTTTCCATCTGGAGAGAATATTGTTAATGCCTTTTTGTAGAGTGTCGATGGGATTTCTATTTGTTAATTTGTAAGTTGAGGAATCTGCGAGTAAATTATGAGTTTTTGTAATGTAATCTGATTTGTTAAGAATGACTGATGAATTTCCTTTGTCAGCTCGTGTAACTAAAAGTTGAGGGTTGTTTTTTAAAAATGAGGACGTGTGTTTTATAATTTGACTAGTGTTGGAAAATGATGTTGGAATATTTATTTTGTTTAAGATTTTAGTGAATCTGGTTCTAATTTCGATTTGTCTAGGTTTGTCGAGTAAAAAATCTAATTTGGACTCAAGTTCGGAGATCGATTTGTGGATATGAGTTTTTATGTTTGAGAGTTTGAGGTAAGGAAAACAAAACTTTTCACCTAGAGACAAGAATGTGGAAATGTGTAGCGGAATATCAATGTTGGAGAGATTTATAAGCCATTTTTTCGTTTTATTTAATGTGATTGTCGAATTTATATTATTCAGAGGATCAGTGGAAAGATTATTATTTGTGTCCTGTCGTCTATTAGTAAGAGTTGAGTATAAGATGTTGTGATTTTGTGTTGTTTGATTTATGTTTTGATAATTTAGGTGATGTATATTGTTTTGGTTCAGATGTGTTTGTGATGATATTGTTCTTAAAAATTCGTCATGATTGAAAATGTGAAGATGTATGTTCTTGGTTCGTTGAAATCAAAGGTTTTGAAGTTTTTTTTTTGGTGTTTTTCATATGAGAGTTTTCATATGAGAGCTATGAGAATTAATATAATAATACGAATATAAATATATTTCCGCTTATTTTTATGAATTATAATTGATTTGGCGTAAGGACGGGTGTGAGTAAAGGGTAAACAATATTTTAGAAGATAAATAAGTTGTAATTTAGATTTATTATTATATTTAAATTAACGTATAAACTAAAAAAATAAGCGATCAGAGTGTGCGATACATTTTTTTGTATACATTAATAACGCAGAGAATCAAGAGCTAAATAAGCATTGAAATCATCTAAAAGCCTCGCTCGTGCCGTCGGGTGACGTCACGCGCGAGTCGTGCTCAGATTGCTTTTTCCCTCGAAGCCTTCGTTTCGGCTTGGCCGCACATGAACGTGCTCAGCGTCCATGTATTGGTGTAGCTGCCGAAGACGCGGTCGGGAAACTTCGATGGCGCTCGGCTCTTTCCGAAGACGTCCGAGCGTCGCTCGCTCACGGACACGCGCTACTATGATTGTGTGATGGGCGCGCAAGAGACTAGAGAGGGGGTAACTTTTGCGCGCGATCTGGCTGCACTGCAGCTCACTTCTCATTATTTACTTGTTCCGTCTCTGTCACACCCAGCTCGTGTCTCGAGATTTTAGAGATAGTGGCGCCATCCCGGTAGGACCACATTTTTGTAGCCACTTTTTTCAAGTCTCTCCATAAGAGATCGGACTCCTTCCACTCTAGCCTCCCTGTTCGGGAGTATGATTTCGTGATCTTAGCCTCTGTCGAGGTTGCAGATTCCCTTGTAGCCGCGCGAGTCCGTGATCACCGCTCAAGTCGGTATCGCAGTCAGCCTGAACACGAATGGGTAGCTCGGCGGGGGAAAGTCTCTGCCGCTTGCAAATCGCGCTCGCTCGTCAGGTGAACGGAGCGAGGTTTTCCGTCCGATCGAGCTCGACATATATGTGTGGCCGAACTGCGGATTGGAATATGCATTAAATGAATTTCAAAGTGAAAAACATGTATCGAGATAATTGTTTTCTCTCGGTTGCCCGTTTATGCCGAAAATGCGGGTTAAAAAATTAACGACGAACCGGGTTGAAAAATAAAACGCCGAAACGACCGTGGAAGGTTCAAATAGAAATCTTGAGCTTTTGCCGAGATCGTTTCGGCATTTTTTTCGACAGTAAACATTATGGATAAGGGTGTATCATAAATGTTTCTATATCTGCAATGAGTTGGTAGTCTGACGGATTACGATGCTTACGGTCCGGGTTCAATCCCCGGTGAATCAATGTTTTTTTTTCTTCATTTCATATTCAGAAAATGTCGAACTTACTCTCGCTTTAGCCACTCTCGCCTGTCCAGGCATTATTTTATATATTTAATTCATATATGTATAATACAAAAAAATGTTGCTACGGGGGGATCAACCCGCGCCGTCCGTACTCAGAGCTCGGACGCTGATATGTTAGCCACGAGACTCTTGTGACCGCAAAGCTGCCTTAGGCATAGACACGTATCCAATGTGACATGTGTTGAAAAAAATGCCGAAACGATCAAGAAAGACGGAACGTTTTTTTTTCTCAAAGTTTCTCTTTCTCGATTGTTTTGGCACTTTTTTCCAACTTATCCAACATCGACGCGACCGAACCCGCAGTCGATTGCCCCGCCGGATGCACTTTGAAATTGCTCAAAACGAGCGGGCGTTCCAAATTTTGGTCCAAACACTCTCGGATAATATGGCAAAAAAATAAATGTTTCCGCCAAAACGTAAATGAGTTTTTTACTTTTCCCCTTAAAAAATTAATTGACAAAATTGTTGAAGAAAAGTTGCGAAACGATCGATAAAGGCTCAAAGAGAACTTTGAATCTTTCTCGATCGGCATTTTTTCAAAACACATTTCACATTGGGATGGTGGTCAAAACTTTGAAAGGCCAAATATAGAACGACAAAGATTTGGAAATGACAGAATTATAAACTCAAAATAACGAACTGTAAATTATTCGAAATTTTATCCTTCGACCAATAACGAAATCGAATAGCTATTACACCAAAGGATTATTTATGTAGAAAAAAATGTAGATTGGCTTATCATAAGCCAATCTAGTTTTTTTTTTCTCAAATTCAGAAAATTTGAGGGGCAGACAGCTGTTCGTCTATCTATTTGACGTCGTTTGGCAAAGTTTCGATGGGATCTGAGGAGCCGTTTCAGAGATTTTTGGGAATCTATTATTGTTCTACCATACCGACCGCGATGAGGTGTCATTCCGTCTTAAGGCGATCCTCTAGTTTCGGGGTCGAAAAAATCGATTTTTTTTTCATAAATCACATCTACAACATGTGTAGAAAATGTGTGCCAAAGGATTTTTCGATATTCGAAGTGGTTCACAAGTTACGGCCCTGGATCGGAGCAGGTATACGGAGCAAGTGTACGGAGCAGGTATACTTTCAAACGCGTTTTTCTCGAAACACCATTTTTCGAAACGGTGACCACGATATTTCAGAAACTACTGCACCGATCTTGTTCAAATTTATACAGCATCTTTAATATGTTATAAGCCCGCGATTGAACTAGGATTATCATGATTGCTTCGATAATTTTTTTTTGTACAAGCGAAAAACTTCAGAAAAAATTAGTAAAAAATAGAATGTAATTTTCAAAAGTGTATAAAAAAGTCAATTTTTGTAATTTAGAATTCACTCTAGTTCAATCGCTAGTCTTAAATATGAAGATTAAAATGCCGTTTGGTTTTTTGATTTCAGATAAGCAGAACAGCCGCAATCTTGGTCACCGTCAAGCATCTCTTTTACTTGATGTCTTCCTGTCGGCCACTATAACTTTTATTCTATTATATATTTTGACTTCAAAAAATTTGTAAAGCTTATGTAAATGTTAATAAAGGTTATACAAAAACAATGAGATTGATTATTTCGATGCTTTGCCCGTTAAAAATGATTGAAAAAGCCGTAAAAAAACAGCCGAGAAACTAGAAGACCGCGTTAAAGTCTTTAAGAGGGGATATACATTTACAACCATCAAAAAATCATTTTCTTTTCTTTAAGGGATAACACCATTCTAGGAATTTGGAAAAATCGTTTTCTTTCGGCTTCAAAAATCCTTTGGGGTCATAAAAACCATATACAATTGGTCCTGCAGCGATTTTTTTAAGGTTGGATAAGTGTGTACAGTAGAACCTCGATTATCCGAACCGCGATCATCTGAACCCTCAATTATTCTAACGATGACTTAGTTTATCCGAACGCTGAATTATCCGAACGTTGGCGCCAAAGATACATTGTTGCTCGCTGCGTCCGCCGTGAGGAACAATGAGCAACCCAACGCAACTTTATCTTCTCAAACGACTGCGAGACTTAGACGCTCAAAAACGCGTTACAGCCGTTCGTCAATTAAAAATGGACGATTTTATAAAAAAAATATTTAAAAAGGCATTCGACTTTTTCCAGGTGTTTCAAAAACACACACACACACACACACACACACACACACACACACACACACACACACACACACACACACATACACACACACACGCATGCACGCACGCACGCACGCACACACACACGCGCGCACACACGCACACACACACACACACCCACACACATACAGGGTGGCCGGAACATTGACGTCCAAAAATAAAATTTAGGTCCCTTGTATCGTGGGGTATCCGAATAACCCCCATGTATGTCCCGCGACTTTTCATAGTTTTCGAGTTATGAATTTTTTTCTGAATTTTTGAGAATTTTCGACCTGACCAATTAAAAAAAATCCAAAAAAAAGTCGAAGATTTTGTCGAGATTTTTTTTTTGCAACTGAATCTTCATGAACAGTACTTTTATGCATAAAATAATCAGCTTCGTAACTGTGATGAAAGTTATGAAAATGTTGGTCTAAAGTGAAAAATGTACGTTCGGTAAATTATGACTTAAATTTTCAACTTTAAATAAAAAATCTAAACAGGTGACTTCATGGTTCCTAATTAGGCCTCAAGAATGCGCCAGACTCTCAGCTTTCATAATCATTAAAAAAAGCAGTACTTAATAGGGCTACTTTGGCTACAATTGACCTTCAAAGACAGCGAGGTGGAAAATTCCTCAAATTAACCATCTGATTAAAATTAAAAAATTGCCCATTTTATCATTCCTAAGGTTATTTAGTTTTTTAACGAACCAAAAATGACTGCAGGAAAGCTAAGATTTAAACATTTGGAGGTTTATTTTTTTTAGTTTATTTTAAGTTTAATGAATTTTGCGCCATTCGTTCTCGTAATGAGAACGGATCGCGTAAACGAGGGCGCAACTCTTTTACCTGATCCACGAGAACGGATCGCGCAAAATTCATTAAACTTAAATTAAGCTAAAAAAATAAACCTTCACATGTTTAAATCTTAGCTTTCCCTGCAGTCATTTTTGGTTAGTTAACAAACTAAATAACCTTAGGAATGATAAATTGGGCAGATTTTTTTTAATCAGATGGCTAATTTTAAGAATTTTCCACCTCGCTGTCTTTGAAGGTCAATTGTAGCCAAAGTAGCCCTATTAAGTACTACTTTTTTTTAATCATTATGAAAGCTGAGAGTCTGGCGCATTCTTGGGGCCTAATTAGGAACCATGAAGTGACCTGTTTAGATTTTTAATTTAAAGTTGAAAATTAAAGTCATAATTTACCGACAAAAATTTTTCATTTTAGGCCAATCAATTTTCATAACTGCCATCACAGTTACGAAGCTCATTATTTTATGCATAAAAGTTCTACTCATAAAGATTCAGTTGCAAAAAAACTCGACAGTGTTCTACTTTTTTTAGATTTTTTTAAAATTCATAACTCGAAAACTATGAAAAGTCGCGGGACATACATGGGGGTTATTCGGATACCCTACGATACAAGGGACCTACATTTTATTTTTGGATGTCAATGTTCCAGCCACCCTGTATATATATATATATATATATATATATTGTAACAAATTTGTATTATTATTTTGAAATTGTCACTACATTTTTATTTTCATTTTGGAGTATCCACCGTACCCTCTTTATTGAAACATGACAAGCGAGTATTATCTAGTCTACTTTCTATGTTCGACGGTCTTTCCGACTGATTTGGCCGCGCGCGCTCCTTTTCACCCGTATACATTCATTCCAATAAATATCCCTTACGTCAGGGCGACGGTGCGAGCTGCGCTACGCAATCATTCATTACATACAAATAAATAAATATCCCTTTCGTCAGGGCGACGGTGCGAGCTGCGCTACGCAATCATTAATTATATAGATACAAATAAATATCCCTCTCGGCAGGGCGACGGTGCGAGCTGCGCTACGCAATCATTAATTCAAGACGATTTTCATAGTTACAATTTTGTTTTAATTTAATTTATTTTGGACCGATTGAATTTACTTTACGACTAAATTTCCCCTATCATCACGGCGACAGTACGAACTGCGCTACGACACATCCCTTACACACATTTAAACCTATCGCATCTCAAAACCGGCGGCCATGCGGACGCCAGCGCTCGACATCGCTCTTTTATTTGGCAAAATGAACTATTTTTCTCGAACACCTCCTCGTTACGCATTATATAATTTCACTATGCTCCTCAACAATATACTCTCAAACACCAGGTAATTCTCTATGATATTTTAATATATACTTTGGATTTCTTTAATGTCTCTTTTATCTTGATAAGTTTGCTGGCCTTTTACTCACTTTGTTTCCGAATTACTTGCTATTGTTCTTTATAAATATCTGACTCGATGCGGACGAATATCTTCTTGACGAATTCTCGACGTTGACGGGGCTGCTCAACCGATGGATTCCGACGGATTCGTTTGTGGCTCTCGGTGATCCCAAGGATTCTTTCTCGCCAGTCGTCTTCGTCGACGGGGAATTGCTGTCTCCCGATGGCTCTGGATTACATTTCCGATCGGCTCGTGTCTCGTGATGCTCCAACGGTGTCCTCACCCTGGCGACCGCGTGCCATTTTGGATGAGGTACCCGACTACGAACGTCCGCGCCGGCTTCCTCTTTTCTCTCGTCTTTTTTTGTGAAGTTGATGCCGAAATATGGGCATGAAAGTGTTCACCGGATACATAAACACACTTCTGTCCCTATTTGGGAATGGATTCAGCCCGTAGACTTTTATTTGACACTGATCCGGTTTTCACCCCGAGAATTCACGGACTTTTGCGCGGCACGGACTTTTGGAGAGAGAACCTGTTGCTATAGAGCCGTCCACCAGAATCCTTTTCCTGCTTCCGTGGATCTATCAGCCTGCTCTTTCTCACGTCGCCCGAGAGTTCCGTTACCGTAGCTCCCTCTCACGTTGTTGGCGTTCATCTCGCAACCAGGACCGCCCGTCACGCGCGGCAAATTCAAAATACTCACAAACGACAGATTTATTTCCTACAACATCCCCCTTATTTTTGATTAGAGGATAAATGACAATAACGCTATGATCAAAAATAGTTAAATATTATTTACATAGTACAAGTCAAAATCATGCTAATGGCCTCCTTCCGATTAATACCGAGAAGGCGGAAATTTGACTCCGTGTGATTCAGGTTTGCTGAGCAGGTAGATAGTATGGTCTCAAATGTATTCTATTATACACACCCTTAACTACGTTATCGTTTACCGGATCCACCAGCCTGAAGGCATTCATTCCGAGCGCCCTATCAACTCTATATGGGCCAAAATAAAGATGGAAGAATTTAGATGTAACCTTATCCGCCGCATTGGAAGGATATGGTCGACGCAATAACACCAGGTCACCCACTTTGACCGGAGTAGTCGATGGTTTCTGACCCTTCTTTCGATTTTCGAAGCTCCTTAACAGATTATCCCTCGCTTTAATGAGCTTGCTCTCATAGATCTCAGGATCTGCTTCAGGAAACTCGATTAAAGTCATGAGTTCGTTTGTCGGATCTTTCCCTGTCTGAAGCTCATAAGGCGAAAATCCAGTACTACTATGCGTAATTATATTGAGTAGTTTTTCCACTCGAGTGAGGTATCGAGCCCAACGATGATGCGCTTCCACGCACAATACCCTGAATAATCGCCCCAACTCCCGCATAACGCGCTCCGTTGGGTTGCTTTGAGGATGCCTGACGGAACAGTATCTAGCCTTTATCCCGCTTTTCTGTAAAGTTTCACTCCATTTGCGTGACGTGAATTGGGTTCCATTATCTGCTAAAATGCTTATTGGCTTTCCCACTTCACTAAAATAGTTACCTTCCAATTTTCTTAACGCGGCTGTGGTAGTAGCCCTCTTTAGAGGATATAATTTTACATATTTAGTAAATGCATCTAGAACAACGAAAATATACTGCACCCCGGAAGTCGACTGGGGCAACGGACCATAAAAATCGACTGTAACTAACTCTCCCGGTTTTTTAGCTTTCACAAATTGAAATTCCCCTTCCATTTTAAAATTTATCGGCTTGATCCGTTGACACAGATCACAGTGCTTCACGTATGCCTTAATATCGTTCCTCATCTTATTCCATGAAAAGTACATACTTAAAAATGCCAAGGTCTTGGAAATACCCGGATGTCCCAAGGCATCATGAACACTCGCCAGGATTTGACTTGCAAGGGGTCGCGGCAAGATAATGACCCATCGTTTCTGCACTACGTTTCGCTGGAAAAGAATATTATTTTTAATTTGATATAGATCTACACGAAACCCCTTTTCTACCTCCTTCCTTAATGACGACAGTTTTTCATCCTCTTCCTGCAAATCGGCTAATCTTTTCAACTCTTCTATTATTTCTTTCGCCAGTGTCTGATTTTCAATGCACATAAAGCTCGCGACGACGTTCACTAAACCCGCTTCGTCGACATCCTGCGGTAATGTAGCTAATAAAGAAGGCAAATTGATACTGGCGTGTTGTTCCACCTCGAATTGGCCATCGGGATTACGGCTAAAAAAATCAGCCACTGTATTTTCCTTTCCCGTACAATAGGTAACGTCATAATCGTATTGCTGTAGAATTAAACACCATCTTTTGAGTCTGGGTGTGTGAAATACTGTGGTGTTGAGAAACGTTAACCCTTTGTGGTCGGTTATTATCTCGAACTTATGACCTATCAGGTAGCGCCGATTTTTCTCCACCGAATAAACTATCGCCATTAACTCCTTTTCGGTGGTGCCATAATTCTTTTCTGCTTGGTTTAGACAACGGCTTACTAATGTTATTATATACTTCCTTTGTTCCTCATCTTCCTGATATAGGACCCCACTAATCCCTTGATCCGAAGCATCCGTTTGAAGTTTAAATTTACGATCTGGGTTGACGTGTGAAAGCTGTACGGCGTTTACAAAGTTATTCTTCAAAGCTTCAAAGGCCTGGTCATGCTCGTTTGTCCATATCCAGGGTTCTTTGGTTTTCAATAATGTTCGATACGGGTCAATGAAATTTGCGTGTCTGACACTAAATTGCCTATAATATGTGCAGACTCCAATAAATTGTTGTAACTGTTTTCGATTTTGAGGTGACCTGAACTCCCGTATTTTTCGCAATCTATCAGGATCCGGACATATTCCGTCAACTGACAAAATTAAACCAAGAAACTGCACGGATGATCTACAGAACAGTGATTTCTGGAGTCGCAGGGTGAAATTATTGTCCAGTAACTTTCGAAAAACCTTGTCTATATGACCCAGATGCTCGTGCCATGAATGTGATGTAATTAACAAATCATCGATATACAGCGTTAAGAAGGGATCGTAGCTTCTATCAAAGACGAGGCTCAACGCTCTTATAAAGCCACTTCCAGCTGTTTTTAAACCAAAGGGTATTCTGCAAAATTGATATAGCGTTGTTCCGTATAAAAAGGCGGTATAGGGACGCGATGCTTTGTGCAGAGGGATCTGCCAGTATCCATTCGCGAGATCAGATGTTGTCATTACCGTGACACCATGGTATTTTTGCGTGAGTTCCTCGATCCTAGGAGGAGATTCGTTATCGGATTCGATGTTCGCGTTCAAAAAACGAGCGTCCAAACATATACGCAAGCGACCATCTTTTCGGCGTATTATTCTAAGCGGATTACAAAACGGACTGTTGGAACGCTCGATAATCCCCTGTTCCAACATCACCTCTAGCTCTTCTTGTACCTGATCCCTGAGCGAGTACGGCACTGGATATGACTTCTTTACCACCGACGTTGATTGTTTTAACTGAATAGTGTGCTCATAATCGCCTGCATGTGATTCCTTTACCATAAATAGCCTTTGATATTTAGTTACTAGATCTTCTAAAGTGGAACGCTGCTCATTCGATAACTGGGGTATTTCTTTGATAATCGTTCTCAGATCTACGAGAAACTGTTTCTTTTCATCCTCGATATTCACTTGGCTGCTTTTGACCATTTCTTCTTCCCCCACTACCTCTTCTTCTTCTATAACAACATCTAAGTCATCTATCTCTTTATTCACTTCAAAAAGTTCGCAACGTTGGTCACCCTCAGCATTATCGGATAAACTCGCGTTTTGGGTTATGGCCATCGCTCCCTTTTTCCCGCCGAGTGGAGGCTCCTCCTTTTCTTGATCCCCCTGTTTTGCTGACACTGGTATCTTCCTATCCTCTGACTGTTCCCTTGACCCACTCTTCCTAACGTAACTTGATCGCTCAAGCCCGATGACTTGGATAACTATTACCCCCTCCACCGTTGATGTATGAACTTTCTCCCGCGCAGGGCTGTCAAAAAATACTAGCTCGCTGGCTATTTGCTTGCCTCGCACTCTCAGCGTTAATGAATCGTAATCGATGGCTACTTTATTGTCCAGAAACCAATCATTCCCTAGAATCGCTGGCGTTGTTAGGTATGGCACAATTAATAAAGAAGACATTATCGTTAAACCATCCACTATCAGTGGCAGTTGCACCTGTTTTTTCACCCGTGTTGGTTTTTTTCCCACCGCTGTTGTCACAACCAAATTAGATACTGGCAAGTCTGGTACGCTAAAGTATTTCCCCAAATATTTGAATAGATCCTCCGAAATGCACGATACTTGACTGCCCGTGTCGACTAAAACTGATATAGGAATTTTGCACATTTGAAGCAAAATCCTTGGACATTTACGGATATTTTGGTCTCCCTTCTCGAAATGACTCGGATCCGTGATTAAACCGTTTTTTAACTCATCTAATAGGTCATCCATTTGGTGCGACGGGGGACTTCCACCACACGTCGCACCGCCTATTAGTTTTAATGCCCCGAAGTACTGGGCATACTGTGGTCGGCATTATTTTCTGCTATGCTTGGTGGTGGTATATCTGGGTACGGTATTAAATTTGCCTGTGCTTCTGCTGGTTGTTGTGTGTGCGTTTGCTCCGGTATTATTAATGTCGTGTTTAAACTCGAAACCCCACGCGTTTCGACATTCCTTCTTGGTGGAATCCCCCTGTTATTGTCTCGGTAGTTGGAATTAAAGTTTGGCTGCCCTATCCGACCTCTATTCGCTATTCCTCGCGGTTCTCCATTATCGAGATTTTGATGTTGTATTTCTTGAAAGTTTCCTCTTTCTCCCCCTCGTCTTATTCTTTCTCTGTCACCATTTGTTCGATCTAAGGTGGCCAAAGCTTGAGAAACCGCGTTGACATCGTTTAAATCCGTGCTAATCAGGATCTCTCGTACCCTAAACGGGAGGCCTTGTATTATCGTGTAGTTTATTTCGTAAGCATCCAATGGAGGGGTAATGTATTTCGCTGCATTAAATTGTTTGAGATAGTAGCTTTGTAGAGATCCCATCTGGTTGCTATATTTACTACCAATCCATTGACTCTTATACCTCACTCTGACCGGGATCGAATAGAATTCTTTTAAAAAGTTCGCCTTAAAAGCTTCGAAATTGTGACATCTCGCGCGGTTGGCCTGGTACCAAACGTTCGACCTACCCTCCAAAACGGAATCCAATACGAGCATTTGCATGTCTGCTTCTACTCTCTTCATTTTGAAATATCTATCTATTTGCTCCAAAAATTCCTGAGGGTGGTGGATCGATTCATCGCGAAATTTTGGAATCGGAATATCAATTTTTAATCCTTGAAATCCCCGAAATATACCGCTCAGCATACCTGAATCCGGTTGATCCGCCGATCTGAAGTTGCCTGCTGCTGCGGCCGCTTGTAGTTCCTCTATCGCCTTCTCTTGTCGCGTAGTCGTCGATCTCAATTGTCTGACTTCGTCTATGATCATATTTCCCGCGGACAGTTCCATTCGGAGTTTTTCGATTTCGGCCTTCTCGGTATTAATCCGGATCCTTTCTTCATGTAGTTTTCGCCGCTGCTCGTCTAAACCTATGGCATCCATGACATTAGTTTTATTTTTCTGAGCCGTACTCATGTGCAACGTTCGTCTTGCTTTCACCGTATTAGTCTCTGGCGAAGGGGATATCGGTGTATTCCCCTTTTCCGGAGTCTTCGGCGGAGTTCGATGGAAACTCATTTTCTGTTTTATATTTATTAATTTTTATTTATTTATTTTTTATTTTTTATTTTTTTTATTTTATTCATACAAGGGACTCGACTCTCAATCGTGGGTTCGAGCCCCACGTTGGGCGCCAATTTGTAACAAATTTGTATTATTATTTTGAAATTGTCACTACATTTTTATTTTCATTTTGGAGTATCCACCGTACCCTCTTTATTGAAACATGACAAGCGAGTATTATCTAGTCTACTTTCTATATTCGACGGTCTTTCCGACTGATTTGGCCGCGCGCGCTCCTTTTCACCCGTATACATTCATTCCAATAAATATCCCTTTCGTCAGGGCGACGGTGCGAGCTGCGCTACGCAATCATTCATTACATACAAATAAATAAATATCCCTTTCGTCAGGGCGACGGTGCGAGCTGCGCTACGCAATCATTAATTATATAGATACAAATAAATATCCCTCTCGGCAGGGCGACGGTGCGAGCTGCGCTACGCAATCATTAATTCAAGACGATTTTCATAGTTACAATTTTGTTTTAATTTAATTTATTTTGGACCGATTGAATTTACTTTACGACTAAATTTCCCCTATCATCACGGCGACAGTACGAACTGCGCTACGACACATCCCTTACACACATTTAAACCTATCGCATCTCAAAACCGGCGGCCATGCGGACGCCAGCGCTCGACATCGCTCTTTTATTTGGCAAAATGAACTATTTTTCTCGAACACCTCCTCGTTACGCATTATATAATTTCACTATGCTCCTCAACAATATACTCTCAAACACCAGGTAATTCTCTATGATATTTTAATATATACTTTGGATTTCTTTAATGTCTCTTTTATCTTGATAAGTTTGCTGCTGGCCTTTTACTCACTTTGTTTCCGAGTTACTTGCTATTGTTCTTTATAAATATCTGACTCGATGCGGACGAATATCTTCTTGACGAATTCTCGACGTTGACGGGGCTGCTCAACCGATGGATTCCGACGGATTCGTTTGTGGCTCTCGGTGATCCCAAGGATTCTTTCTCGCCAGTCGTCTTCGTCGACGGGGAATTGCTGTCTCCCGATGGCTCTGGATTACATTTCCGATCGGCTCGTGTCTCGTGATGCTCCAACGGTGTCCTCACCCTGGCGACCGCGTGCCATTTTGGATGAGGTACCCGACTACGAACGTCCGCGCCGGCTTCCTCTTTTCTCTCGTCTTTTTTTGTGAAGTTGATGCCGAAATATGGGCATGATAGTGTTCACCGGATACATAAACACACTTCTGTCCCTATTTGGGAATGGATTCAGCCCGTAGACTTTTATTTGACACTGATCCGGTTTTCACCCCGAGAATTCACGGACTTTTGCGCGGCACGGACTTTTGGAGAGAGAACCTGTTGCTATAGAGCCGTCCACCAGAATCCTTTTCCTGCTTCCGTGGATCTATCAGCCTGCTCTTTCTCACGTCGCCCGAGAGTTCCGTTACCGTAGCTCCCTCTCACGTTGTTGGCGTTCATCTCGCAACCAGGACCGCCCGTCACGCGCGGCAAATTCAAAATACTCACAAACGACAGATTTATTTCCTACAATATATATATATATATATATATTGTGACGTTGCGTCACAAGGAAGTTTGAGAAAAAGCCCGCGTGACCGCGCTCGGGCTTAATCTCCGCCACGCACCTTTACAGAAAAATGTATTTGTTAATTTTACGGTAGTTTTAAGGATTTCTTTGTATAGAGTCTGCGACAAATCCCTCCCGTTCCTCCCCTGTACCCCCTTTACGACGACCCGCAAAAGGACCACGCGGACCGTCGACTGGGGCCACGTCGGCCCGGCTGTCAACTCGACAACGCAGAAAGTGGACTGGCTGTCCGAGGGCATCCGGCTGCCATCTCCCGAGGCTCCGGCTTACCGCGCGTCAGGAGAGACTGCAGCTCTCGCGCGGTATGGCTGGCGAGCGCCGTACCGACTGGGGCGCTCAACGATTCGGGAGAGAGAAAAGCTATCGAGGATATCGGCCGGAAGAGCGAGCCACACCGATCGATCACGAAAATCAATCGGAGGTCCGTCATCTAGCACGGGATTGGGCGAGACGAGGAAGCCGGCCGGCGTGGTCGAGTATTGAGTCTCTGAGCGTGGTCAGCGATGGACGCGATGGATCGCAAGCCCCGGCGTAGGAAGAAGGGAATCGAGTAGAGTCGAGGACACAGGGTTCATTGAAATTGACTGAGAAAGAGTTCTCAGCGCAACCTGTAAGTCCTTTCCTCTTTTCTTATTTTGCGAGAGCGGCCAGCGAGAGCCGCGTAATATTTGTCCGGAAAAATGTGTCGCTCGGGCGACTTTAGAATCGTTCCCTTTCACCCCTCCCCGTATCCCCAAATCGACGTCCCTCTTCCGTGCGCGTCGCCGCGAAAAGTCATTGTAAATTTTGTAATATTTCCGAAAAGTTAATACGAGTAATTTAGAATAATTTGTCCCAGTCGGGAAAAATTAAGGATCAGTATGATTTGTAAAAAGGTGCCGTGGTGGATCCCCGTTGTCCCTTGAGAGAATTTCTCTCGCGCGCGCGTAGCCGCGGCCCGGCGGCGCGTAGCCACGGCCGTCGGCCGAACCGAATAACACCTTTCGCGAGAGGACATTGCGAAAGGTTGGATCGAGCAATTCGTATTTTGCTCTCCTTTTTTTTTCTTGGTACGCGGCATTCATCGAGTAATGTAAATTAAAGTTTAAAATAGTCGTGGTCCAAATAAGAGGCCATTGCGTTCGTAGAACCCCGTCTGTCCCCGATACCCCGAGATGTCCCGTAACGTTTAGAGCGAGTCTCATGCGAGCTAGCGTTTGTTTTGGTTTTTTTTTTGGTTGTTGATACCTTGCGTACGCGGTCGGCCGCGTTGCCCGAGAACGGCTGGCGCCCAAGAATTTGTAACATGAAAAATATTCAAACGGGTCGAGAAATCGAGTAGGGACTTCGCGTGTCCAGTAACCCGTTAATTCGAGTCAAAATTATAGGAGTATTATTTAGTGAATTTATTATATAGAGCCTTGCGTGAACTTAACTTTTTTTTGTAATTAATCAGTTAACTTCTTTCTTTTTGTATCGAGCTGTCATTTCTTTATTGATGTAAAATAAATACTATTTGAATTTTTCCAGTTGTCGACCCATCAAGTTTCTCCTTCCCCCTCCCTCCGCCTACGTTAACACGCGATACCCGTCATAATATATATATATATATATATATATATATATATATATATATATATATATATATATATATATATATATATATATATATTAGGGTGGCCGTTATTTCGGCTTCGGTAAAAAAAATTAACGTCTAGCAAAAAAACTAATCAAGATATGAAAAAAAATCTGTGTAAAATTTGGACGCGCTGGGATAAGGAGAATACGTGCTACCGAGCAGTTTAATTTTCAATAATACATGCATTTTTTTAATGGCCGCACTAAAATATTCATTAGTCTCATAATATTAATTAAAAAATCTGGAATCGGGTACATTGATTATACATATTTGTTGCGGAATGAGTGAACTAATGCCGGGATGTTGAGGATCGTGCACACGGTGGTAAATAAAGTAGTTCGAAGACGCGACGTGTTAGCGCGGGATCCGCTTGTCTTTTTATTGAGAGTCGGGAGTCAATGTTTTTTGATTGTTGCGGGTGAACGAGCGGTTTTAACAATAACGCGAAGCGGTGTAGACAATGTCGGAGATCGCGCACTGATTTTACTGATCTCGTGGCCATATCTCACGACTGGAGAAAAATGGCCGGTTAAGTGGAACTTTGATGATGCACGCGGTCTTGACCAGGCCACGCGGTGCGCTTACAACTAGTCCAGTCAAAAGTGGCCAAAGTCGAAAGTTTTTGCGACCGCTTAGTGAAACACGTATTCCTATGTTAATCGACCCGGGGAATCTGAATTTCTAGAAATTTTAACTATTAACAGTGAAGAAAAGGGTTAAATACCGAAAAATATGCATTATTTCGAGAACGAAGAGGAAATCGCAAAAAAGTTTCGAACAAAAGTTGTAGAGGGGAAGATTTTACCCAGTAGGTGAAGATGATGTTTTTTCTCTATCTCCAATAGTTTAGCCGTAAAATTGAAAAACAAATTCACACCAATACTATCAACGCGCGAGGCACGCGGACGTGACGAAATCGAGAGGTATGAGCATCGCTGGGACGTCCTCTCTCTCGCTCTCGCACGGCCGCTACCGCGCTTCGTTCGGGGGTCCCCGACGTTCGATCGGGTATTTTCGGCAGCCCAGAGGTACGTCCGCGGCTTCCCCTCTTGACGGCACGGCGCGCCAACCGGCAGCTCGGCTCGAGAGTCGCCGGGACCAATCGGGTGTTTTCGCGGGAGTTAGATAGGACATTCAAAAAGACAAATCCGTTACCTGCTAATATTTCGTACACTGAAATAAAAAGAGCGAGAATAGAGCATTTCGTTAAAACGACGTACAGAGAAGTACCTTTTTTAAAGGGCAAGCTGTATTATTGGAAACGCCTATATGGAAAGGATGGTTATGAGAAATTTTGTTTAATAATGATTTTAACATAATTTGTTTTCTTTGTGTATAAAGTTTTTAATACAGTAAAGACATAAGATTGAATGATAGAAACTCTAAATTCTAATATTGATAATATAATTTGTGTTAAAATGATAACGTATCATAAAATTATTATTAATGAAATAGCTGATTCTTTTATTAAAGTTAAAAGTAAATATCCTGCAAATATATTTGCTGTTCATCGAATTTATCAAGTTAAAGGACAAATAATATTTCTAGTTGTTCAATTAAAACTATAAAAGGTATTGACTTCCGTGTCCGGAGTGAGTGTGGACGGACGTGCGAGCGAGTGAGTGATAGAGAAGGTGGTGAAAAGGAGGGAAAAGGAGCAGGAAAATACGGGAAAGTGCGAAGGAAGGAGGGGACGAAGGTAGGTGGCGAGGAGAAGGAAAGAAAAGAGTCGGGGAACAAGGAATAGAAAGGAACGGAAGGTTCTAGGCAGGTGGAAAAGGAGGTTAGGAAGCAGGGCGAAGGGGACGGTGTGGTGGAGGAGAAAGGGGAGGAGGAAAGTGGCCGGTGAGGAGACGGGACAGTGGCGACGCGCGACGCGAAGGCGACGCGGGACGCGAAGGCGGCGCGGGACGCGAAGGCGGCGCGAGAAGGTGGGAAAGAGCGGGACAGTGAGGTAAAGAAGAGAGCAAGGTGGGTAAGGCAGGGAAGGTAAGGAAGGGATTAGGAGAGCGGAGAGGTAAAGAAGAGAGCAAGGTGGGTAAGGCAGGGAAGGTAAGGAAGGGATTAGGAGAGCGGAAAGAAGCGAGTAAAAGAGCAGAAGCATGGAGGAGAGGGAGGAAGGGGAGAGGCACAGGGAGGGGAAAGGAGAGGAGGAGGACGGGGGTGGAAGAAAGGAGGGAAAAGAGGGGGAGGAGATGATGAGGAGGAAAGGTAGGAAGACGAATGCGGAGAGGCTGATGAGGGAAAAGTGCGGAAGTATAGGGGACATCAGTGAGTTGTGGAAAAGGAAAAGAGAGCGGGTGGAGGGGGGAGCGATGGAGGAGAGTGAGGCGTTCCAAAAGAGCAGGAAGGTGCAGAGGTCGCCGCAGGGAGGGGGGGTGGAGGACGAGAGCCTGAGGGAAATGATGAAAGCGATGAGAGAGGAGGCAAGAAAGGATATGGGGGAAGTGAAGGAACAGGGAAGGAAAGAGAAAGAGGAGCTGGGAAAGATGAGGGAGGAGATGAGGCGGGCGGAGGAGAGATGGAGGGTGGAGAGAGAGGAGATGGCGGGGAGAGTGGAGGAGATGGAAAAAAGACTGGAAAAGGTAGAAAGGCAGGAGCAGAAGATAGAGGAAATAAGGGTACGGATGGAGTTCATAGAGACAGAGGGGGGGAGGAGGGGAGAGGAGAGCAGAAAACGAGAGGAGGGTGGTGGTGGGCAGGTAGGGAGGAGGGTAAAGGAAATAGAGAAGAAGTTGGAGAGAAATGAGAGAGAAGAAAGGAGAAGAAACTGCATAATAAGGGGAGTAAAGAGGGAGGGATCGGTGAGGGGGGCAGTAGAAAGATTGCTAGAGCAAATCGGGGTACAGGGGGTGGTAGAGAGTGTGAGAGAGATAGGGAAGAGGACAGAGCAAGCAGGAGAGATGATGGTGATGGTAAGGATGGAAAAAGTAGAAGGGAAGAGAGAAATTATGGAAAAGAAAAGAGTTAAGGGGAAGGAAAGAGAGGATAGAGGACGACCTTACGTGGAAAGAGAGGAGGATGCAATGGCGGCTGAAAAGATTGGGGGAGGAGGAGGAGGGGAGAGGAAAGAGAGTGAGGGTAACGCACGGAAAGATAACGGTGGATGGAGTCACATGGTTTTGGGATGAGGAGGAGGAAAAGTTGAGGGACTGGAGGGGAAGGGAAAGGGGGCAGGAGAGGGAAGAGGGAGAGAAGCAGGATGAAATGGGAAGGAGGGGGAAGGAAGGGAGGGGAAAAAACTGAGAAAAAGGGCTTTGAGGGGGGAGGGGAGAGGGAGAAACAAGGAGGGGAAGGAAAAGAGCTGGACAGTGACATTCTGGAACGTAGCGGGACTGACAAACAAGGACAGGGAGTTCTGGAAGGAGATAGAAAAGTGTGACGTGATAGCGTGGGTGGAGACGTGGATAGAGGAGAAGGGATGGGAAAGGGTAAGACAGAGGCTACCGAAGGGGTACATATGGTATAAGCAGTGGGCGAAGAAAAGGAACAGGAAGGGGAGAGCAATAGGGGGGATGATAATGGGGGTAAGAGAGGAAATGAAACCGGTAAGAAGGAGGGAGGGAAGGGAGGAAGAGGGAGTAATGAGCGTGAAGGTGGAATCGGGGGTGGAGGCATGGACCATAACGGCGGTGTACGTCAATGGAGATATGGAGGAAAAGATAAGGCAACTGAAAGGATATATGAAGGAGAGAGGGGGGGAAGGGAGGAGTTTGGTGGGGGGGGGGCTTTAACGCGAGGACGCGGAGAAAGGCGGGAGAGTGGAGAGGGGAGCAGGAGGAGGAACAGGAGGGAAGAAGATCAAGAGACGAGAGGATAAACGCAGAAGGAAGGAAATTGGTGAACTTGGTGGAGGAGATGGGATGGGAGATTTTTAACGGGAACATAGAGGGCGACGAAGAGGGGGAGTTCACGTATACAGGGGGGAGGGGGCGACGGTAATCGACTACGTCATGGGGGATAGGAGAGCAAAGGAAGGAGTGGAGAGTATGAGGGTAGGAGACAGGGTAGAGTCGGACCATCACCCGCTGATAGTAAAGATAAGGAGGGGAGGAAAGGAGAGAAGGAAGGAGAAGGAGAAGGGGAGAACAGCGGGAAAAGGGAGATGGACGGAGAGGAGAAAGGAGGAATTTGCAAGGGCAATGGAAGCATTGGAGGTAGAGGAAGAGGAGGGGCAAGCAAGGGTAAGGGAGATGCTGGGAAAGGTGAGGGGAGTGATGAAGGAGAATGAGGGAAAAGGGTATGATGAGGGGGGAAGAGTGAGGAAAGGGTGGTGGGATGAGGAATGTAGGGAAAGGAAGGAGGGGGTGAGAAGGGAGTTAAGGAGGTGGAGGAGGGGGAACGGAGAGGGAAAAGAAGAGAGCTACAGAGAAAGGAAGAGAGAATATAAGGAATTATGCGAGAAAAAGGAGGAGGAAAGGGAGAGATGGATAAGGGAGATAGCAGAGGCTAGAACAGAAAACAAGGTATGGGAGATAGTGAATAAGGGCAGGAAGGTAAGAAAGAGTGTAAATGAGAAAATTGGGGCAGAGGAATGGAGGAACTACTTTATGAGGCTGCTGGGGTGGAAGAGAGAAAAGGGGGGAGAGAGGAAGGGGAGGGAAGAAGGGCAGATGAAGAGGAGGAAATAACGGAAGAAGAGGTTAGGAAAGCGGTGGAAAGGAGCAAGGAAGGGAAAGCAATGGGAGGGGATGATATACCAAACGAAGCATGGAAGTGGGGGGGAAGGAAGGCGCAAGAGTGGGCGGGGAAGGTGTGCAGGAGGATATGGAGAGGAGAGGGATGGCCGGAGGAATGGAAGGAGGGGTTGATAGTGCCGATCGTCAAGAAAGGAGAGGGGAAGAGCGTGGAGGAGTATAGGGGGGTGACTCTGATGCCCTCCCTATACAAACTGTACGCGGGGATTTTAACGAAGAGGCTGGAGGAGGAGGTAGAAACGGGGAGGAAAGTGCCGCACAACCAGACGGGCTTTAGGAAGGGGATGGGGACGGTGGACAATATATATGTGCTGAATTATGTGATCGGGCAACAGATAGAGAGGAGAAAGGGGAAGTTAGTGGCAATGTTTGTGGATCTGAAGGCGGCTTTTGACTCGGTGGACAGGAAGGTACTGTGGGAGGCGTTGAGGAAAAGCGGGATAAGGAAGGGTTTGAGAGACAGGATAGAGGAAATGTATGGGGAAACGAAGAGCAGGGTAAGGATAGGGGGGGAAGTGGGGGAGAGCTTCTGGACGGAGAGGGGAGTGAGACAAGGGTGCCCGTTAAGCCCGTTGCTTTTCAACATCCTGACGGCGGACCTGGAAGAGGAATTAGGTAAGGGGGAGTGGGGGGGCGTGACAGTGGGGGGGGGGGGGAAATATACTCCTTGGCGTACGCGGACGACATAGTCGTGTTGGCAGAAAGGGAGGAGGAGATGGAGAACCTGATTAAGAGGATGGAAAGATATTTTGAGGGGAAAAAGTTGGAGGTGAATGTGGGGAAGACAAAGATAATGAGGTTTAGGAAAGGAGGAGGGCGCTTTAAGAAGAAGGAATGGAAATGGAAGGGGGAAGGGATGGAAGAGGTGAGGGAGTTCAAATACTTGGGGTTTGTCTTCCAAAGGAACGGGGGACAGGAAGCGCAAGTGAGGGATAGGGTGAGGAAAGCGGGGGGGGGGGGGGGTGATGAAGCAGGCTTGGGGCATCGGGAAAAGGCTGATTGGGAATGACGTGCTAAGAAGGTGGTGGCTGTTCGACACGCTAGTGTGGACGGTGATGGGGTACGGGGCGGAGGTGTGGGGCTGGGAGGAGAGGGAGAAAATGGAGGGAATGCAGGAGAGGTATTTGAGATGGACATTGGGACTGGACTGGAGGACGCCGGGGTACATGGTGAGAGAAGAGACGAAGAGGGTAAAGATAAGGACAAGGGCAGGTAGGAGGGCATGGAATTTTGAGGAAAAGCTGAGGAGGGGGGAGGGGAGCGAACTGGCGAGGAGGTGCTGGGAAGAGATAGGGGAGAGAGAGCGAAGAGGGGCAAGAGAGAGGGGAAAATGGGAAAGGGGAAGGACAGATTTCAGGAGAGGGGGGAGCAGAGGGAGGGATTCATGCAGGACGAGGGAGAAGGGGGATACGAAAGGAAGGAAAGGGTGGATAGAAGGGAACAGGAAAGGGAGAGGGGAGAGAAAATAGCGGAATCTAGGTATAACAGATGGTATAGGGAGGTGAGAGTGGAGGGGTTACCAGGATACCTAAAGGCGGGGTGGGGAGAGAGAAGATACGGAAGAGTAGCCAGGTTTAGGATGGGAAATGAGATAAGGGAAGGGAGGTACTGGGAGACGGAAGAGGAACGGGCGTGTAGGTGCTGTGGGGAAGAGATGGAATCGCGGGAGCACGTTCTGGATAGATGCGGAGGAGGAGAGGAGGTAGAAAGAGGATTAGGGGAAAGGATAAAGGAAATACTGGACGAAAAGGGAACGGGAGAGGACTGGATGAGGGCCCTGGAGGAAAAAAGGAAAAGAAGAGAAGAGGAGAGGAGGGCGGGGGAGGAGGATATGGATAGGGAATGGAATGAAAAAGGAATGGAATAAAAGGAGGAAACGGAAGTCGGGGAGAGGAGGAGGGGGAGAGAGATGGCAAGGTGGGAGGAGGCGTTGGAGCATGGCGAGGGAGAGAGGGGAGAGGCGAGCGTGGCGAGGGGCGTGCGAGGGGGAGGAGGCGGTGGCTTAAGGATTTAAGGTTTAAGGATAAAGAGAAGGCGTAGCATGTAAGATCCCGGCGGTGTGTTTTGTTAGTTTAAGTTACGTTAAGTGTAGTATAAGAGTCGTAAATCATGTAAAAATGGCACTGTAAAGGGAGGAGAAATGGAAGGTCTTTGTAACCCTACGGGGAACAAATAAAACAACATACATACATACATACATACATACATACTATAAAAGGTATTAAAAGAAAGGGGGTCTTTTGGGAGATTACATGCGCAAATGCAAAGTTTGTATTGTTTAATGAAAGGAAAATTATTAAACTAAATCAAAATGGGAGGGAAATATCAATTGAAAAAATTAAATGTCTTGAACTTGTAAAAATATATGGGACTGTTGACAAAATATATAAAACTATTTCTTAAAATTAATATAAATAAAATAGTCAAATCAATTATATCAAAACAAATAAATTTGTTCATTAAATAATTTTTAATTCATTGAATAAAGTTATTGAAATCATTTTTTTTTTAATTAATCGAGAATCAACTATTCGGAATAATATTTGAATAATAACAAAATTTGAATATAAGAAATTCAATTTAAATCAACCATTGAATTGGTACTAGAATAAAAAATAGAAAATAAATTTCTTATCATTTTAAGATACATTTTTTCTAATTTTTATTATTATACGAATTAATATATTTTTCAATCTAAATAAAATTATATTCAAAGTTAATCAATTGTATAGTGATACTTGTGGAATATAAAAAATATTAATTTTAATGATTTAAAAATTACATTTTAATGTTATGTTTTAACTCATTTCTTTCATTAGAGGTAATTTTAATTACTATATATTGATTTAAGAGATCATAACTTTAAATTCAGTTATCCAATGAAAATGGATAAGAAATTCATTGTATAAAATTTTCATGATTAGTTCTTTCAATTGCAATAAGTATAAATCTATGAGTTATACCACACATTCATTTTCACACCTAATGATGGAACAGTTCAGGAATGAATTGCATCTGAAGAATTAATTAATATACGAATTTGATTTTTATTTGGAATAATTATATTATTATCAACATCTAATAAACGGAAATTATTTATGTTCATATTATTATTTTTAATCATAAGTAAATGAAATTTAATTTTATTGAAATCTGAATATTCATAAGATCAGTAACATTGATATCCAATAGATTTAATTGGTAGAGGTGAAATATACATTTCATCTGTTAAATATAAAACGTTGAATGCAGGAATTGCTAGATAAATTGAAATTAATATCGGAATTAATGTTCAAACAATTTCGATATTTTGATTTTGTTAAATACACTTATTACAGTAGAACCTCAATTATCCGGACCTCGATCATCCGAACCCTCAATTATCCGAACGATGATTTAGTTTATCCGAACGCTCAATTATCCGAACGTTGGCGCGAAAGATACATTCTTGCTCGCTGCCACCGCCGTGAGCAACAATGAGCAACCCAACGCAACTTCTCCTTCTCAAACGGCCGCGAGACTAAGCCGCTTAAAAACGCGTTACAGCCGTTCGTCACTGAAAAAAGGACGATTTTATTTTTAAAAAAATATTTAAAAAAAGCATCCGACTTTTTTCAGGTGTTTAAAATACATATATATTTCAACGTTAATATGTATGTCAAATTTTTATATATATGTATGTACTATTTTTATATAAAAAGGTGTTGTTTATGATCTCGTCCCGAAAAACCCACGTTTCGATTATCCGAACTTTTGATTATCCGAACTAGTCTCGGTCCCAATTGGTTCGGATGATCGAGGTTCTACTGTATTCAAATTATTAATGAATGAGGAAAAAATAATATGAATTATTATAATCGTAATTAGCAGCAACATTATAAATAAATGATCATAAATGTGTTTTAAGTTTTCTGTAAATTGTGAATTAGCATCTTGTATATTAATGATGAATTAGGTAGAAATTGCATTAATTTAGAGTGAATTAATTATGATATATTAAAGCAGTTTAATTAAATCTATGATTTAATGGGGGGTAAAATATTCTTAATCATTCAATTGAAGAAATGGTATACATTGAAAAAAGATTTAATAGTTGAGGTGATATTCGTTCTCATATTAGAAAAAGAAAATATATAATTTTTAATATTGAAATGAAAGATCCTATAAAAGAAAAAATATTTTAAGTTATATATGAATCAGGATAATCAGAATATCGTCGAGGTATTCCAGTTAGACCCAAAAAACGATGGGGGAAAAAGTTAAATTAATTCGAAAAACATTCTGTACAATTGAATTTTTAATAATTTTTTATGTAATCTTAGGCCGTTTATTAATGGATATCGATAAATAAAAACTCCGATAATAGCAAATACAGCTCCCAGAGGTAATACATAATGAAAATGAGGTACTACATAATAAGTATCATGTTAAGTAATATCACTTGGTGAATTACCTAGAATTACTCCAGTTAATCCTCCAATTACAAATAAGAATACAAATCCTAATCTTCAAAGGTTTGAAGGATTAAATTTTATTTTTGATCCATGGATGGTAGCTAATCATCTAAAGACTTTAATTCCTGTAGGGATTGCAATCATTATAGTTGCTAAAGTGTAATAAGCTCATCTATGTCAATTGTACATATATGATGGGATCATACAATGAATCTTAAAAATCGAATAGCTAATATTGCATAAATTATACGAATAGAACAAAAAGTTCCTTATTTTTTCATTTTGGTAAAAAATTATATGGGAAACCAAATATGGGAAATTATATGGTATAACCAAATCCTGGTAAAATTAAAATATAAACTTCACGATGTCCAAAATATCAAAATAAATGTTGGGATAGAATTGGATCTCCTCCACCTGATGGATTAAAAATTGTATTTAAATGTCGGTCTGTTAAACGTAAAGTGACCCCTGCTAATATAGAAACAGCTCATAATAATAAAGTTGTTGAAATTAATATTAATCATAAAAAAAAACCCGATGAGTTGGTCTGGTGGTTAGCGTTGCGGGCCAGCGGATCGGGAGGTCGCGGGTTCGAATCCCAGTCGCGTACTTTCGTCAGGAAATGTTTTTCTTCGACATTTTCTCGGCAAAAGACTAGTTCCGTGACTGGGAGGCGAACTTGGGACCGACTGTATCGGTATAGGTTTTCGGCAGTTTCCCTATGCCCATGACTGGCGAAAACATGAGATATGCATGGTGAATACGATACGGACGGGGAAGTCGGCTGTGGACGCGCAAGGGGGGGATGATGGAGACAAAGAACAAGTGTAGAGCGGTGGACATATGAGTAGTGGAGCCTTGTAAAAAGCCGAAAAGGCTGTGCAAGTAAAACTTGAAAAAAATATTTTAATCATGAAAATACAATAATTTGTTCAAAAATAACATTTTACAAATAACAATATAACATTTTTTATATTTATGATTGTGGTAATAAAATTAATTGCTCCTATAATTGAGGATAATCCTGCGAGATTGAGAGAAAATTGCTATATCTAATGATCTTCCTTCATGATATAAGTTTAATGAAATAGGTTTCTTATAATTAATCAATTAATAGAAGGATGTAAAAGTCAAAATCGCAAATAATTTATGCGTGGCAATGATATATCTGGGGCTGCTAATATTAAGGGAATTATACAATTCCCAAATCCTCCAATTATAATAGGCATAACTATAAAAAAATATGATGAATGCATGACGTGTGATGATGGATTTATATAATTGATAATTATTAATGAAGTAATCAGGATTACCGAATTCTATACGAATTGATAAACTTAATGAAGATCCTATTAAACCAGATAATATTCCCAAAATAAAATAAAGAATTCCGATATCATCATGATTAGTAGAAAAAAAAACATTTTCGAATGATTTTTCAGTTAAAAAAAATTATTGCAAATTTAAAGATATATTAGTTATAAAATTTTAAGTAATGTGTCCGACTTAAGTAGTAAATTGTAAATTCATTTGAAAGATTAATTCTTTACTATAACATTATCAAGATTTAAAAGTAAATTTTTATTCTTATTTTGAAGATTAATAGTTTTTTTAACTTAAAATGTTAAATAATTCAATTATTTAACATTCATAAATGTAATAAACTGATAAATAAAGTTATGAATAAATTATTTATATTATTAATATTAAAACTTTATAATATAGATTAATTTTTAAGATCATTTTTTCATAAGCCTAAAGAAAGAATAATACGTGTGTAAAATAAAAATAAGATTGATATAATTATTGAAATTAATAAGATAATAAATGTAATTTATTGTTAATTAAAATATTAATTGAAGATCAGGAAAATAAAAAGGGGTTGGGGCCACGGCTTAATTTTTATTCCTTATCATAAATAAAAAATTCATATTTTGGTATAGCAATGTTTAATTCATATATATAATTAACAAATTGATATACAGCGGTATTTCTAGAATTCCTATCCCTCATTTTCTGGTTCAGTCTATGCCGAAGAGCCGGGGAGCTGTCAGGTGAAAAACTCAGTCCCGATGGATTTCGTGCGAAAGGAAATATAGCCGGTAGCGGAGTCTTCACAATCCGACAGCTTCGCTATACGTGGGTCATTTGACAAGTACCTAGCCTCACCGCTAGATGGTGCCACTATTGCAAGAGAAATACACTATAGTGTAGTACCGTCTTGTAGACGGCTAGTGACAAAATTTCAGCCGGATCGGACTTGTAGTTCTCTTTTGAGAGCGTGTGAAAGCAAGTGTGTCCGTTGATTTTTGAAAGAATGGAGAAAGAACAATATCGGTCGGTGATTCGATTCTTGTTTTTGGAAGGGAAATCGCGCAGTGAAATTAAAGAACGCTTGGATGCAGTGTATGGGGATGCTTCTCCTTCGATGGCGACCGTTAAATTTTGGTATAACGAGTTTCAACGTGGTCGTACGTCGGTTTTTGATGATCCACGCCCAGGTGCTCCAAAATCAGCCACTACGGAGGAGAACGTGACAAAAATACACGATATCGTTTTGTCAGACCGCCGATTAAAGGTGCACGAGATAGCTGTGATAGTAGGCATCTCAGAAGAACGCGTGTGGCATATCCTACATGAGACTTTGGGCATGAGGAAGCTGTCGGCAAGGTGGGTGCCGCGTTTGCTGACTGCAGACAACAAGCGCATTCGTGTGACCACTTCAGAGCAGTGTTTGGAGCTGTTTAATCGCAATCCAAAAGAGTTTTTGCGTCGTTACGTGACCGTCGACGAAACATGGATTCACTGGTATACTCCAGAGACCAAGGAGCAGTCAAAACAGTGGACCTTACCCGGTGAACCTGCTCCAAAGAAGGCGAAGACGGTCCCGTCGGCTGGAAAGGTGATGGCCACTGTTTTCTGGGATTCTCAAGGTGTGATTTTTATTGACTACCTGGAGAAGGGCAAGACGGTCACGGGACAGTACTACGCCGAACTATTGAGCCGATTTAACGCCGTGTTAAAAGAAAAACGGCCCCATTTGTCGAGAAAGAAAGTGCTTTTCCACCATGATAATGCACCTGCTCACACCTCCGCGCTCGCCACGGCTAAATTGGTCGAATTACGCCATGAACTGCTGCCCCATCCACCGTATTCTCCAGATTTGGCTCCGTGCGACTTTTTTTTTGTTTTCGAATCTAAAAAATTCACTCGCCGGGAAGAAATTCCACTCCAATAACGAAATAATCGCCGCCACGGAGGCCTATTTTGCAGACCAAGAGATAACATTTTTTTCAACGGGGTTAAAAAAATTGGAACACCGCTGGGCCAAGTGTATTCTACTAAAAGGAGACTACATTGAAAAATAAATTTTATTTTTAGCAAAATTTTGGTGTTTTCATTTGTAGGCTAGGTACTTATCAAATGACCCACGTATATACTAGGCTGCCGAAGATACCCGTTCGACTTTCGGAGACCGTCGGCCCAAGCACGTGCAGCCCGCCGGCAAGAGAGTAAGGGGTGGTTAGGTACCAGTGGTCTTCAATCTCCTCGATTTCGTCACGCGCGCGTTTATAGTATTGGTGTGAATTGGTTTTTCTTAATTTACGGCTAAACTATTGGAGATAGAGAAAAGAATCGTATACACCTACAAGGTAAAATCTTCCATTCTACAACTTTTGTTCAAAACTTTTTTGCGATTTCCTCTTCGTTCTCGAAATAATGCATATTTTTCGGTTTTTAACCCTTTTCTTCACTGTTAATAGTTAAAATTCCTAGAAATTCGGATTGCCCGGGTCGATTAACATAGGAATACATGTTTCGCTAAGCGGTCGCAAAAATTTTCGACTTTGGCCACTTTTGACTGGACTAAACTACGAAAATGCGATGTAGACTTGGCGGGTAGCGATTGCGTCTTATACGCCAATCGTGCGGGTGACGAGTGCCGTGTGCACACGTTAACGCACAATACGATTAAAGATTGCGGTGCGGGTTTAACAGCGGGTGCGGTTAAAAGAAAACTTGGACGAGACCAGCAGCGAAGTGTCGCAGAGCACGGTCAGAACGAAAACAAAAAGATGAAGATGGCCGCTCTCGCGTGCCGGCCGGCACACGTCCAACAGAGCATGCGCTCTGAGGCGAGGTGAGAGCGCCCACGAGGTGCTGCCTTGGCGCGAGCCGATCGGGAAGCTCGCCCCGCTTGTAAGGCGAGGCGGAATCCCGAACAATATTAAAAGGTACAAAATATATGATTTACTGATTTTTTGCATTAATTATGTACAGTTGTGAGCAGATTGAAAAATTAATAGAAAATTTGAAAACGGACCTGGCGGTTTGGCCACATTGTGGCGGGAAATCGAAGCAGTGAATTAATTATCGGAGCGGATTTTTTATGCAAATAATAATGTAATAATTGTGTATTGAATGCTTTAAAATTATATTTTTTTCTTGAGCCTGCGAGAAGATTTTACAATTGTAGTGGCGATAATACAAAATATAGTGCAGACAAATAGTTCGAAATTCGGTCATGGCGCTTCGTGTGCTCATTTTTACCAACCGAGTTGGTTTGCCATTGTTGGACATAGAAAAAAAATATAACACGTGAAATCTTTACGTTTCTGCAAATTTATTTCGATTTTGCGATGCCGTACCAAACGGTATCAGGTTTTCCAGTCAGGCTTTACTTTTCTGCTCGATAAAGACATTGATTTCTTTATTAGTCCCGAATCTATGGCGTTTTTTGAATTATTTAAAATTGATTGTACTTTTCTCGACACCGATGTATCTGTTGGGGACTCGAACGAGAGTTATCAAATGGGAGCGCAATTGATAAAAAAAATAAGAGTCTGTAATGATATAGCGGAGCGGGGAATCAAACTTATCGCCGATTATAACAATCGATTGACTTATGATGAAGATCAAATACCATTTGTTCTTCGAGTTGTCGCCGAATATAAAAAAAAATGCCGAACGTAAACAAATGTACTCTACTTCAATCATTTCATAGATGAACTGCTATTACTTATGTAATATTTCATGTAAAGGTACGAATTTGCGGCACGTGATTGATGGAAAAAAATCAGTAAATAATATATTTTGTAACTCTTAATATGTATAATCAATGTACCCAATTCCAGATTTTTTAATTAATATTATGAGACTAATAAATATTTCAGTGCAGCCATTTAAAAAATGCATGTATTTTTGAAAATTAAACTGCTCGGTGGCACGTGTTCTCCTTATCCCAGCGCGTCCAAATTTTACACAGATTTTTTTTTTTCATATCTTGATTAGTTTTTTTGCTAGACGTTAAATTTTTTTACCGAAGCCAAAATAACAGCCACCCTAATATATATATATATTTCAACGTTAATATGTATGTCAAATTTTAATATATATTTATGTACTTTTTTTATGTAAAAAGGTGTTGTTGATCATCTCGGCCCAAAAAACCCACGTTTCGATTATCCGAACTACTCTCGGTCCCAATTGGTTCGGATAATCGAGGTTCTACTGTATACGTAAGGCAGGTTTGCAGTCACAAGAGCCTCGCGGTTGAGATATCAGCGTGCGGGCTCTGAGTGTAGACGACGCGGGTTCGATCCCCGATAGCAATGTCTTGTTTTTTTATTAAGCATATACGATTTAAATATCATAAATAATGCCTGAACAGGCGAGAATAGCTAAAGCGAGAGTAAGTTCGAAATTTTCTGAATATACAATGAAAAAAAAAAAAATAGTTGGTTCACCGGGGATTGAACCCGGACCGTATGCATTGTTAATCCGTCACGCTACCAACTCAGCCACGACGCTCATTGCAGATAGAGAAATATTTATGATAAACCCTTATCCATAATGTTTACTGTTGAAAAAAAATGCTGAAACGATCGCGACAAAGGCTCAAGATTTCTTTTTGAACCTTCCACGGTCGTTTAGGCGTTTTATTTTTCAACGCGGTTCGTCGCTAATTTTTTTAACCTGCATTTCCGGCATAAATGGGCAACCGAGAGAAAAAAATGATCTCGATACATGTTTTTCACTTTGAAATTCATTTAATGCATATTCAATCCGCAGTTCGACCACACATATATGTCGAGCTCGATCGGACGGAAAACCTCGCTCCGCTCGCCTGTCGAGCGAGCGCGATTTGCGAGGGGCAGAGACTTTTTCCCCACCGAGCTACCCATTCGTGTTCAGGCTGACTGCGATACCGACTAGAGCGGTGATCACGGACTCGCGCGGCTACAAGGGAAAGCTAACTTAATCTTAAGCATCGTTAATCCGTTACGCTACCAACTCAGCCACGACGCTCATTGCAGATAATGAAACATTTATGATACACCCTTATCCATAATGTTTACTGTTGAAAAAAAATGCTCGAAACGATCGCGGCAAAGGCTCAAGATTTCTTTTTGAACCTTCCACGGTCGTTTCGGCGTTTTATTTTTCAACGCGGTTCGTTGTTAATTTTTTTAACCCGCATCTTCGGCATAAACGGGCAACCGAGAGAAAAAAAAGATCTCGATACATGTTGTTCACTTTGAAATTCATTTAATGCATATTCCAATCCGCAGTACGGCCACACATATATGTCGAGCTCGATCGGACGGAAAACCTCGCTCCGTTCGCCCGTCGAGCGAGCGCGATTTGCGAGGGGCAGAGCCTTTTTCCCCACCGAGCTACCCATTCGTGTTCACGCTGACTGCGATACCGTCTTGAGCGGTGATCACGGACTCGCGCGGCTACAAGGGAATCTGCAACGTCGACAGAGGCGATGATCACGAAATCATACTCCCGAACTCGCCACCGCGATTTAGCGCCATTTACGAGGCACGCCGAAAAGGGGAGCCTTGTGTATCTCCCTACTAATCTCTGCCGAAAAGGGGAGCGCTGTGCATCTCCCTACTAATCTCTGTGGAAACGTCCGCAAAAGCGAGGACGAGAAGGGCGGCGCTGCTCTCCTACCGCACCGAAGGAAAGTCAGCAACAAACCAGTGCCGTACGATATGCAGAAAGCACCTTTTGCTCCCTCATATGGAGCGATAATTTGATCAAATGAATTGTAAAGGTAGTGCCGTACGATAAGCAAAAAGCACCCTTTGCTACTTCATATGGAACGATCATTTCATCAAATGAATTGTACAAACAGTTGGTGAAGTCAATTTCTATATAGATAGACAGAATTCTTATATATCGATTTTTTTGGAGAATGCCGAAATACAGAAAGTAAGTCAATGTTTTTTTCCTTGTGGAAACCGTAACAAGCAAAATTTATTTATAGACACAAGAAAATTGACATGAATTTTTTATCCAGACAAAAATTTCACAACTTATCACATTTGATATTTACCCATTATGATACGCTGTACAGATAAAGAATAATAACGAAATACAGATATTAAGTCAATGTTTTTTTTCCGTTGCGAAAGCAGTAAAAACATAGACACAAGAAAATTCATAGGAATTTTGAATTCAAACAAAAGGTTTACAAATTATCACACATCATATTTGCACATTATAACACGCTGTACGGATAAATCGATCTTACAGTTTTGAGTTTTTCCTGTTGTCTTTCGTTTTTATTTTCCTTGCGTGATTATTTTCGTTGACCGATCGTGCTAGAAAATTTCCTCTCATGACGAGATAATAGTTTGTCACACTCTTCGTGAGCTCTTCGTTGTGTGCTTGGCATCCCACGTCCTGCAAATTTTTCATGTCCGAAACTTTGTTGACAACTTGACGGAGAGTGTTGATTTTAACGTCAGTTCTTGATCGATCGCTGCACTCCAAGTTTGTCTCGCGTTCGGGCACTGAAGGCAACAATTCAAACGATATTACAAGCTTTTATTTAATTTGACTTTCTATAAAAATGGCAAATCCATATTTCACCCACTCACTTCCCATTTTCACGCCTCGAAAATAAACATTCTGTTTATTTTCGAGACACGAGACAAAACGTGCAAGAGATAAAACGTGCAATATATGAAAAAATCCATATATTGCACGTTTTGTCTCATCGACGGGACACTTGCTCCATATCTCGCGTTTGTGATAATTTTTATTTCACTCGGTACGATAATGGTACGATAAAACGAAACCATTCTTTTTATGAATGTAAGTACTATTTTTCTTACCTACGATTGAGTGTTTTCGCCGCAGATCACTAAATATATTTTATACCGAGACACAATTATTTTTTTTTTACATCTAACACAATTCGCAAAATTGGTTAGCCCGAACATGCTTCATGCCAATACGGACGACGAGCGGGAATCATCGATGACACATGACGTCAGTTGTGTTTTTGTCGCTTAGTTCACTTCGGTGTGGTCATGCACTAGCGACGGACGCCGTGAAAACACTAACTACTAAAATGCACAGTTTGACGGACGCTTTTGGATCAGGTTTGCCACAGGCGTTCGTACTCCTTACCCCTAGTCTTCCTGGGTTAGACAATCAAACGCAGACCCGAACAGCTGTGCAAAGGCGCAGATTTTTAACAATACACGTACAGTCTGTTCGGTTTAGTTACACTTTCTACAATTTCAATAGATACAGCAATAGAAAGTCCTCAGAAGGCGTAAGAAGTGTAGAAAAGTGTAGCCAAAACGAACAGACCCAATATTTGTAAGAGCGATATAAATGGAAAATGATTGAGTATTTTTTCACTCCTGAACCCCCGGGCGGAATGAGAATTATTATTTCAGTAGACTGTATTTCTCGTATGCTCGACCTTCTGTAATATTTTCATTTGGTCTTTCGCCATTTGAGTGGATGGGGTATGAACAAATGTGTGCGGTCTAAATATTTGTTCCTTATAATTAATGTTTATTCTTAGTATATTGTATTGCTTTTTTTCGTTTACAACTTTTCTTTTTGCTTTTGCTTTTTCAACAGTGTTAATAAGAACCTGAAAATAAATATAATGAAATAGGAATACAAAAAAAGAAATGAACGCGTTGTGTATGCTTAAACGGCACCGGTTTTAAATTGATTTGTCAGTTTGGCGAGTTTGTGGTTTACAAAAAATTGATGGGCGAACTGGCACATCCTCAATCGAATATAATAAAATATAGCGAAGGATAAGGCCGGGTATACACTATGCGGTTCTACCGGAGCGGTTCAGGTAGTTTAGATTTCTAGAAACGTTGTGAACACGTGTACTGGCTGTCAGGAGGTTATTTTTCCATTGCTGTACAGTAAAACCTCACACAGCTTACCATCACACAGCTTACCTGGGCGAGGCAACAGTTAGGGTGGGGGTGCTAGCGCAGGGCCGGCACTGTGCAGGTCGAGGAATGGGTACAACCAGAGGGGGGGGGGGGCTGATCAGTTTTTTTATATTTATCCGATCAATGTACTCATAAAAAATTAGATGTTGAAATTGTCACGTACGACGTTTTTCTGTGATTCCTTTTTGACCAGCACACACATAAATGTACACGTGCGAGAAGCAATAGAGTCAGCTATTTTTATTTTTCTACGCAACCAAAAATATAAGCGTTCGAGATACCTATCACAATTGTATTGCTTCTCACACGCCATCGACGCATGCATCACAGACAACAGCGAAGATATACGCTTTCCTTGTTTATCAACTGGGCACAATACCTAATGCATGTATTTTCGTGTTGCGAGCCGCTCTGCTATTTTTTCCCGCTCTGCATGAGAGCAGTAATAAAAGTTTTCCGGCCGGAGCCTCAAGCCCTATGATAGGGATCCAAAATATCCAACCTTTATTGCATCTCCGAGGAGGTCGAACTCTCGGATATTAGACGAAAAATAGTTCTTCTCTGTGCCCAAATTAAGAGAGTGGCCCTTCTGGCAAAGTCATCTCGCCCTTATAAAACCTCCTTGTCTCGACGACAAGAACGCAGTATAGCCGAAGTTTTTAACGCCGATACAATGTTCGTAATCCAGGTCTTCCGTAGAAGAGAGTGATCCGACAGTAGTATCGGACGTATATTATAATAAGTTCAGTCTCAATCAAAATTTCCACGCGTCGTTACGCTATCCGAAATCCGGGTCTTCTGTAGAAGAGTGTGATTCGGCGTAATTATAAAAGTCAATTTATATTGTTTTATAATCAAAAGGGTCAAACGACCAAATATTTCAAGTACAAGTTATTGTTAATCCGCGACTAGATCTCTAGAAGATTGTGAGAGTACGCGTGTGTGTTTAAAGAAATATTCAATGAAAGCAAGAATACGTTATTGTAAAGCGACGACACCGCTCCTGATTGTCAAAGGTATTTATCACATTATAAATTTACTTGGAATGTATCAAATTATTATTTCATCGAGTGTTTATTAAACTATTGTGTGACTCAAGACATTGAAGTCCCTTTCTTACCAATTTCCTGAATCCATAAAAGAAACAAGATCTCTCGAGGTCTCACAGCAAACGTTCCCACATAATTATTATCCCGAAAAGCACTCGTGACTCATTAGGGTAGTAATCGGAGTAAAGCGTTTACCGCTCGACGCTTATAACTCTAGAAATATATATCTTTTCTAAACGGCTTCGGACGTAACAAAATATTTTTTCAAGAAATTACAGGTACACAAGATGCGTTATACTTTTGAAATAGAATTTATTATAAAATTGCAACACCTGACAAGGGGGGAATTCCCTACTCCGCATCACCGATTTCGCTCAAATGTATAGGACATGCAGGGCTTGGCTAAAAATGAAAGTACCCCAAGTGGGAACTCCAGATGGTTTACTCCAAGCGTTTAGAAAATAAAAATGTTGACGCGGCTCTCGCACCGTGTAAGCCACCTACGTTAGTATGTTTGCCAAGCAGCGGTTGGCGTAGCGGTAAGAGCTCGGACTAGTACTTCGATAGTCGTGGGTTCGACTCCCCGTGTGGAAACTTTTTTTCTTTTTATATCTTTTTCTCAATTTTTAGATTATTCATTTTTTAATTAAACAAAGAGGTGAATAATTTATTTTATTGATTTATCTATACGCAAAAGGCATATAGGACGTCATTTTTTAATGAGCGCATAATCGTAGAAAATTTGGAGTTGCTGATTGACTCGTGGGGGGGACAAACAAATCCGCAACTATACGATGAACTCTTCCAAGATAAAGAAGGATTGCCAACGTGTAGCATCCTGCGATGTATATTTTTATCGTCAGGTTAAAAACTTTATTTAAAAAATACAAAATTGCTCTTATCTCATCGAGCAAGAAAAAAAATAACTTCCCGAGAAGACTGCATAAAAATACATTCGATTGTTCATCAATTATACGCGCCAATATTCGGTAACATGTTACGTTACGCGTGGTTCACTTCTAAACTTTTGGATGAGAGAGAACGCTTTATGAAGGTCAATCAAGTATGTTTTTCTATGGGGACGTTGAAACAACGATGTGGTTGTAAAAATGCGGCGTTTATAACGTGTGCTAGATGCAGTAATAATTATTGATTCCCCTGTTTCCACGATAAATATCATCCCGACACATGTAAATCATCGAATGTCAACGAATAAAGTTTTGAATTTTCATGTACAAAGTCTTTTCGTATACGCTTTAATTACAATCCCTTGTTGAAAAGTCCGAAATCCCAATTTTTTACCTTTTCTATGCCTTTTGCGTATAAATAAATAAATAAAATAAATTATTCACCTCTTTGCTTAATTGGAAAATGAATAATTAAAAAAATGAGAAAAAGATAGAAAAAAAGTCTCCACACGGCGAGTCGAACCCACGACCATCGAATTACTAGTCCGAGCTCTTACCGCTACGCCAACCGCTGCTTGGCAAACATGCTAACGTAAATGGCATATACGGTGTGGGAGCCGCGTCAACATTTTGATTTTCTAAACGCCATATGGAGTTCCCACAACGGGTACTTTCATTTCTAGCCATGCCCTGCATGTCCTATAAATTTGAGCGAAATCGGTGATGGAGAGTAGGGAATGCCTCCTTGTGAGATATAAAACATGAATGATACATTTTTGATAATATAATTTTTGTTTATACTATATAACATCAGTAAACCTTTAGATTCTCTAAATTGGCACTTCTATCAATCACAGTGTGAACTTTCAGTTAGCTACGCGTCGTTTTTCTTCATTGCCACCCTTATTATGGCTCAGATATTTTGCAATTCACGCAGCTGTTTATCATCGCAATTACTTTGCCTTTCCAGCCACTTTTCGAGTACATTCATCGAAACTAAAGCTTCCTTAGCCGTTGGTATGTCAGCTGCTGAATCTCCTTCATCTTCTTTTTCTTGTGCCGCTGTTTCATCGCTACTTTTGCCCTCTAATTATAGTGTATCCCAAACTTGTGGCATCAAAAAACAATAAAATAGGAGATAGCTTGTGAGATGGTGCATTATCGACGAGAAGCAGTACTTTTCCTTGCCTTCCTGTACGTTTTTTTTCTTCAATTACTTCGGGAATGAAACATTCTGTAAACCATTCTTCGAACAATTGCCTGTCCATCCAGCTACTCGTTTGATTCTTATAGATCACTGGAAGTGCAGTGACATGCTTAAAGCATCGGGGTCGTCGAGCTTTACCGATGACTAAAGCGTATAGCTTATGTGATCCTGTAGAATCCGCACAAAGCATAATAGTGACACGATCATTCAGAACCTTCCGACCGCGCGCAGTCTGCTCATTATGGCTTACGAGAGTTTTGTTTGGCAAATATTTTCATTGAAGTCCAGATTCGTCAGCATTATATATATTTTCTGGATGATATGTTTCCAGTATCTCAGAAACGAATCGATCACGAAACTTTTCTGCTGCTTCGATGTCGCTCGGAAGACGCACCTTGAGTACTTAGTCGGCGGATCCCATGACGACATTTGAACCTATAAAGTTATTGAGGAATATTTATTATTCGGTTGTACATATTGTACAATTGTAACCAAGTAGGAATCCAGCTAATTTAAACATGTATCGCCCATACAATCCAAACCAAACGAGTTTTGGTAAGAATTTCTGGATACATGTGTTCTCAGGTAGTGTTTCTTGTTTTATTAAATTTCTGTTTCTCAGAATGTTTAGTTTTGAAAACTGTTTCTTGTTTTAAATGTGTTTCTCAGAATTTTTAATTTTGAAAACTGCATGAAAGGTTGTGAACTTTGGATATGTTTTCGTATATAGGTTCTATTTTACACTTACGAAGTATCGGGATCATTAAACGATTACTTTTAAAAGCACAGCGTTTGAGAATTCTAAAAAATAGAAATTAAAAAAGCAAGAAAAAATTCTTTTAGAATGTACATGTATCCAGAAAAATCGAGAAATCTGTTACATATGATCGAAAAATAGTTTTATAGGAGATTTCTGCAATAACATATTGTTTAAACACATTTTTGATAGTTTTTTGGCATTGTGCTTATTGGAAATCAATATTATTTATTATTATCTCCAATATGAGTGATTTTTTCCAGATTTTTGCGTAACACGAAGTACTTGAAATTCTCATTGAAATTTTTTTACGTTGAGATTGTACTAGCGTTACATCTTAAGTGAACTTTCCTTGAGAGAAAATTAATCGATTAAATCGGACTGGAACCGATTTTTATACAAAACAACTTGAACTTGCTTCGACGAACTGACAAGGAACATCCCTCAGGTGACACCCTTCGATTTTGTTGAAATTTGGATATGTTATAAGCACCGATAAGTAAGCGATACGCATTTTTTTATCGGCGGAAAACGGTTTTGAGGGGTGAAACCACCCCTCGAAAAAGGCCTTTCTAGGGGTAATATAGCAGTTTCACACACAAGGAGTCCACCGATTTTAATTAAACAAAAACGACAATTCTTCTAATCCGAAACAATAAAAAATCCACTATAGTGACATTGCAAAAAAAATTAAAGGGTAAACCAGCCCTATATTTGCTTTTTTTCACTCCACACGGCGAAATATTGCATGGAAATCAACAAAATGGGGTTTATTTTAAAGCGGGGAAAAAATTGAAGTTTACGTGTTTTTGCGCAATCGCCGATCCGCAAGCTTAAGGGGGTAAACCACCCCTTACATGAATTAAATCAGCGAGGTCGTATTTTTCTTTTCAAAATATCCGCACTGATACAAAATACTCCTAAAACATGTAATTGAATATTTTCTCACGCTTAAACCTTATCGCCCTTCTCTTAAGGGTAAACTACCCCCGTGTAATCCATTTCATTTGCGGTTTTAGCACATTTTTAACCCGTATGCTTTGAAATTGTTATGAAACCCATCGGTAATATGAATTTTATGTTTGGGTATACATGTATATATGTGGACTGAATTTGGGAAGAGGTGTGTAGTGAGCTGGTGTGAAGAGGGGAGCTACCCCTTAATCATACGACTCATATATTCGAATTGGGACTCCCTCGACTCCGATTCGGAAGCATTGAGAAATACACATACATTTCTAGTATAACTAGTCATATCTTTTATCATGATACTTTACAGAATAAATCTGAGGGGGTTACGGGCGAAACAATTTTTTTTTGCTCGCCTCAAAATATCGATTCGTAAGATCATCGTTCGTTAACTTATGCGGATGTCTGCGCCTCATTTTGATGATATATCACGCTGAATAAAACTGTTTACACGTGCATATGGGAAATGAAAAGAGGTGTACAGATTGTTCGTTGATTTTTTTCATCGCCGAAATCGGTGGACTCCTTATGGCTATGGAGAATGCGCCGTCGTTCACTTTGAAATTTTGAAATAAAATTTCTCCCAAACAGATAAGCCAATTGGGATGAAATATATTGTGTGTGTCAACTGGGTAGCAATTCAGAAAAACCAAATGTTACAGGATTCTCGAAGTGTTCCGGTTTTTTCGATACATAATTACTTTTGTACTACAAATATTTGAAAAGATTAGAATATCGTGGTGACGAAAGTTGATTGTGCGTCAGGAATTGCAGTGTAATTATATTATTCCTCAAGTGTAAATTTATATCAAAATCTAATAATATTACACTGTCTGAAAAACGTCGGACTAAATTTTTCGATACTCTGAATCCAAATACATCCAGCGGTTGAATTTTTCCAGTTGTGCCTTTCGGAATAATGATTGGGATTACATTCTTGTTGAGTGGAGTCGCTTCACGAACGAATTTCGGGCAATGTCCGCTCGAAGAGTCTATCAAAAGAATGCTGTTACTCCCGACATTAGGGAAGAAAACCTTTTCCATCCACGTTTTAAAATGTTCTGTTAAAACGAAACATATTTCATATTTACAGAAATCTATGTTGATATCAAACACATTTTTTTATCAATCAGAAACGATGGTCTACACATTATTATTTATGCGAATACATACCAGAAGTAAGCTTTCCCGATTTGGATGCCATCACAAAGACGTTTGCGGGTCGGAATAATTCTTTTTATACTCTCAGTCCAAATTCGCCTTTTATCTCCTTCAAAACAATGAAAAGTGGGGACAGTAACTTCCTATCAGCGTTTATAGTAGGCTGGATTGTATAGCTGTGGGTCGTTGAAGAGACAGACTGTACAACGCAAGCAACTTTCTTCGTTCCTTCCGTTGTTAGCGTGCGCCCCGAATGGATCTCCAGTTGGAAACCGCTTTGATCCGAATTGTATACGTTTTCCGCCCCATACTTTTCGATTAGTGGTACAACATCAGCTACGAATTTTTCTGCGTTTTTTGTAGAAGTCCTTCTCCTTCCATCGTTTTGCGCGTTACAAATTTATTAACTTTCCTAGATACAATAGGTGCTATTTTTTGAAATTCTATAGCCAATTGTGAGAGGCTTTAAATCGTACATCCTCAAAGTTTATCTCCTTTTGAGCTTGAAGTGCCCACTTCTGAACAATAAACTTCTGAACTTCTGAACTTCATGTACAATAACACCAGAATCTATAGCAGTTTTCATATTTTTCAAAGTATGTTCAGAAATTTGCGCCCGCTTGTCTTTATAAGTGCCACCTTTATATAACTGATGTGCCCAGCGGTGCAATTGTCGGTAAATATTCGGAAGTGGGGCTCCTGCTAGAATTAGGCTATTTTTTTCTTATTTCTTTTAATGATTATAGCAGATGATACGAAGTAATATTATGACGGGGCACGACATTTTTTTCTTTAAAAAAATAATTGAAAAATTTGAACGTGGATCCCTGCTTGCAGCGCAGATGCAAGCAGAGATCCTCATTGAAAATGAATGGCGTACTATTCCATGGGTGCGTGCAATCGTGGGGTGCGTAGAACACTGCGGTGGGCGGGGGGCACCTTGGATGAGTGCGTGAAATTGTGGGGTACGTAGAACACTGGGGTGGGCGGCCCACGGGGTAGATAGCGGCTATTTTTATATCATAGCAGTATTTTTATCTAGATTGTAGATGAAATGAAACCAACCATTTGGGCCGCCCACCCCAGTGTTCTACGAACCCCACAATTCCACGCACCCATCGGCGGTGCCCGCCGCCTACCCCAGTGTTCTACGCACCCCACGATTCCATGCACCCATCCAAGGTGCTCAACAAACCCACCCCAGTGTTCTACGCCACCGTACGCCATGGGTGCGTGGAATCGTGGGGTGCGTAGAACACTGGGGTCGGCGGTGGGCACCTTGGACGGGTGCGTGAAATCGTAGGGTGCGTAGAACACTGGGGTGGGCGGCCCACGGGGTAGATAGCGGCTGCAGTATTTTTATCTAGATTGTAGACGAAATGGAACCAACCATTTGGGCCGCTCACCCCAGTGTTCTACAAACCCCACAATTCCACCAGGGTGTCTAATTTTTACCAGAACTGAAATTGCATGACATTTAAGGATTTTTAAGGCAAGGAATGGGGATTTTTTCATGACTCTTAAGGTAGGTTTACACTACGACACTTTGGTGTATGCACTCAATGTATACATCGAGTGTCTGTGTGTGAACCCCACTGTCTGATCTCGCGACATTTATTGCGACATCTCGCTAGGTGTCGCGCCGAGCGCCGTGTGAACAGGTTGTGTCGGAGTGTCTGCCGCAGTGTTCAAGTTTTCCAACCGGCGCGAAATTATCCAGACACTCGCGACCCGCGGTAAATCAAAATGGCCCTTACGTGGAGCAAGGAGAGCATTGAAAATTTGATATCTCTTGTGGAAGGACTGCCTGAACTTTGGCAAATATGTTGTGCCGATTATAAAAATAGAGTGAAAAAAACAGGCAGCACTTCAATACTGAGCGGAAGAGTTTGGCACAATATCGGCTGAAGTCGGCAGAAAAATCATAATTTAAGAACACAGTTTAAGGGGCTATACCAGTGTGAACGCTGGAAATTTGGGTGATTTTCAGGATTTTTTTGGAAGAAAAGTACTCAATTAAATGTTTTGGAAAATTAAAAATATTTTTGGCCTATATTACATAATTTTTTCATTGAAAAATATTGAGATCCAAGCGACTTATGCGTTGCCTTCGCAGGCGCAAAAAAAAAGTTCCTCCACTGCTGACATGATTCCGGCTGATTGCGTAGCTGAAACCGAAAAAGGAAAAAAAATGTCGTTAAACTGGAAGGTATTTCCTGTACAACGACGTAGGATTTTTAAAAAATATCAAAATCTAACAAAATGGCGTAGTTATGAAACAAGTCTCTTTTCTTGCCTATAAAATGGTCGTTTTTTCAATGCCAAATCGTCAATTTTCATGCAATCAAAAATCTCCTACGTTATTGTAAAGTAAATATACTCAAGGGTACTCAGTTCAAATTTAAAGTCAATCGGATCTCTTTGAGTTACAATGTCACCAAATTTGACAAAATCTCATTTCGAGAAAAATGCATTCAAAGACTTAACTATCGATTTTTGCAAGATAAAATGATATTGATGTATATAATATAAATGATAATAATATTCTTGAAAGAATAAACTGTCGAAAAACGCAAAAAAATCGATCTTTTTAAAGTGTCACACTGGTATAGCCCTTTAATAACAGCGCACAAAATTACGGCTGCCCCCGCACGGCATTTCTCCATGGCGTCCGAGCGGGTACTGCAGACGTGTCAGTAGTTTTGTGTGTGAACATCTGAGACACTTGTGTAGCGACATCACAGTACAGACACTTTCTGGGACACCGAAACCGTCTTATGTGTGAACAGAACGGACATTAGTGTCAGACATTTGTGTCGCAATAAGTGTCGTAGTCTATGCAGACCTTTAGTATGACTTTCTGGCATAGAAATACACTTAATGATTCTACGGTGCAACCGATTTTCTAAATTTTCATATTTTTATTTTGCTCTTTCAAACAGATGTGTGTTGTATGCCAATAAAAAGTATACGGAATAAACGAAAAGTCACTAAACTGTACAATTCCATATGTAGTAAAAAATGTGAGACAAACATAATTTCAAGATTGTTGTAAAGAAATATAGTTTGGGAACATCTAGAAAAATATTACATACATTTAGGAACTTTGAGTAATATTATCTAGTCGCTTTACACGAATAACAAAGAAAAACTAATATATGTTGAGATAACGAATCATTTTCTTTTACTTTCTTCTATTTTATTTTCTATCGATTCGATATTCGCTTCTCTATCGACAAGCACCACAAAGTTAGTTCATGTTGAATATAAACTTAACGATAATTTAGTAGGGTATAATAATTCAGGTAGACTGGTAATTTTTCATGACATTTCATGACTTTTTCAGGGTTGAGTGTAATTTCATGACATTTAAGTTTTTTCATGACTTTTCAGGTCGGTAGACACCCTGTTCCACGCACCCATCCGAGGTGCCCGCCGCCCACCCCAGTGTTCTACGCACTCCACGATTCCATGCACCCCTCCAAGGTGCCGAACAAACCCACCCCAGTGTTCTACGCCACCGTACGCCATGGATGCGTGGAATCGTGGGGTGCGTGAAACACTGGAGTGGGTACTTTACTGCATATGGTAACCCATATATATATATATATATGGTTACTCATATATATATGGTTGGTACCCATATACATATACATACAGTAACCCATATTACCTGCATATGGTAATTCGGTACCCACCGAAAAGTATATGGTAAAGTTCCCACCGAAAAGCATATGGTTATTTTTTTCCGGAAACATCACGCGCCGTTACAATGATAAGGATGATGTTTGTTAACCATATTAAGCCATTTATACAAAAATTCGACTGATTCTAGCACTTCCGAATATTGACCCAATTGTCGCTTCGACTGAACAGGTTTGTATTTTTGGCGGACGGTGTCTACGCTATAATTTTTGTTCTTGCCAGATCTCCAGTATGCAACTGCTTTTTTATACTCATAGCTCACCTGATCATCAGTGGAACAGGTTTCTGAATGACTATCACTGATGTCTTTTACCCATATAGTGTCTTCAACGGCAGTGGCATCGTACTGTCTAAATGGTTCTTGAAAATCCAGTGTTTCCTCTTCGATCATTTCGCCTTCATTATAGTTTTGCATAGTATTGATCAAAATGGTTTCGTACTTGTCAGCCAGTTCAAGTTCGGCGTTGTTAACTGGAGTTTGAGCAATATTCATCGCTTCAAATGTAGCGAGTAGAATTTTAATAACGTTGATTGGATTTACTTTCATCTTTGGTAAAAAAAGTATTAACACGCGCAAAACACTGATCGGTGCTTGTCTTGACGTGGACTGTATGAAGACGAAAGGCTACTCTCTTATAAAGCGAGGCACCGAACAATGATAATCGTAAAGTGCAATACAATACGTCGCTATATATTGATTCAGCGAGGAAAGACGCAATTAGATAGAACGTTATTCTCGTGTAGTGTTATGATTAGATACGATTGACAAAGGGGTTTTCCAAGAAAGCGTGACATATACGTGACATATATGTTATAAGAAAGTAGGTCATAAAAAAATTGAAGCGCATAAATCCGAGCACGATAATTTATAAAGCGCAATCAAGAAAAAGTAAACACAATAAAATGATTTATATATATATTATCTGAATGCAATTAATACTATTGTTATTATATTTTTATTTTTACTTTTGGAGGACCGGTTTTTTAGAAGAAACACCTATCTACACGACGAAAAAATTAATGAATTTGTGCAATTATTATCGCAAAATCGCTTAATTTGAAATAGAAATTTCGAAAACTGACTTAAAATATAATATACAAAACCCGCCACGCCTAATGATTAAAAACCTAACCAAGTAGCACCGCTTGAAATTGACATTTACATTTCGATTTGGAATTTTTAAGTTTCCGGCTTTCTGACAAAAAGAAGAATTTAGCAAAAAATGTTACGTTCTGAACGGTACAACTTATCCGAAAATATCGGGATAAAATTTGTACCGAATTTATCGACCCGTTTTCCACATATTTGGGGACCAGCCTTGAAAAGTATATTTCGAAAACATCGCTGTAAAAATTTCGAGAAGAAAAAGTGCGCTTGGCGGCTCTGTTCATGTAATGTGTCACGACGTTTACGATTTTATGGATATCGTGATAAAACTAACGAACGATGATTTTACAAATCGATACTTTGAGGCGAGCAAAAAAAAATGTTTCGCTTGTAAGTTTAGATTTATTCTGTAAAGTATCATGATAAAATATATAACTAGTTATAGTGGAAATGTATGTGTATTTCTGAATGCTTCCAAATCGGAGTCGAGGGAGTCCCAACTCCCAGCTCACTACACACCTCTTCCCAAATTCAATCCACATATATACATGTATACCCAAACATAAAATTCATATTACCGATGGGTTTCATAACAATTTCAAAGCATACGGGTTGAAAATTTGCTAAAACCGGAAATGAAATGGAACTACGCGGGGGTAGTTTACCCCTAAGGGAAGGGCGATAAGGTTTAAGCGTGAGAAAATATTCAATTACATGTTTTAGGAGTATTTTATATCAGTGCAGATATTTTGAAAAAAAAATACGACCTAGCTGATTTAATTCATGTAAGGGGTGGTTTACCCCTTTAAGCTTGCGGATCGGCGATTGCGCAAAAACACGTAAACTTCAATTTTTTGCCCTTTTTAAAATAAACCACATTTTGTTGATTTCCATGCAATATTTCGCCGTGTGGAGTGAAAAAAAGCAAACATAGGGGTGATTCATCTCTTAATTTTTTTTGCAATGTCACTATAGTGGATTTTACATTGCTTCGGAATAGAAGAATTTTCGTTTCTGTTTAATTAAAATTGGTGGACTCCTTATGTGTGAAACTGCTTTATTGCCCCTAGAGATGCCTTTTTCGGGGGGTGGTCCCCCCCCCCTTTAAAAACGTCAGTCCGCCGATAAAAAAAATACGCATCGCTTACTTTTCGGTGCTTTATAACATATATAAATTTCAACAAAATCGAAGGGTGTCACGAGAGGGATGTTCCTTGTGAGTTCTGAAAATGTTACATAAATTTTTAAAATATTACTTTTTTATGTCCTTTGAGTGCTTGCTTTTTAGCTGCAAAATCTAATTATTAATACAAATTGATAATCCAGCGCATACCTCTACAACCAGCCCCCACTCGCCTGAAAGTTATCGGGGCCTTTTAATTGGCGATTGAAGACAAAAGCTTGTGCTTTCAGCAGTGGTCCGTATACTGGTTCACTAAGTAATCGCTTTTGAAGGAACCATTTCCATAATGCAGTGCCCAATGCTGGATTCTCCAAATTATTCATTATTTTCTTGTTCAATGGGCCTTGTTGTTCGATGATGAATTTTGCATGGTATCTCTCCAATTGTTCCTCTCCTGTTCTTCCGGATACCGATTATAGTAGGGTGTGTAACTCTAAATTCATCGGCTAATTTTTTAACAGCTTCCCCTTTCTTAAGTCGATCCAGTATATTCAGTTTCTTGGTAATAGGCAGTCTTCGATACTTAATGATACTTAGGCATGGTAAATATGTAAGATCTCTGTAAATGATGCAAACTTTTTAATGGGAAAGACGTGAAGAGGTTATGGTAAATATGTAAGGTTATGTTGAGCCGGAGGTTATGTTTACGTGGAGATACCAGATAAGAAGAAATACTGGCAGGTTATGCATACAATACGTTAACACGCAATAAAGATCGTAAAGAGGTTGTACTTACTACTATATATATATATCAGGTTGATAAAAAAGTTTTGTCGCAATAATTTCAATATAATTTATTTATTTATATATCTTATACAAAACATTTCTAATCAACAATATATTCGCCATCGGTTTCTATGACACTCGACCATCTAGTTGGCAACTCATTTATTCCCTTTGCCCAAAACTGCGGCGGCTGGAACTCAAAGAAATTTGAAATATCCCTTCTGAGATCGTCGACGTTTTCGAAAGTTTTGTTTCTCAAATATGCCTTCAAATGTCTGAACAAATGGTAGTCAGATGGCGCGATGTCGTGAGAGTGTGGTGGATGAGGAACGGTATTCCAGTGAAGCTCAGTGATTGTTTTGTGGGTTTCCTTTGCGACATGGGGTCTCGCGTTGTCGTGGAGAAGGTGCACAGTCGCGCGTCTTGGCCGTTTTTTTCTTATAGCTTTTGCCAATTCCTGGAGATTTTCGATGTATCGTGTAGAGGAGATCGTCTTACCTACAGGGAGAAAATTGTGAAACAGCATTCCCTTTGCGTCCCAGAAACAGCACAACAAAACCTTTTGTGAGTGACGATCAGATTTCGGTTGGTGTGGCGGTTTTTCTCCGACAGGAAGCCAGTAGGCTAAACGCGTTCTGTTATCATACAAGACCCAGCTTTCATCTCCCGTCACAAGATTTTCTAAAGACTCCTTGCGATGGTGGCGAAGCAGGAGAGACTGGCAGATGGTCACGCGACAGTTCTTATTGTCGTCGGTGAGACGATGTGGTATCCATTGAGCTAGAACCTTCCTGTATCCCAAGTTGTGTAAGTGATTGACTATTGACGGTTGGGTGCAGCCAAGTTCTCTTGCTAGCTCGTGCGTACTTGCTTCCGGTTTTTCTTTGATGCAGCGGAGTAATGCTTCATCATCGATGGTCGACGGTCGTCCGGAACGTTCCTTATCTTCAAGGCTTGTGTCTCCAGATTTAAAACGATTGAACCAACGCTGGACTGTTCGATGAGAAACTACGTTCTCGCTGAATGCATCCTGTATATTTTTAGCAGTTGTGCTTGCGTTCGTGCCGCGCCGCCACTCGTAAAAAATGATCGCTCGAAGTTGCTCCTGCGAGATCGAAGCCGTTTCTGTCCACTAGAACGCGCGCTCGCCCTTTTATACCCTGTCACGCGGAAGAGTAGAAAACATTCTAGAATATTCTCGACGTAGCTCGATGTCATATTGCGTCAATACGTAAAAAGACATTTTTAAAATTTTTGCGACAAAACTTTTTTATCAACCTGATATACAGGGTGTCCCATTTTAATCTTACACCTGAATTTTCTCGAACAATATTGCTCGGACGAACTATTGTGTGCAACAAAACTTCTAGGGATTGAAGGGGGACGTTTGAAAAAAATTTATTTGAGGAGTCAAAATTCAAAATGGCGGCGTTACAAAGGCTGACATGTTTTTTTCAAACGGAAACATAACTTTTTTTTATTGCCAAAAAATTTGTCAGCTGAAAACTAAAAACTTTTGTTGAAAAAATTTTTTGATAAAGTTCATAGTTTTCAAGTGAGAACATCATTTTCAATTATTTCAGATGTATCCAGGATTTGTGTGTGTGTGTGTGTGTGTGTGTGTGTGTGTGTGTGTGTGTGTGTGTGTGTGTGTGTGTGTGTGTGGGCGCGCGTGCGTGTATGTGTGTGGATGTGTGTGTGTTTGTGTGTGTGTGTGTGTGTGTGTGTGTGTGTGTGTGTGTGTGTGTGTGTGTGTGTGTGTGTGTGTGTGTGTGTGTGTGTGTGTGTGTGTGTGTGTGTGTGTGTGTGTGTGTGTGTGTGCATGTGCGTGCGTGTGGAACACTCACAAGGATTAGGTCTCTGCGGTTCGTAACTACCGTAGTATTTTTTTACTCCAAACCCTCCTTGTAAGTGTATTGTGATCCCTTTCTAGAGATGTTCAAATATCCCTCCATTCATGTTTAAACATGCCCGAACTCTTCTCGCGATTACGTTTTTTAATATCAAGATCTGAAAGGTAAGCGAAATTGAAGAAAACATGATTGGTACTACTGACATAGTCTGACTTTGCGGAGTTCTCTTACGCACTTTTGTACTTTTGAGACATTACGTAGAAGGAAAATCAACATTTTTTGAAATTCAACCGTTCTTAAATCAGAGAAAAATTCTGAGATTGAGCAACAATGGCGGATTTCAGACCCAACGAAATTGTTGATATGCTCCTCATTTTAGGGAGATGTCGGGGCAATTACTTACGCGCCGAAAATTTGTATCGACGCGAATATCCTCATCGTCGTCACCCATCACGACGGTGGTCGGATGATCCGCCACCGTCGACGTTACCAAAACGTCAACGATTTTGGTGACTTGCATGAGGCTCGAAACATGGCTATTTTAGCCATGATAGCAATTGATCCTCATTTGAGTGTTCGAGCGATCTCGGAACGATTGGGGTTTGCTAGATCCACAGTGCACCGAGTATTAAGAGGTGCTAAACTTCACCCGTACCAGGTACAATTCCACCAAGACACTCCTAATCCTGATCCGTTGCGAAGGGTGGCATTTTATCGGTGGGCGTTGAGACAAATCGAGCGATCTAGAAACTTTTTTCGGTACGTTATGTTCACCGACGAATCCACATTTAACAGCCGCGGTCAAGTGAACCGTTGGAACTTCCGATAGTGGTCCGATCAGAACCCACATTGGTTGAGACAGATCGATCACCAGCATTGATGGAGTTTAAACGTTTGGTGTGGTATTGTTGACGGGCAAATAATAGGTCCCCATTTCTTCGAAGGAAGTGTGAACACTGTCCGTTACCTCGATTTTTTGGAAAATAAACTGCCCCGTTTGCTGGAAGATATGGATTTGAAAACACGTCAACAGATGTGGTTCCAGCAAGATGGTGCACCCGCTCACTGGGCTCGTGTTGTTCGAAATCATCTGGATGCAACATTCGGTCAACGGTGGATTGGTCGCGACGGTCCTATAAATTGGCCTCCAAGGTCACCGGATCTTACATCTCCTGATTTTTTTTGTGGGGGTACTTAAAAGATGCCGTCTACCGTCAAGCTCCAACAACACGGGAGAATATGAAGGAGCGGATAAGAGCTGCCTGCCGTGCAATCCCGAGAGATGTTCTTCTGCGCACAGTGGACGGTTTCGCGAGAAGAGTTCAGGCATGTTTAAACATGAATGGAGGGATATTTGAACATTTATAGAAAGGGATCAGAGTACACTTACAAGGAGGGTTTGGAGTAAAAAAATACTGCGGTAGTTACGAACCGCAGAGACCTAATCCTTGTGAGTGTTCCATGCGCACGCACATGCACACACACACACACACACACACACACACACACACACACACACACACACGCACGCACGCACACGCACGCACACGCACGCCCACGCACGCACACGCACGCACACGCACGCCCACGCACGCACACGCACGCACACGCACGCACACGCACACACACGCACGCACACGCACGCACACGCACACACACACACACACACACACACACACACACACGCACACACACACGCACACGCACGCGCACGCGCACGCACACGCACACGCACACGCACACACACACACACACACACACACACACACACACACACACACACACACACACAAAACGGCCCTTCTCGGGGCCAGGAATGCTAGACAGACAACCTCCACGTGGTGTATTCTGGGTAACGCGAATGGTCTGCAACAGACTCAGCCATGCAACCTCCTACGCTTTGGCTAACGCAAATGCCGGTGGTAGGGACAATTAGACTAAATGTCTCACGGCAAGCCGCTCAATGTTGTATTTTCGAATGTATGACCACTTGAACAAAAAAAGAATCAAATTTTTTTGTTGAAAATTTTTGTTTTTTTGTTTTCAAATTTGAACGATATTTCATGAGAAAATTTTGGAGGAAAATCGATGAAAAATAGTTTTTTTCCATTTTAATAGCGTTTGTGCCATTTTCAGGCCCAAAAACGTGTTTCTTTAAATCCTTGACGAACTTTGATCACGATGGGTAGAAAAACACACACGCACACACACACACACACACACACACACACAAATCCTGGATACATCTGAAATAATTGAAAATGATGTTCTCACTTGAAAACTATGAACTTTATCAAAAAAATTTTTCAACAAAAGTTTTTAGTTTTCAGCTGACAAATTTTTTGGCAATAAAAAAAAGTTATGTTTCCGTTTGAAAAAAACATGTCAGCCTTTGTAACGCCGCCATTTTGAATTTCGGCTCCTCAAATAAATTTTTTTCAAACGTCCCCCTTCAATCCCTAGAAGTTTTGTTCCACACAATATTTCGTCCGAGCAATATTTTTCGAGAAAATTCAGGTGTAAGATTAAAATGGGACACCCTGTATATATATATATATATATATATATATATATATATATATATATATATGCAGTACACACACGGTTCAATTAATATATATACAAGATCGATGCAAAATTGTTGGGGGCATCGAAATAAAAAGTAAAGTATCGTATGTTTTACACGGCCCTAGGCGGACGAGAGAGGGAGAAAATGACCAGCTCAACGCAAGCTCGCGATTGGTTCTTCACATATCTTACATTGTCCCCGAATTATGTAAGCTGTGTGAGGTTTTACTGTATATATATATCGACAAGACGACTTCTACTTGACAGTGCTTCCAGTGGATAAATGAGGAACTACGATTTTGCCTCACTAACGATGACACTTTCCACCATGCAAAAACCAGAGATGAGTAGGGAGATGCACAACGCTCCCCTTTTCGGCGTACCTCGTAAATGGCGCTAAATCGCGGCGGCGAGTTCGGGAGCATGATTTCGTGATCATCGCCTCTGTCGAGGTTGCAGATTCCCTTGTAGCCGCGCGAGTCCGTGATCATCGCTCAAGTCGGTATCGCAGTCAGCGAAAACACGAATGGGTAGCTCGGTGGGGGAAAAGTCTCTGCCCCTCGCAAATCGCGCTCACTCGACAGGCGAACGGAGCGAGGTTTTCCGTCCGATCGAGCTCGACATATTTGTGTGGCCGTACTGTGGATTGGAATATGCATTTCATGAATTTCAAAGTGAAAAACATGTATCGAGATCATTGTTTTCTCTCGGTTGCCCGTTTGGGGAGATTACGATATCTCCAGCGCCTTAATTTTATCATTGGATTATCTAATATGGGCGAAAAAAATACGAAAAACAAGAATAACTTTTTTCGTTTTGAGCCTTAGTTTCGGAGTTACAGCGCTTTGAAGAGTAAAACATTTATTTCCCCGATTTTTCGATGATCGATGACCCAAACAAACCAAGCCTAACCAAACCCAACCAAGCCCAAACAAACCAAGCCTAACCAAACCCAAACAAACCAAGCCTAACCAAACCCAAACAAATCAAGCCTAACCAAACCCAACCAAGCCCAAACAAACTCAAACAAACGGTGCTGAAGGTGCTTCAGACCCACCCAACGATTCCGCCCACACATCGAAGGTGCTTCAGACCCACCCAACGATTCCGCCCACACATCGAAGGTGCTTCAGAACCACCCAACGATTCCGCCCACACATCGAAGGTGCTCCAGACCCACCCAACGATTCCGCCCACACATCGAAGGTGCTCCAGACCCACCCAACGATTCCGCCCACACATCGAAGGTGCTTCAGACCCAACCAACGATTCCGCCCACACATCGAAGGTGCTCCAGACCCACCCAACGATTCCGCCCACACATCGAAGGTGCTTCAGACCCAGCCAACGATTCCGCCCACACATCGAAGGTGCTCCAGACCCACCCAACGATTCCGCCCACACATCGATATTCTTTATTCGGGTTGACTCTTTATCTATATATATTATAGAGAGGAGATTGTATCTGTATCTACTAAACGAAGCCAAAATCGCGATTTTTTTATTCTTCAAAAAGTGCTTATTTTGGCCCAAATATTGATTATCCATGGTTAAATCAAGGCGCCGGAGATATCGTAATCGTGCCGCCCGTTTATGCCGAAAATGCGAGTTAAAAAAATTAACGACGAACCGCGTTGAAAAATAAAACGCCGAAACGACCGTGGAAGGTTCAAAAAGAAATCGTGAGCCTTTGCCGCGATCGTTTCGACATTTTTTTTCTACAGTAAACATTATGGATAAGGGTGTATCATTAATGTTTCTATATCTGCAATGACCGTCGTGGCTGAGTTGGTAGCGTGCCGGATTAACGATGCTTACGGTCCGGGTTCAATCCCCGGTGAACCAACTTATTTTTTTCTTTTTATATTCAGAAAATTTCGAACTTACTCTCGCTTCAGCTATTGTCGCCTATTCAGGCATTATTTATGATATTTAATTCGTATATGCTTAATAAAAAAAAAACAAGACATTGTTACCGGGGATCAGTGCAGTCAGATCGCGCGTAATACCCCCTCTCTAGTCTCTTACGCGCCCATCACACAATCATAGTAGCGCGTGTCCGTGAGCGAGCGACGCTTGGACATCTTCGGAAAGAGCCGAGCACGGTTTTCCGACCGCGCCTTCGGCAGCTACACCAATGCATGGGCGCTGAGCACGTACATGTGCGGCCAAGCCGAAACGAAGGCTTCGAGGGAAAAAGCAATCTGAGCACGATCCGTGCCGTCGGGTGACGTCACGCGCGAGGCTTTTAGATGATTTCAATGCTTATTTAGATCTTGATTCTCTGCGTTATTAATGTATACAAAAAAATGTATCGCGCACTCCGATCGCTTATTTTTTTAGTTTATACGTTAATCTAAATATAATAATAAATCTAAATTACAACTTATTTATCTTATATAAAATTGTTTACGCTTTACTCACACCCGTCCTTATGCCAAGTAAATTATAATTCATAAAAGTAAGCGGAAATATATTTATATTCGCATTATTATATTAATTCTCATACTTTCATCAAGCGATAAAGCATTATCCCCAAAAACAAGCCAATCATCCATCCAGCCGCGAATCGTAAGTACCAGAAAGTGCACATATTCTACAAGCGATGAGATGGTCCCGTTGGTAGCGTTCCTTGCTTCGGTCCGCAGGGGTCCATGGTACAAATTTTTCTCCAAATTTTTGATAATTTCTCATATTTTAGTCATATTTGAGATTTTCGGAGAAAAAATGATTTAAAACAGATTCAAGTTCTGGTCTATTTCCCAAAAACACATTTTTTTTCACTGAAAATTCATGATTTCTCATTTTTTTCCCCGGAAATTTCTCTTTTTCCTATGACCTGAGTAAACGGCTGCGCAGATATTCGGAGAGAAGTTAAAGATAAGAAGAAATGAGGTTTTCGTAAAAAAAAACTGATTATTATTTTTTTTTCCCGGAAATTTTCCGTTTTCCTATTACCTGAGTGAACGGCTGCGAAGATATTCGGAGAAAATTTAAAGATGAAAAAAATCAGATTTCCGTAAAAAAAACTTGTTCTTATTTTTTTCCGGAACTTTTTCTTTTTCCTATTAAGTGAAGGACTGCGGAGATGTTCGGAGAAAAGTTATAGATAAAAAAATGAGATTTTCGTAAAAAAAACTTATTACATTTTTTATCCCTCATAATTCTGAGAAATAATGAATTTCCGAAATTTTTGCAAACATTATTTTCCTTCAGGGGTAACACCACTGTAACGGCCTGCCACGAAGCGTTTTAGACAAATAATAATTGGGGTAATTATTGAGCATATATTGAAGTATATTGCAAAAAAAATGTACCGGAAAATATTACAAAATGGCGACACTGCAGCAAATTCTTCCGAGGCATGTTGAACTTTAGGTGCTCTGCGGCACGTAGTATAACGAGTGCCAATTTTAATTTGGACAAAATAATTTTTTTTAATTAAATCTAGATGAATGTAGCTAGTGAACCACGTAGGGGATTTTAGAAATATTGATTTTTGAGTAATTGCCGAGTATTTGACTAAAAATGTTCATTTAGACTTAATAAAACAAAATTCTTTTTTTTAGATTAAAATTGGCACCGTTATACTGCGTGCCGCAGAGGTTCGACATGCTTCGGAAGAATTGCTGCAGTGTCGCCATTTTGTAATATTTTCGGATAAAAATTTCTAGCAATATACTTAATAAATACCGCAAGTATTATTTGTTAATCACCTTTTCTTCCGCCAAAAAAAATATTAAAAAATACGCTTCCTGTAAGGCCGTTACAGTGGTGTTACCCCTTACAGTCTTCATATAATTTCCGAGATTTTTCCGTGATCGTAATTAAAATGATGAAATATTCGGAAAAATTCGGAGAAATTCGGAGAAACTCGGATGTTTGCGTAAAAATAATTGTCCGCAAAACTCCGAATTCTACATATTTGTTCCAATTCGTAGAAAAATTCGGAAACATTTTTGGGAAAACATCGGAGTTTTTCGGAAAAAAAATTGCACTAGGGGCGCGGGATCTTTCCCCGCGCTCAGTGCTTTTTTAAAAATTATTATTACTATTAATTCTTATTTGATTAGTTATCATCATTATTTTAATTAGTTATCTTTTAGTGTCGAGAAATGTATCGCGCACTCTGACCGCTTATTTTATTAGTTTGTACGTTAATTTACATATGATAATAAATCTAAATTACAACTTATTTATCTTCTAAAAAATTGTTTGCGCTTTACTCACACCCGTCCCCATACCAAATAAATTATAATTCATAAAAGTAAGCGGAAATTTCTTTATATTCGTATTATTATATTCATTCTCATATACACGGAAAAAAAGAAATAGTACAAAATACCGGGGCTACACAGTTCGCATTGGACTTGAGCTATTGCACAGCGATATTACTTGAAACACAGTGCTCAAAATACAGTGTGCTGAAAGTAAATTATTACAGTTCTTATACTGTCCTCTTTGGACTCGAACCACTCTACTGTATCTTTCATTGGAACACTCAGTCCAAAATACAGTGTAGTCAAAAGTAAATTTTGACAGTTCAACACTGTAATATAAATTCAACAAAACTTGTAATTTGACAATTGGTTAATCTGTATTATTCACAAAGAATGCGCCAGTTATATCGACAGAGTTTATGTAGGTGTTTTAACAGTGAAGTCCTCTGTTCTAGAAACTGGTTAGCAACAGATATAGTTTCAGTTTTGAACCGTTGCTTTTTACAGTGTGAACACGGGAAACGTTCTTGTTTTAATACTGTAATTCAAACGTGATGAACCCCGTAATTTAATAGTGCCACAAATCGTATATTATACAAAATTAGGGGTGAAAATAACATTAAATAGCGCTGAACGAACTGCCAGTTCTTTGTGTCCTGGTCGCGCCACGCTCGAGACAAGTCCTAACCAGTGAATGCCGTTCACAACGTCACACTGTAAATTTGATTATAAAAATAAAATAAAAAAATTCGGCGAAACCTTCGCTTACAATGTGTGCATGTGTGTGTGTGTGTGTGTGTGTGTGTGTGTGTGTGTGTGTGTGTGTGTGTGTGTGTGTGTGTGTGTGCGTGTGTGTGTGTGTGTGCGTGCGTGCGTGCGTGCGTGCGTGCGTGCGTGTGTGTGTATGTGTGTGTGTGTGTGTGTGTGTGTGTGTGTGTGTGTGTGTGTGTGTGGAATGAAGCGAATGAGACACACAAAAAAAAGTTTATCGATAAAAGAAGTTTGAAAAAAATGTGTAGAAAATATTAAAAAATTAGTCACATACACAAGAACGTACCTTTTTGTAAATAATTCTCTCTTTTTTATAATTTCTTGAATTCTGTCGCACTAATTTCGATGTCCGCGTCTCATCAACCACGCACTACTAACTGGCAATCCTTTGTGTCCTGGCCTCGTGCCTCACCTCATGCCTCATGTGCGTACAGTATAAAAATCAGTTATCGCATTTAAATTTTAGAGTTAAATATTTTTACTGAAATCACTGATGTATTCACTCAAAAATGCATTCAAAAAAGAGTAAAACTACAGTGCCACACTGTCAAACTAAATGAATCACTCTGTACTCAATACAGTGTACACTGTAACCCTTACACTTTACGTACAGAATAAAAATCAGTGACCTCATTTAAATTTTACTGTTAAATATTTTTAATGAAATCACTGATTTATTCACAATACCAAACTGTAAATAAATCAGTGTAACTGTAAAAATCTCAGGGTGCACAGATTAGGTCACGAACTGTCGAAAGAAGAGTAAAACTACCGTGCCACACTGTACAATTTAATAAATCACTCTGTACTCAATACAGCGTACACTGTAACCCTTGCAGTTTGCGTACAGTATATCAGGTTGATAAAAAAGTTTTGTCGCAACAATTTTAAAAATGTCTTTTTACATATTGACGCAATATGACATCGAGCTATGTCGAGAATATTCTAGAATGTTTTCTACTCTTCCGCGTGACAGGGTATAAAAGGGCGAGCGCGCGTTCTAGTGGACAGAAATGGCTTCGGTCTCGCAGGAGCAACTTCGAGCGATCATTTTTTACGAGTGGCGGCGCGGCACAAACGCACCCAACCGTCAATAGTCAATCACTTACACAACTTGGGATACAGGAAGGTTCTAGCTCAATGGATACCACACCGTCCCACCGACGACAATAAGAACTGTCGCGTGACCATCTGCCAGTCTCTCCTGCTTCGCCACCATCGCAAGGAGTTTTTAGAAGATCTTGTGACGGGAGATGAAAGCTGGGTCTTGTATGATAACAGAACGCGTTTAGCCTACTGGCTTCCTATCAGAGAAAAACCGCCACACCAACCGAAATCTAATCGTCACTCACAAAAGGTTTTGTTGTGCTGTTTCTGGGACGCAAAGGGAATGCTGTTTCACAATTTTCTTCCTGTAGGTAAGACGATCTCCTCTACACGATACATCGAAAATCTCCAGGAATTGGCAAAAGCTATAAGAAAAAAACGGCCAAGACGCGCGACTGTGCACCTTCTCCACGACAACGCGAGACCCCATGTCGCAAAGGAAACCCACAAAACAATCACTGAGCTTCACTGGAATACCGTTCCTCATCCACCATACTCTCCCGACATCGCGCCATCTGACTACCATTTGTTCAGACATTTGAAGGCATATTTGAGAAACAAAACTTTCGAAAACGTCGACGATCTCAGAAGGGATATTTCAAATTTCTTTGAGTTCCAGCCGCCGCAGTTTTGGGCAAAGGGAATAAATGAGTTGCCAACTAGATGGTCGAGTGTCATAGAAACCGATGGCGAATATATTGTTGATTAGAAATGTTTTGTATAAGATATATAAATAAATAAATTATATTGAAATTATTGCGACAAAACTTTTTTATCAACCTGATAAAAATCAGTGATCTCATGTAGATTTTACAGTTGAATATTTTTACTAAAAACACTGATCTATTCACAATACCGAACTGTAAATAAGCCAGTGTAACTGTAAAAATCTCAGTGTGTACAAGAAAATTCGTCATTTTTGTAGGACAGGATTTACATTACTCTGTTTTACTGTAAAATGAAATATAGCACCCTGTTTTTCATGCGATTTATACTGCGATTTTTGCTGTTTCTTTTTTTCCGTGTACTTTCATCAAACGATAAAGCATTATGATAATTGTTGTGCCCCGGCTTCTGACGATGCGCGGAGAGCACGGAATTTCGCTCTCGAGTAAGTTGACACCGTGGGTTGTCGGATGCTCGAGGGCGAGGGTATGTGGGGACTTTTCCCGTTCCGAGTAAATCTCCAACTCGGGATATTGCAACTTGAACAACTTATATTTTATTTAAAATTAGGCAACAATATTACAATTCTTTTTACGCCTTGAGACCGACCTCCTCGGCTTCTGGCCGAAGACTGCCTTTCGATTAATTCTTTCGTCTAATTCTTAACTCGGGTTTTCGCAACCAATCCTTCGAGAACGTTCGATTCGTTCGATTGCGATTCAGCGTTTTTCGGCTGAGTCGAGCGGAATATCGGGCTTGTGAAATATCGGGCTCGATATCGTCGCATGGGGCCTTTGAACCTCCTGCGTTAGCAATATGAAAATTCCTGTCTTTTCAGGGCACAACATTCCTCCACCTTGGGAAGACGAAATTCACAATTTCGGCGATATAATACATTTTTTTTTTCATAGCTTTGGCAAGTTTTGTTTCTCGGTCGTCTCTCGGCTTACAATAATACAATAGATTACGAAGGTACAAGTGCCTTTCTAATATTATAATATATACCTTTTTTTTGGAATATTTCGATTTTCTTTTTTTATACACATTTACGTTGTGCGTGTGCGAGGTGCATTTCGCGTAAATATGACTCGCGGATTTTGTGAGTCAGCTGTTGCCTTGCGCTTGGCGGCTCGCGGTCTGACCGGAGCTACGTCAGCAAGGTCGTCGTTCGGCGACGTAGCATTTAAACGTCGCCGTTGCAACGCTTTAATTCCGAAATATGATATAATCATTGCGAAGGGAATCATTCCGCTGAGGGCATAATTCCCTATGATGTGACTCTGTGTTGTCCCATGATCGTAATTTTTGTTTAATTTTGTTTTCAATATTTCGATTCGTTCGCCAATTTTGTTAACTTCGTATGGATCATTAATTATCGTATGAGGAATATTTTCCAATATTAAAGGTTGAGGTATTTCGTTTTCTTAGTCAGAAAAGATAGATTGAATGGCGGTAAAAATTGTAGGAATTTTTCGTGTACAGTTTTCTTCAAATTTTCAATCTTAAAATCTATGGAGGTGACGGAACATTTCCCATCCAAAGCCAATCATCCTGTTCCAGTAATTGTCGCATGAGTTGTCGCAGAGTTTTTACAGTTTATCGTGAGAGCTATTGTCTCTGGGGCTACATATATCCATTGCCCTTCTTGTTCCAGAGAAATGACCAAAGAATTTTCTAATTTAACTAAACGATGTGTACAATTCGCTTTTTCGGGGTCTTTTCCTAAAAATATCGATACTTCGCATGACACTCCTGATCGTATTATTTGTCTCGCGTTTTTCGGATGACAGTAATATTGATAATTTTGTCATTACATTTGGATAATTCGTTTTCTGAGAATGACAGATATTCTCGACGCTCTCGATCAATTATAACATTTTTTACGGTCGTTTCTGTGAACCGAAACGTGTCTTTTTCTACTCTTACGGGTAGAGGGTAGACTTTGATCACATTGAAGTCGTTGTTGTTGATTAATGGAATTTTTATCACAACGGTGAGGGTATTTTGAATACTATATGCGCCTAATTCAGAAATTTCCAGTAGCTCGTTAATTTTTTCTGGACGTATTTTTGTCGGAAAATTCAGTCCTTTCGGTATATTTGGTAATGCGTATATTAGATACGCGTAGAGTTGTCTAGGCGGCAATATGGTAGGATTAACGATTCCTTTTGGCAAGCCTACTAAAAAGTTAGATAATTGACGAATATCGTTTAGTAAGGATTCGATTATTACGCTAATAGTTGTTAATTTCTCGTCCAATTGTTGACGTGTTAGAATATCTATTACGAGATTTTTCATTCCATGGTGTAAATTGTTTACTAAACGGCCTAGTGTTTCTTCGTTTGCCGCGAGGCGATTCGTTGTGCGATTGAACATTTCCAGTGTAATTGCTGGATTTGCAAATTTTCTTTTAACGCATCTTCTGTTGTTTCTTGTTTTTTCGTTATTGCTGTGATTTGCCGTTCGATGTTCGCAGCGTCGTTCGCATCTAAGTTACCTGTTATCGATTTTATAATGGATGCTAATCGGTCCATTAATCCTCTTTTATTTATTCTACCTTTTGTACCAGTTATATCGTAAATGGACTGCATTTCGGAATTTATTTTTCCTTTCATGGTTTCGAGGGAACTCGTTACGAGAGAACACAGCTTGTCCTCTGGCATCGTTTGACATAATTCTAATAGTTTTTTCCAGATTTTCCCTAATACTCTTTTCTCTATTTGCTATTGGCAGAAGATTCATGCGGATTACCAGTTTCCACATTTCCTGAATCGTGATTCTGTATTTTCCTTTCTTTCGTTAGTCCCTTCTGTCGTCCTAACTGTTGAGATTAATAACCTGCAAAAAGGGTTTGCCTTTTTATTTTCAATAAATTTTTCTTGCTCGTTTCCCTATTTCTAGGTGCAATACTTTTCTTCCTTTTTTTACATTGCGATTTCTTCTCTCTCTATTCTCTTTCTTTCTTTTTTTTTACTTGGAATGTAGCCATATGCGAAAAATTTGGTTTATATTTGTTTTTCCTTTCATTTTCCTCTCTTTGTTTAATTATTATTATTCTTTTTATTCATTATTTTCTTTCTTCCCCTTGATTCTAATGGGTCTCTTTTTCCTTTCTTTTCAGTCGGTAAAACGGCCGTCGTCTGGCCGGCGAGTGTGGAGGGGATCGTGGCTTCGCAACTTTGTCGCCCTAGCCAAAGGCGTTCGGTCCCGACGGCGAGCGCTCCGGGAGGCCCTCACCCGTCTTTGGGGTGATGACGCCTTTTCCTGCGAATGCGTCGAGTGGGATTGGGACGGCGTCTCGGGCGATACCTTCGGGCTGCGAGCCCTATTTGGGCTGGAGCCCTTAGCCGGTGTTGCGCCCGATCCGAGCTGGGAGGCCTATGTGGCCTGCATAAACTAGTTATAAGGTTTTATTTTTTGACTGTAACAATATATTGAAAAAGGGATATTTTTTTTTCTTTGATTATTTTCCCGCGCGTTTTTCCCTATTTTATATTTCATTTTATTTTAGTTCATTTATTTATTTATTCTTTTATTTTTATTTCTATTTTTTTTTGCTGAACAGGTGGCAGCTCGCCACCCGTACGCGAATCCGTCGCGTGACGTTGGCCGCTCGGCCGTTGCTTGGCAACGGCGTGAGACGGGGAGGCGTCCATCTGCGCCTCGTGGGGCCCCTCGCAGGCCTCAGCGGGCCAGGCGAGTAGTCCCTCCTACTCTACCGGTCAGTGGGTAACGTAGCGTTTAATCCGGTCTACATGTACTCGGACTGCCTTGCGCCCACGGCCGATTGTGTAGTTCACGTCGGAATCTTTGTTCCGTACTGTGTAAGGCCCTGTCCACTTGTGGGAAAGCTTCGCTGATCGGCCTCGGCGTACAGTAGTGTCGTGGAGGAGGACTCGGTCGCCGGGGCGGTACTCCACCGTACCAACGGCGATACCATGCCCTTTCTTTACCCTTTCTTTTCATTTTTCCAATCGTTCTTTCGCCACGTGCCATGTGGCTCGAAGCCGTTCGCGTAACTCGGAGACATAATCGTCGTATGAGTACGTCTTTCGTGGTGCTTCTTTAAGCGCCGTCGGTAAATCGGCTACTTTTCCAAACACCAACTCGTACGGAGTGAAACCTGTCGCTGTGTGCGGGGTGGTATTGTAGGTAAACATCGCGTATGACAACCACTCATCCCAATCCGTTTGATCCTCTTTAATAAAACATTTCAGGTATTTTGCGAGAGTTCGGTGTGAACGCTCCAATGCTCCGTTTGATTGGGGATGGTATGCTGTCGTTTGAATCTTTTTTATTCGGAATAATTGGCACATCTCCTTGAAAGTTTCGCTCAGAAAGTTCGTTCCTTGGTCTGACAATAATTCTTTTGGAGTGCCGTACTTGCAAATAATTTGAGTTGCAAATCCTTTGGCTACTTCCTTGGCTTCTTGCGTTTTTAGCGGTATAGCTGCGCTATACTTGGACAATGCGTCTTGAAAAGTCAGGATGTATTTATTCCCGGCTTCGGTCTCGGGTAAGGGACCTACTATATCGACTGCACATTTGACGAATGGTGTCTTGGGTGTGTCGGTAATAGTCATGGGAGCATGCTTGCGTCGCGTGATTTTATTTTTCTGGCATTTGTCGCATGATTTTACGTAGTTTTTTATTTCGTTATTCATTCCCGGCCAGCTGTACTTTATCTTTATTCGTTGTTTCATCCTTTTTTCGCCTGGGTGGCCTCCAAGAGGGGCGTCGTGGTATTCTTGCAGAATCGTACCTCGCTCCTCTTCACTCGGGCACTCTCGATCTCCTATTTCCGTCTCTGTCTCGCTGTCGCTTGTTTTCTCGCTTGCGCTCGAGTCTTTTTCTATTTCCTTCTCTTCTTCGCTCGGGCCTGCTGCCTGGTCCGCCTCCACTGGTGGGAGTGGCGGTTCGTTCTCGCTCGCGCGGGCCTCTGTCACCTTGCGTGGGCGTTCCTCTCTAGCGGGCTGTATTGTTTTTCTTGGCCGGCCACGTGCTCGCGGGACCAGCTGACCACGGCCATGCTGGCTCGGGTCTGTTGATGCTGGCGGCGGTGGCGCGGAACGGGGGGCCTTCCGCGGCCTTCCTCTACCACGCTTCTCGGTGTCCTTGTGACGTACCTCCGCCTCGGGTTCTTGCCGTGTCAGCATCAGTACATACATACCGCTTAAAGCATCCGCATTCGTATTCTTCTTGCCAGCCTTATACTCTATGGTATAGTTGAACTCCTCTATCTTTATTCTCCAGCGCATCAGTCGTGATCCTGGATCTTTTACGTTGAAAAGCCATGTGAGGGGCTTATGATCCGTCACGATGGTGAATTTTGTTCCATATATGTATGGTCGAAATTGCGCTACTGCCCAAATTATTGCTAGCATTTCCTTCTCCGTTGTTGAATAATTCATTTCTGCCTTGTTCAGAGTGCGACTCGCGTAACAGATGGGTAGATCTTCTCCGATTTTTCCTTGCGATAAAATCGCGCCGATTGCCTTGTCAGAGGCATCTGTTGTCACCACGAAGGGTTTTTCGAAATCCGGATACTGCAGGATCGGTGCGGTGCTAAGAGTTTCCTTCAATTTTTGGAAAGCGTGTTCGCAGATTTCGTCCCAAATGAATTTGTTTTCTTTTTTGATCAGTTCTGTTAACGGCTTTGAGAGTTTTGAAAAATCCTGTATGAATTTTCGGTAATATCCGGCTAGTCCTAGAAATGATTGAACCTCTTTTACGTTTTTTGGGGCTGGCAATCGTTGTACAATCTCTATTTTTTCCGGATCGGGTTTTACTCCCACTTCGGTAATAATGTGTCCCAAGTACTGGGTTTCTTTCCGCAGAAATCGACATTTCTTTGGTTGAACCTTTAATTGGGCTTCTCTCAGTCGATCGAATACTTCTGTCAGCCTTTTGTTATGTTCTTCGAACGATGATCCGTATACTACTATATCGTCGAGATATACGTAGCATTTTAGTCCTTGTAATCCAGCAAGCACAGCGTCCATCAGCCTTTGAAAGGTTGGTGGGGCGTTTTTTAATCCAAATGGCATTCGGTTGTACTCGTAATGTCCAAGAGGAGTGGAAAAGCGGTTTTCTCCTTGTCTTTTTCGGCCATTGGGATTTGATGAAATTCCGATGCCAAATCGAGAGTCGTGAAGTATTTTGCTCGTCCCAATTGGTTCAATATTTCGGTAATATTAGGCAATGGATACGAGTCTCCTTCCGTTGCTTCGTTTAGTTTTCGGAAGTCTACTACCACTCTCTTGCGTATATTTCCGTCGCCGTCAGGCTTTTTTGGAACGACGAGTAGAGGAGCATTCCATGGGCTCGTACTCGGTCGAATTATTCCGTTTTTTAGCATCGCTTTTGTCTGCGCCATAACTTCTTGCTTGTGGACTTCTGGTAATCGATATGGATGAATTTTTATTGGCGTTGTCCCTGGTCGTAGGCTTATGCGGTGCTCCACTATAGCGGTGCACCCAAGCGACTCTTCCTCTAAATGGAAGACGTCAGCGTATGCGTCAGCGAATTCGCGTAGGAATTTTCCTTCTTCTGGGTTTAAGTGCGAATCTCCTTTGATTTCGTCCCATATTTTGTCTTTTCTTTTTAATTTTTCTTCGATCGATACAGCACTTATTTCCTTTTCTTCGGTTGGCTTTTCTGTTTTAATTTCTTCAATTTGCACCGTTGGCCTTTCTATTTCGATTTCTTCATTGTTTATATTTCGCACTACTATGAGGCAGGAATGTCCTTCTGGGTGGACGTAACATCCACCTATCTTTACTCCTGGTCGCACTTCTTTTGCTGCGACACATCCTATTTTTGCCGTCAATGTTTTTGCGTATAGCATTTGCTCTGTTCTGGGAGGTAGTTTAATTTTATTCGTTCCGTCCAGCACGGGGATCAGATGTCCGTATATTTTAATATGTCTTCCGTTTAGGATATCGGCTTTGTGCTCTCTCATGAGGTCCAAACCCATTATTCCGTCTACTTCCAGTGGTACTGCGTCATCTATTACGTAGAATCCGTGTTCTACGTTTACTGCGGGTGTTTCGAGCACGAGCATAATTTTACACAGTGCGTAGAATTTTTTTCCTCCGATTCCTTTGAGTTCGATCGTTTCTTCTATTATTTCTGTGTCCTTTTTTAATACACTCTTTTTTATGAGACTACATTGGGCTCTGGTGTCTCCTTTCAACGTGAGGATTTTGTCTTTAGCCTGGGGAGACGCGATGTGGAAGTCGCTAGCGGCTCCTCCAGAATTGATCGTCGTTATCCAGTACGATTTTATTTTCTTCCTTGTATTTTTTCTTTTGGGCGGACCTGTATTCGATGCTTCGATTATTTTTCTGACGTTGCGTTTTTTGTCTCCGCTCGTTGCCGTTGTCATATCGAGCGAAAATGAACTAATTGTTTTCCTGTTTCCGCTGTCGTTGCAGTTATCTTCTCTTGGCCTATCTACGTTTGTTGCCGTTATCATATCGAGCGAAAATGATCCAATTGTTTTTTTCTTCTCGCTGTCGTTGCGATTTTCTTCCTTCGGTCTGTCTTCTTTTGGCCTATTTTTATTTGCGTTCCAGTGATACTGATTTGGGCGCCCTGGGGGCCCACTCTTGTTGTAGTAGCTGGTTCCTTGGCCCTGGTGAATATTCGTTTGATGATTTTGATGATACCCGGTTCCCGGTGCCTGTCGATATCCGTTTCCTTGTCCTCGTTGCCAATTCCTTTTTCGGCAATCCTGGAACGCGTGCCCCGGTTTCTTGCAGTAATTGCAAGTAATGTTGAATTGATGCACGCTTTTCCATGGAGCTGGTAGGCTGTATCGTCCGTAAGACGATGTGTTGGATCGGCAATCCTTTGCTAAATGCCCCATTTTGTGACATTTATTGCACGTCATCGGCGTTCGTTTTTCCAGATGAGTCTGCCTGTTTATGGATTCGCCTCCTTGTAGCTATTTTTCCTCTTCCATTGCTCCTTTGAGGGCTGATCCGAGATCCTTGAATCCTCGAGCCTTTACGATGACTTGGTATTCCCTTCGAAGTCCTCTTTCGAAGTTGTATAGGGCTAATTGCCTTACAGATGTCTCAATTGTTATTTTTTCCGCAGGCGATCTTGCCTCGGTTGTGCTGGCTTCGATTAATTCCATCATTATGGCCTCGAGTCGTTGACCGTATGCTAACACGCTCTCGTTGTATTTTTGCTTACACGTATTAAAATCGACCTGTAAGGCGGCTACTGTACGTCGCGTTCCATATAATGCTGTCATTTCTTCTTTAAATTGTTCGTACGATTCTATTTCTTTATATCGAGTATCTTTTCGCGCTTTTCCTATTACTTTTGTTGCTAACACGGATTGTAAAAGGGAATGTCTATCGGCTGCTGCAACGCACGCGTTTGCATAGCCGAATGCTTCAATTATATCGTCGGCTTCTTCAGGTTTTCCGCCATCAAATCGGGGAATGAGGCTTCGCGCCTCCTTGAGGGTCATAAAACCATTTTTTTGCGCCATGTTATCTGAATTGAGTTGGAGTAGGGAAAATTCTTGAATTTCTATTTCGCGACCACGCCTAGTGTCTATATTTTCAGGAGATTGATCAGAATCTGTTGATTGATCAGAAAAATGAACGGTTCGATCTGCTGCGGATCGAATTTTGGTACGTTTCGCAGCTGTCGGCCTATTAGAGGAATTTTGTGAATTTGGACTTTGGTCTGAACTTATTGCGGATCGAAATCGCTTTTTCCTAGGTTCCTGTAGTTCTTGTTCGACTGTTTGATTCTCGGGACGATCTCTTGCAATGAGTTCGTCGAAAATTGAATTTAATGAACGCGATAATTTGTTGTTACCCGGTAATCGGTATAATTTACGACGCTCGTCTTCGTTTGACATTAATGGTTAATTGTTTGGCTTTGGAGGGTGTTTTTTGATAAATGTTCCGTCACTTACAGTACGATGATGCGCCTCATGTTGATCGATGCTTCGTAGTCGGTTGTTCACAAGATGTTGACCTCGTTCTCGTAGTTGTTTGGCAGGAAATTGCCAGTGTTGTTCCCTGTTGTCGTGTTGCTTTGGTTTGCTGTTCTCGTGCGCTCTGTTGTTCCGTTGTAGAAGGTATTTGGTGAGTCCTCGTCCTTGGGTCGGTCTGGTATCGATGATCCTCGGGATCTGGTTGCTTTTGGACAGCTCTGTACGGTTGACTCGGGCGTTAGCTTACGCCGCGCGTTTTCTTTTTATTTGTCCGGTTCGACGGTCGTCGATCGGATCACTCGTTGACCTACTTTTCAGCACTTTCTGCGTTCAGTTTATTTTGTACGTTGGATAGGATGTTTCCTTCTTCCTTTTTTTTTTTGAAGTTGTGTAATGCAAAGTTGCGGTATCTCCAATTGCGGGAATCCCACCGCTGTCACCAATGTTGTGCCCCGGCTTCTGACGATGCGCGGAGAGCACGGAATTTCGCTCTCGAATAAGTTGCCACCGTGGGTTGTCGGATGCTCGAGGGCGAGGGTATGTGGGGACTTTTCCCGTTCCGAGTAAATCTCCAACTCGGGATATTGCAACTTGAACAACTTATATTTTATTTAAAATTAGGCAACAATATTACAATTCTTTTTATGCCTTGAGACCGACGTCCTCGACTTCTGGCCGAAGACTGCCTTTCGATTAATTCTTTCGTCTAATTGTTAACTCGGGTTTTCGCAACCAATCCTTCGAGAACGTTCGATTCGTTCGATTGTGATTCAGCGTTTTTCGGCTGAGCCGAGCGGAATATCGGGCTTGTGAAATATCGGGCTCGATATCGTCGCATGGGGTCTTTGAACCTCCTGAGTTAGTAATATGAAAATTCCTGTCTTTTCAGGGCACAACATAATGACTCATCGCTTGATGAAAGTATATGAAAGAAGTATATAGTATATGAGCGTAAGTATATGAAAGTATTTGATTAGTTATTGAATGAATATAATAATACAAATATAAATATATTTCCGCTCATATACTTTCATCAAGCGATAAAGCATTATCATGATGCTTTATCGCTTGATGAAAGTATATGAGCGGAAATATATTTATATTCGTATTATTATATTCATTCAATAACTAATCAAATAAGAATTAATAGTAATAATAATTTTAAAAAAAGCACTCAGCGCGGGGAACGATCCCGCGCCCCTGCGGATCGAAGCCAGGAACGCTACCAACGGGACCATCTCATCGCTTGTAAAATATGTGCACTTTCTGGTACTTACGATTCGCAGTCGGATGGATGATTGGCTTGTTTTTGGGGATAATGCTTTATCGCTTGATGAAAGTATGATAATTAATATAATAATGCGAATATAAATATGTTTCCGCTTACTTTTATGAATTATAATTTATTTGGCATAAGGACGGGTGTGAGTATAGCGTAAACAATTTTATATAAGATAAATAAGTTGTAATTTAGATTTATTAATATATTTAAATTAACGTATAAACTAAAAAAATAAGCGATCAGAGTGCGCGATACATTTTTTTGTATACATTAATAACGTAGAGAATCAAGAGCTAAATAAGCATTGAAATCATCTAAAAGCACGACACGCGCGTGACGTCACTTGACGTCACGCGCGTGTCGTGCTCAGATTGCGTTTTCCCTCGAAGCCTTCGTTTCGGCTTGGCCACACATGAACGTGCTGAGCATGAAGAATAGAGGTAAGGAGCCCGAACGCTGCACTGTGGACGCGGGCTATGGAATCAGCGAAAATTGTTACGGAAATATCCGCTGGCGCTGCTGTACTCGGGATAGGATACGACAGAGATGGAATGAGAAAAGAGAGAGCGATAGAAGAGAATATTCAAAGCGCAGCCCCCTCCTCTCATTCTTATTCCCTCAGCCTCTTTCGCGATCTCTTTGCATGCCCGGAAATGAAAAATTCGCGGTCCAGTCGTGCGGCCGAAAATTGTGCCAGCGTAAATCACGTCGGAGCCTAAAGTAGCTCATAGAACAATTCTGCTTTTTTTTCAAACGAAACCCAAGGAAATCGAGAAAAATTTCCGAATTTATAAATTGAAAGAATTTTCACATTGAGAGATAAAGTATTATCAATGAAAAATGAAGAATTAAATTAATGAAAAAATTGAAAGACATTTTCCCTTCATTTTCAATAAATACAACATTTACCTCCGTCGAAGTAAGAAAATCGTGACAGGTCGTAGGCACTTGATGTACGACAGCGTCGTTGCAAATAGCTACGGATCCATGAGAAGGTCCGGCTAACTGGTCGCAGGGAACATTCTGTTCCGGTTGACCACCGTTTTCCTGTCGAAATAAAAAATAATTGATTATTATATTTATCTCAATGTAATAATGGACAATCTATGTCCAATTGTTCGCGGGGATAGCAAAGTACGATATCAACGAATTGACTCAAGTAATAAAGAGTAAAGACAACAGAGGAAATTGAAGAGGGGTAGCAGATAAGAATATTCCGCATATAAAAATTGAAGACCGCAAGAAAAAGATGAACTTTTGATAAATTATACTGCTGAACCGAGCTACAAACAATTAGCAAACACAGCTGCAGGTTAGCTGAGTTCATTCGAAGAAAAGAGGGTATTATAGAAAAGTCAATCGGGGCAGGAAAAGAATAGAGAAAAAAGAAAAAAAAGTTGAGAAGTGGCGGAGAAACTCATTTGGAAAGTCATGCCCCTGTAGCGCTGAATGTTTTTATGCATTTCACACAAAACATTACTATAATTATTACAATCCTTACCTTGTTATGGACTGCGATGGGCATAGCATCAGCGATGAGGGTATGACGAAGATGAGGAATTACCTCGATCGTACCATCAGGCATTTTGATGCGGTCTTCTTTTATTATCGAGTCATTGGAAAAGTGAAGCTCGCACACGAAATCAATGTGGGAGAGACACTCCCCGATGGCTCTGCTCCATCGTTGTACCATATTCTACAAGATACAGGAAAAAAACAAAGCGGATTGAAATTTCATATACACGCTAAATCATTGAGCAATTTTTTTTCCTATAGGCAATAAGTGGCATGCAATTACTTCAGATTTCGTCAACAAATTACGCGCTCTATGCGTCATTTAACAAAAAGAAAACATTTTAACAGGCGATTTACTCCTAAGCGCTTGCACTTTGCTCTGCTGGCGTCTCGCCCAGTTTCACACCCTGGGTACGAACAGTATTTCGCCATTGTGCACTGCAACAAGAAAAGAACCCAAAATAAAATTCGTAATTACATATTATGACAATAATACGAATTCTAACCTCACTTTCATGCTCGAGAAATGTATTTAATCAACCGATGATTTACAATTATAATATAATACAGAAAATGGTTTCAAAATACCGTTTTCTTACCTGCTTTTATATAATGCGGGGCAATCACTCACTGCACTCCACAATACTGATACACAATACTGATTTTTACTGCAATTAAAAAATTCTTATTACAATTTCGCATTCACAGACGAACAGCCAAGAATGATATATAAATATTATAACCAAGAATTCTCCAGTTTATATATACGCTCACTTCATAGCGTCACCGATGCCATACTTCACATCCTTCCCTCTCGGCACTAGCGCTTGATGTGGCTGAATTTCGAACCACAACTTTTCGTCACTTTCAGGGTCCACGTTTGGGGTGCTTTTAGCATACGCGTTCGGGCTCCTTACCTCTATTCTTCAAGGTGCTGAGCGTCCATATATTGGTGTAGCTGCCGAAGGCGCGGTCGGGAAACTTCGACCGTGCTCGGCTCTTTCCGAAGATGTCCAAGCGTCGCTCGCTCACGGACACGCGCTACTATGATTGTGTGATGGGCGCGTAGGAGCCTAGAGAGGGGGTAACTTTTACGCGCGTTCTGGCTGCATTGGTCCCCGGTAGCAATGTCTTGTTTTTTTTTATTAAACATATACGAATTAAATATCATAAATAATATTTATGATATTTATTATATATATATTTATTTATTATATAGATATTTCACCTTAGCAGCTTTCAAGAACTGGAAACGCGACACTGCCACGAAGACTCGCCTAAAACAACTTCGGTTTTTACTTAAATGTAGAAAAGAAGAATAAACTAACTTTTGAAGAGGACCCGAACCGAGGGCCGAAACGTAAAGAAAAAACATCCTCTAGTTCCATTGACTTTGGAATAACCTTCATTGGCCGGACCGAAGCCGAATTCACACGATCAACTTGTCATCCACACGGCCGCACACATCTCTGACTCATTATAATTGATTGGCTATAAACAGACATAATGACCTTCTTCAGCGAGATACTACAACTCTTCGGATATTTCACCTTAGCAGCTTTCAAGAACTGGAAACGCGACACTGCCACGAAGATTCGCCTAAAACAACAACTTCGGTTTTTACTTAAATGTAGAAAAGAAGAATAAACTAACTTCTGAAGAGGACCCGAACCGAGGGCCGAAACGTAAAGAAAAAACATCCTCTAGTTCCATTGACTTTGGAATAACCTTCATTGGCCGGACCGAAGCCGAATCCACACGATCAACTTGTCATCCACACGGCCGCACACATCTCAGACTCATTATCATAAATAATGCCTGAACAGGCGAGAATAGATAAAGCGAGAGTAAGTTCGAAATTTTCTGAATATACAATAAAGAAAAAAAAAGTTGGTTCACCGGGATTGAACCCGGTCCGTAAGCATCGTTAATCCGTCACGCTGCCAACTGAGCCACGACGCTCATTGTAGATAGAGAAACATTTATCATACACGCTTATCCATAATGTTTACTGTTGAAAAAAATGCCGAAACGATCGCGGCAAAGGCTCAAGATTTCTTTTTGAACCTTCCACGGTCGTGTCGGCGTTTTATTTTTCAACGCGGTTCGTCGTTAATTTTTTTTGACCCGCATTTTCGGCATAAACGGGCAACCGAGAGAAAACAATTATCTCGATACATGTTTTTTCACTTTGAAATTCATTTAATGCATATTCCAATCCGCAGTCCGGCCACACATATATGTCGAGCTCGATCGGACGGAAAACCTCGCTCCGTTCGCCTGTCGAGTGAGCGCGATTTGCGAGGGGCAGAGCCTTTTCGCCCGCCGAACTACCCATTCGTGTTCACGCTGACTGAGATACCGACTTGAGCGGTGATCACCGACTCGTGCGGCTACAAGGGAATCTGCAACCTCGACAGAGGCGATGATCACGAAATCATACTCCCGAACTCGCCGCAGCGATTTAGCGCCATTTACGAGGCACGCCGAAAAGGGGAGCGTTGTGCATCTCCCTACTAATCTCGGTTTTCGGCGTGCCTCGTAAATGGCGCTAAATCGCAGCGGCGAGTTCGGGAGTATGATTTCGTGATCATCGCCTCTGTCGAGGTTGAAGATCCCCTTGTAGCCGCGCGAGTCCGTGATCACCGCTCAAGTCGGTATCGCAGTCAGCGTGAACACGAATGGGTAGCTCGGAGGGGGAAAAGTCTCTGCCCCTCACAAATCGCGCTCGCTCGACAGGCGAACGGAGCGAGGTTTTCCGTCCGATCGAGCTCGACATGGATGTGTGGCCGTACTGCGGATTGGAATATGCATTAAATGAATTTCAAAGTGAAAAACATGTATCGAGATCATTGTTTTCTCTCGGTTGCCCCTTTATGCCGAAAATGCGGTTTAAAAAATTAACGACGAAACGCGTTGAAAAATAAGATGCCGAAACGACCGTGGAAGGTTCAAAAAGAACTCTTGAGCCTTTACCGCGATCTTTTCGGCATTTTTTTTTAACAGTAAACATTATGGGTAAGCGTGTATCATAAACGTTTCTCTATCTGCAATGAGCGTCGTGGCTGAGTTGGCAGCGTGACGGATTAACGATGCTTACGGTCCGGGTTCAATCCCCGGTGAACCAACTTTTTTTTTCTTCATTTTATATTCAGAAAATTTCGAACTCACTCTCGCTTTAGCTATTCTCGCCTGTTCAGGCATTATTTATGATATTTAATTCGTATATGCTTAATAAAAAAAACAAGACATTGCTACCGGGGATCAGTACAGCCAGATCGCACGTAAAAGTTACCCCCTCTCTAGTTTCTTACGCGCCCATCACACAATCATAGTAGCGCGTGTCCGTGAGCGAGCGACGCTTGGACATCTTCGGAAAGAGCCGAGCACGGTCGAAGTTTTTCGACCGCGCCTTCGGCAGCCACACCAATACATGGACGCTGAGCACGTTCATGTGCGGCCAAGCCGAAACAAAGGCTTCGAGGAAAAAAGCAATCTGAGCACGACTCGCGCGTGCCGTCGGGTGACGTCACGCGCGAGGCTTTTAGATGATTTCAATGCTTATTTAGCTCTTGATTCTCTGCGTTATTAAGGGGGGATTTTCTTTTTTTTCGACAAAAAAATCGATTTTCCGCTGACCGCTGTTTCATATTCTTCAAAGTGTTGAGAATATGTGTGCAAAATTTCAAATTAAAATTCTCAAAAATGGCAAAGTTATAAGCGATTTTATACCTGCGTGTCGACTCGCGGTGGCCGCGCGCTCGTTGTCACACGGCAGGGGTCGGCGCGCCCGGCAGCTGCCCGAATCTGTTGCTCGGCGGACCATAAAAATAACGGGACAGCATACAATAGGCATTTAATTCAATGAAGGACGAGTCCTAACGGTCGTGCGAGATCGAAATATTCGGTGGAGAGTCGCTCAGTCTCGAACGAGAGTTTACTGGTAACAGACGTATATATCATGGATCGAAAACAGGGAAGTGATACTCATAGTCGTGCTGCTAGACCGAAAAAAAGGAAATTTGTTGGGAATATTCACACCCGAGAAACGGAAACGACGTTTGCAAGTACGTCGGCCTAGAAACTGTCGACAGCGGAAGACAAAGAAATAATTACGGACCCGGGTCATGGATATCGCATTATCGCGTTTCTATCGGTTTTCTCTGCAATCTCGCAACTCGTAATATGTCAGGAATGCAAAGGACCGATCAAATTTGGCGAATCCAGTTCTCGCGGCTTGGGTTTTAAAATAGTTGTGCAGTGCAAGTGTCGTGTGCAATATATTAATTCCTGTCCTCTCGTCGATGACAAATCGTGTGAGATAAACTGGAGAATGGTTTTTGTGATGAGACTATTGGGAGTAGGCAGAGAGGGTATAAATTTATTTTGTGGCCTGATGGATATATCCCAAGGTTTCAGCACAACCTTGTACTATGCCTCCTTGGAGAACATTTACAGTGGAGCCAAAGCTGTATGGGAGCTGTGTGCGAAAAAGGCAGTGAAAGGAGAGAAAGCGAAGAATGCTGAGCACGGAAATCCAGAGACAGATATTTCTGTGTCGGGAAACGGAACATGGAAAAAGCGAGGATATAGTTCCTTGTTTGGAATCACGACACTCATCGGCAAATATTCAAGCAAAGTGGATGACCTTGTCGTGAAATCGTCTTACTGTCACGCTTGTAAATGGTGGCAATCAAAATCCGGTACCGAAGAATAGGACAATTGGTTCGAAGAACACAGCAGTGAATGTACGGCAAATCACGATGGGTCAGCTGGAAAGATGGAAGTTGACGCGATCAAAGACATGTTCCGACGATCTTGGGAAATGCATGAAGTACGGTACGCGAAATACATCGGCGATGGCGACACGAAAACATTCAAAGCCTTGTTGGAAGACAAACCTTACGGCGATGATTTGATCGTGAAGAAAAAGGAATGCGTCGGGCACGTTGAGAAGCGTATGGGCTCGCGACTGAGAAATGTGAAAAAAACGAAAAAACTTGGAGGAAAAGGAAAATTAACCGATAAATTGATAAAAGAATTAACAATTTTCTACGGTTTGGCTATCAGAAGGCATCCAGACTCTGTTGATGAGATGTACAATGCTGTGTGGGCAACGTTCTACCACAAGATCTCGAAGAATGAAAATCCTCAGCATATGTACTGTCCCGCGGGGTCACAAAGCTGGTGCAAATGGCGCATTGCCGAAGCCGAAAAAACTCTGGACGAATTTGATCACGAAGCTCCACTGCATGAAGACGTCGCGAATGCTATTAAGCCGATTTACATTGATTTGTCATCGAGAGACTTGCTGGAAAGGTGTTTAGGTGGCGATACTCAAAACAACAACGAAAGCTTCAACGCAACCGTTTGGCGATTCGCGCCTAAACACCTTCACTGTGGCGCGAAAACGATCGACATCGCGGCTTATTTGGCCGCAGGGATTTTTAACGAAGGCTTTACAGCAGTCCTTAAAACAATGACGATGATTGGAATCGTCGTTGGCCAGCAAGCATCAATATTCGTCGATGCGCGAGATAAGCAGCGGATAGAGAGGTCAACGAGACGCAGCCTCGAAGCAACGAAAGAGGCTCGAACAAGACGCAGAAGCGAAACTGCTTCACTGAATGAGTTGTTCGAAGCCGAGGAAGGCATCCTGTATGGCCCTGGCATAGCAGATTAGATTAAAAATACTGTAAGTACTCGATATGTCCCATAAACTGTACTCACAACTTTAAACGCGTTTTTCTCGAAACAGCTTTTTCACAACTGGTGTGCACGATTTCTCAACAACTATTCAACCGATTGCCTTCAAATTTGGACAGAATGCTCAGCTGACATCCTTTTATCGTTTGATGAAGCAAAAAAGCAATACGTTTAATAGTTTTTTATTTATAACAAAAAATTGATCAATTTTTTTCGAAAAATCGATACTTCAAGTTCAAAACGTCACCAAATCGTCAATTTTTTTTTCCTTCATCGAACGATAGCTATATGTGTCTAAAGTAAAATGCTTTTTGGATTTTTGTTGTAGGATGAACGTGAAGGCTGTAATCGTGCACACCATCAAAAAAGGACCATCGCGCGTCGAGGGGGGTGGGAGGCGGATTTTTTGATGAAATTGTTTAAAAAAATTTTTGTATGTAGTAAACAGATCAATAAAACTATATGCCAAGTTTCACAAGTTTTCCGTTGTATACTTCCTTCACAAAAAAATTCCCAAAAAGCGGTAAATTTTGCGAAAAAAAAGACAATCCCCCCTTAATGTATACAAAAAAATGTATCGCGCACTCTGATCGCTTATTTTTTTAGTTTATACGTTAATTTAAATATAATAATAAATCTAAATTACAACTTATTTATCTAATATGAAATTGTTTACGCTTTACTCGCACTCGTCCTTATGCCAAATAAATTATAATTCATAAAAGTAAGCCCAGAAGCCCAGAAGAAGTAAAAGTAAGTACCAGAAAGTGCACATATTCCAGAAAGTGTTATACCAGAAAGTGCACAGTTGGTAGTGTTCCTGGCTTCGGTCCGCAGGGGCCCGTAGTGCAAATTTTTCTCCAAATTTTTCATAATTTCTCATATTTTAGTCATATTTGAGATTTTCGGAGAAAAAATGATTTAAAACAGATTCAAGTTCTGGTCTATTTCCCAAAAACACATTTGTTTTCACTGAAAATTCATGACTTCTCATTTTTTTCCCGGAAATTTCTCTTTTTCCTATGACCTGAGTGAACGGCTTCGGAGATATTCGGAGAAAAGTTAAAGATGAAAAGAAATGAGATTTTCGGAAAAAAAACTGATTATTATTTTTTTTTCCGGAAATTTTCCTTTTTCCTATTACCTGAGTAAACGACTGCGAAGATATTTGGAGAAAATTTAATGATGAAAAAAATGAGATTTTTGTAAAAATAACTTGTTCTTATTTTTTTTTCCGGAACTTTTTCTTTTTCCTATTGAGTGAACGGCTGCGGAGATATTCGGAGAAAAGTTACAGATGAAAAAAAAGAGATTTTTGTAAAAAAAAATTATTACATGTTTTATCCCTCATAATTCTGAGAAATAATGAATTTCCGAAATTTTTGCAAACATTATTTTCCTTAAGGGTTCAGTAACACCACTGTAACGGCCTGCCACGAAGCGTTTTAGACAATTAATACTTGGGTAATTATTAAGCATATAATGAAGTATATTGCAAAAAAAATTTATGGGAAAATATTACAAAATGGCGACACTGCAGCAAATTCTTCCGAGGCATGTTGAACTTAAGGTGCTCTGCGGCACGCAGTATAACTTGTGCCAATTTTAATCTGGATAAAATAATTTTTTTAAAATTAAATCTAGATGAGTGTAGCTAGTGAACCACGTAGAGGGTTTTAGAAATATTGATTTTTGAGTAATTGCCGGGTATTTGACTAAAAATGTTCAATTTTTTTAAAGATAGTTATTTGTTAATAAATATTGTTTTAATTAACTTATCGAAAATCCCCTACGTGGTTCAGTAGCTACACTCATGTAGACTTAATAAAACAAAATTCTTTTTTTTAGATTAAAATTGGCACAATTATCCTGCGTGCTGCAGAGGTTCGACATGCTTCGGAAGAATTGGTGCAGTGTCGCCATGTTGTAATATTTTCGGATGAAAAATTTATAGCAATATACTTAAATATATGCTCAATAAATACCGCAAGTATTTTTTGTTTATCACATTTTCGTCCGCCAAAAAAAATATCAAAAAATACGCTTCCTGTAAGGCCGCTACAGTGGTGTTACCCCTTAAAGTCTTCATATAATTTCCGAGATTTTCCCGTGATTGTAATTAAAATCATGAAATATCCGGAAAAATTCGAAAAAATTTGGAAAAATTCGGAGAAACTCGGATGTTTGCGTAAAAATAATTGTCCGCAAAATTCCGAATTCTTCATATTTGTTCCAATTCATAGAAAAATGCGGAAAAATTTTCCGGTAAAAATCGAAGTTTTTCGGAAACAAAATTGCACTAGGGGCGGAGGATCGTTCCCCGCGGTCCGTGCTTTTTAAAAAATTATTATTACTATTAATTCTTATTTGATTAGTTATTTTTATTAATTATCATTATTATTTTAATTAGTTATCTTTTAGTGTCGAAAAATTTATCGCGCACTCTGACCGCTTATTTTATTAGTTTATATGTTAATTTAAATATAATAATAAATCTAAATTACAACATATTTTACTTTTGAAAAAAAAAATTCCGCTTTACTCACACCCGTCCCTATGCCAAATAAATCGTAATTCATAAAAGTAAGCGGAAATATATTCGTATTATTATATTCATTCTCATATACTTTCATCAAGCGATAAAGCATTATCATAATGAATCCGGCCGCGAATTGTAAGTACCAGAAAGTGCACATACTCTACAAGCGATGAGATGGTCCCGTTGGTAGCGTTCGTGGCTTCGGTCCGCAGGGGCGCGGGATCGTTCCCCGCGCTGAGTGCTTTTTTAAAAATTGTTATTACTATTAATTCTTATTTGATTAGTTATTGAATGAATATAATAATACGAATATATATAAATTTCCGCTTATTTTTATGAAATACAATTTATTTGGCATAGGGACGGGTGTCAGTAAAGCGCAAATAATTTTTTAGAAGATAAATAAGTTGTAATTTAGATTTATTATTATATTTAAATTAACGTACAAGCTAATAAAATAAGCTATTAGGGTGCGCGATAAATTTTTCGACACTAATAGATAACTAATTAACACCGGACTTCCGTTTCCGGTGTGAGTGAGAGTGAACGTGTGCGCGACGGGGAAGAAAGGAAAGGAAAAAAAACAGTGAGGAAGGTAGCGGAAAATAGTGGAAGTGCGAGGAACAGTGAAGGGGAAGGAACGGAGCGTGGGAGAGACGAAAAAACACAGCGATAAGGGGAAAGTAAAGAGGTAACGAGCGGAAAACAGGTGAGTGTGAGGTTAGGAACGGTCGACCGGCGTGGGGGAACGAGGTAAGGAAAACGAGAGGGGAAGGTGTAAGCGCGAGGCGAAAGAAGAGCAGCAGCGACAGAGGACGGAAGTGATAAGAAGTAGAAGGAGAAAGGGATAAGGAGAACGGGTGGGTAAAACAGAGGCGGTGTGAGACGCGGCAGGGAAAAGGTGATGGAAGAGATGTGCGACGAAAGAAAGGGGTGGGAGGGCAGCAGCGAGGTACACAGACTCGGCGAGGCACGCGGACCCGCTGAGGCGTGAGGGCCAGGGGCGATGGAGAGAGAGGAGGAGGAAGTGGCGAGAAGGAGGGGGAGAAAGACGAACGCGGAACGACTACGGTTGGAAAGAAGTGAGAGCGTAGGGGAAATTAGCGAGTTATGGAAGAGGAAGAGAGAGCAGATGGATGATAAAGGGCAGGAGGGAAAAGAGGCCTTCCAGAAGAGCAGGAAGGTGCAGCGGTCGCCGGCGGGCGGGAGACAGGAGGGGGGAAGATTAGAGGAGTTAATAGAGGCAATGAGGAGAGAGATACAGAGGGGACTGGAGGAGGTAAAGGGGCAAGGGAAAAAAGTGGAAAACGAATTAGGGAGGGTGAGAGGAGAGATGAAACTGGCAGAGGAAAGATGGAGAAAGGAAAAGGAGGGAATGGAAAAAAGAATAAGGGAAGTAGAAGGAAAAATGGAAAAAATAGGGGAACAAGGGAGGGAGATAGTAAGGATCGGAGAAAGACTGCGTGAAATGGAGTGCGCGGAAGAGAGAAGGAAGGGGGAGAGGGAGTGGGAGACGAAGCGAGGGGCGAGAGAGGGGAGGGACTGATGGAGAGAAGGTTAGAGGAAATGGAGAGGAAGATGGAGCGGAAGGAAAGGGAGGAAAGAAGGAGGAACTTCATAATAAGGGGGGCTACAAGGGAGGGAACGATAAAACAAACGGTAGAAAAGGTTTTGGAGAGAATAGGAGCGACGGGAAGAGTGGAGGGGCGAGGGAAATTAAAAAAGGGCAAAATGGAGGAAAAGACATAATGATGGAGGTAAGAATGGAGGAAATAGAGGAGAAAAAAATAAGTGATGAGGAGGAAAAAGGAGCTGAGGGGGAGAACAGAAAGAATTGAGGACGACTTAACGTGGAAAGAAAGGAGAATGCAGTGGAAGTTGAAAAGAATAGGAGAGGAAGAGGAAAGAAGGGGGAAAAGGGTGAGGGCGGGGTATGGGAAGGTGATAATAGAGGGCGAAGTGTGGTATTGGGATGAGAAAAAGGAAGTATTGAGAGACTGGAGGGGAAAGGAAAGGGGGACAGGAAGAGCAGAGGAGAGGAGGCAAGCGGAAAGAGACGGGGAAGGGACCAGGAGGGGATCAAAAAACGATTAGAGAGGACGGAGAAAAAGGGCGAGAAAAAGAAAGGAAAGGAAGAAGAAGGGGGGAGGTGGAAAATAGCGTTTTGAAATGTGGCGGGTCTTACGAATAAGGATAAGGATTTTTGGAAGGGATTGGAGGATTGGGAAGTGGTAGTGATGGTGGAGACGTGGGTGGAAGAAAAAGGATGGGACAGAATAAGGGAAAGATTGCCGAGGGGGTACACATGGATGGCACAGTGGGCGGTGAAAAGAAATAGAAAGGGGAGAGCAATGGGAGGGATGGTGATAGGGGTGAGGGGGGAGATGAAAGCGCAAAGGAAAGGCGGCAGGGGGGAGGAAGAGGGGATGATGACGGTGGAGTTGGAAGAGGGGGAGAATAGATGGGCAATAATCGGGGTGTACATAAACGGAGATATGGAAAGGAAAACGGAGAGGCTAAAAGAATGGATGGAGCGGGAGAAGGGAAGGAGGGTAATAATTGGAGGGGATTTTAACGCGCGGACGGGAGCGGAAGGGGGAGGAGGACGGGAGGAGAGGGAGGAGGGAAGGAGGTCGACAGACGGAAAGGTAAACGCGGAAGGAAGAAAGCTGATAAAGGTGCTAGAGGAAACGGGGTGGGAGATTTTCAACCGGAACATAGAGGGGGATGAAGAGGGAGAATTCACATATACAGCGGGAAGGGGGGAGACGGTCATCGACTATGCATTAGGGGACAGGAAAACAAGGGAAGCGGCGGAGAGGATGTGGATAGGGGACAATGTGGAGTCGGATCACCACCCGATAGTGGTGACGATTAAAAAAGGGAAAAGGGAAAGAAAGAGTCAGAGCAAAGGGGAAAGAACGGTGGGAAGTGGGAAATGGACGGAAAGGATGAAGGAGGGGTACAGAAGAAGACTGGAGAAAGTGGAATTAGAGGGAGGGGACATGCAAGGGTTGGCCAAGGAGATAGAGGGGAAAATGAAGGAGGCGATGAAGGTGAGCGAGGAGGGTGATGGTAGGGTGAGAAGAATGACAAGGGAAGGATGGTGGGACGAGGAAAGTAGAAAGAAGAAGAGGGAGATGAGGGAGGAACTAAGGAAATGGAGGAAAGTAAGAAGCACGACGGAACGGTACAAGGGGAAGAAAAGGGAGTACAGTAAGATGTGTGAGAGGAAAAAGGAGGAAGAACGAGATAGGCGAATTAGGGAGGTAGCGGAAGCAAAGACGGAAGAGGAAGTGTGGAAGATAGTGAACAGGGGAAGAAAGAGGAGGAAAAGAGTGGAGGATGGAATAAAGGCGGTAGAGTAGAAGGAATATTTCAGGGGGCTGCTAGGTGGAACAGATAGAAGAGGGGAAGTGGGAGCAAGAAGGGAATTACTAGGGAAACTTCCCTATTTGATAGGGAAGCAGGTGGCGAAGAGGAGAGGAAAGCTCATAGCAGCTTTCATTAATCTGAGAGCAGCATTTGACTCGGTAGATCGCGGAGAATTAACGAAGGCAATGGAGGAGCGAGGTATAAGGAAAGGGTTAAGGGAGAGAGTAAAAGAAATATATGGGGAGACGAGGAGTAGGGTGAAGGCAGGGGGGGAGACGGGAGAGGTATTTTGGATGGAGAAGGGGATAAGACAGGGATGCCCTTTAAGCCCGGCGGTGTTTAACATAATCACGGCAGACCTGGAAGAGGAGTTAAGAAAAGGGGAATGGGGAGGAATTAAAATAGGGAGAGGAAAAATATTCTCGCTGGCATACGCGGGCGATGTGGTGGTGATGGCGGAGAGAGAGGAAGACATGGAGAGTATGATCAGGAGGCTGGAGAGGTACTTTGAAAGGAAGAAGCTGGAAGTAAACGTGGGAAAGACGAAGGTGATGAGGTTTAGGAAAGGAGGGGGGAGGTTTAAAAAGAAGACGTGGAAATGGGGCGAGGAAGAGATAGAGGAAGTGAAGGAATTTAAGTACCTGGGATATGTATTTAAGAGGAATGGGGAGCAAGGGGCACAGGTGAAAGAGAGAATAAAGAAGGCGGGGACTGTAATGAGACAAGTGTGGGGAATAGGGAAGAGGGATTTCGGGAAGGATGTGGGAAGGAGGATGTGGCTATTTGACACGCTGGTGTGGACGGTGCTGGGGTATGGGGCGGAAATCTGGGGGTGGGAGGAAAGGGAGGCAATGGAGGCAGTGCAGGAAAGATATATAAGATGGGTGCTGGGGTTAGACTGGAGGACACCAGGATATATGGTAAGAGAGGAAATGAAAAGGGAAAAAATAAGAACGAGGGCAGCAAGAAGAGCTTGGAGATATGAGGAAAAGTTAGAGAAAGGGGGAGGAAGTGAGTGGGCGAGGAAATGCTGGGAGGAAATAAGGGAGAGGGAGAGGAGAGGCGGAACAAGAACAAGAAGGGGAGGGGTACGGGAGAATAGAGGCGGAGGACAGAGAAGAACAGGAAAGGGATAGGTGGGAAAGGATAAGGGGATCGAGGTTTAATGGATGGTACAAAGAGGTAGTAGCAACAGGGGTACCAGGGTATTTAAAGAGAGGGTGGGGAGAGGAAAGGTACAGGAGGGTAGCGAGGTTTAGGTTAGGGAACGAAATGAGAGAGGAGCGATATTGGGAGACGGAGGAAGAGAGAAAATGTAGGATGTGTGGGGAGGAGGGTGAATCATGGGAATATGTAATAGACAGGTGCGGAGAAGGAGAAGGGGTGGAAAGGGAGATAGGAGAAAGGGTAAGAGAAATTCTGAATGAAGGAGGAGGGGGAGAGGAATGGATGAAAAGGTTGCAGGAAAGGAGGAAGGAGAGGGAAGAGAAGAGTTATGAGAGAGGAGGAGAGGTAGAATCGGTTTGAGAGAGGAATGGAGTGAAAGGGGGAAACGGAAGTAGGGCAGCGAGGAGAGGAGCGAGCGGAGTAGGTTTAAGTAGAATTAAGGCGGAAAAAAAAGAGAAGAGCGGTGGTGCGAGCGAAGGAGAGAGAGGGGCTGGCGGAATAGGATTAAGGATAGGTTAAGATAGAGTGTAAATAGTAGGGAATAGAAGTGTAAGCGGCGGAATTGTAAAAAGGAGGAGGACGAGACGGAGGTCCAGATGTAACCCTAAGGGGACGCAATAAACCATTACATACATAGATAACTAATTAAAATAATGATGATAATTAATAAAAATAACTAATCAAATAGCGCTGGGAACGATCCCGCGCCCCTAGTGCAATTTTTTCCGAAAAACTCCGATTTTTTCCGAAAAATGTTTCCGAATTTTTCTATGAATTGGAACAAATATGAAGAATTCTGAGTTTTGCGGACAATTATTTTTACGCAAACATCCGAGTTTCTCCGAATTTCTCTGAATTTTTCCGAATATTTCATCATTTTAATTACGATCACGGGAAAATCTCGGAAATTATATGAAGACTGTAAGGGGTAATACCACTGTAACGGCCTTACAGGAAGCGTATTTTTTAATATTTTTTGGCCGAAGAAAATGTGATAAACAAATAATACTTGCGGTATTTATTGAGCATATACTTAAGTATATTGCTAGAAATTTTTATCAGAAAATATTACAAAATGGCGACACTGCAACAATTCTTCCGAAGCATTTCGAACCTCTGCAGCACGCAGTATAACTGTGCCAATTTTAATCTAAAAAAAAGAATTTTGTTTCATTAAGTCTAAATGAACATTTTAGTCAAATACTCGGCAATTACTCAAAAATCAATATTTCTAAAATCCCCTACGTGGTTCACTAGCTACACTCATCTAGATTTAATTAAAAAAAATATTTTGTCCAGATTAAAATTGGCACAAGTTATACTACGTGCCGCAGAGCACCTTAAGTTCAACATGCCTCGGAAGAATTTGCTGCAGTGTCGCCATTTTGTAATATTTTCCCGTACATTTTTTTTGCAATATACTTCAATATATGCGTAATAATTACCCCGAGTATTATTTGTCTAAAACGCTTCGTGGCAGCCCGTTACAGTGGTGTTACCCCTTAAGGAAAATAATGTTTGCAAAAATTTCGGAAATTCATTATTTCTCAGAATTATGAGGGATAAATAAATGTAATAAGTTTTTTTTTACGAAAATCTCATTTTTTTTTCATTTATAACTTTTCTCCGAATATCTCCGCAGCCTTTCACTCAATAGGAAAAAGAAAAAGTTCCGGAAAAAAAACAAGAACAAGTTTTTTTTACGAAAATCTCATTTTTTTTCATCTTTAAATTTTCTCCGAATATCTTCGCAGCCGTTCACTCAGGTCATAGGAAAAAGAGAAATTTCCGGGAAAAAAATGAGAAATCATGAATGTTCAGTGAAAAAAAATGTGTTTCTGGGAAATAGACCGGAACTTGAATTTGTTTTAAATAATTTTTTCTCCGAAAATCTCAAATATGACTAATATATGAGAAATTATGAAAAATTTGGAGAAAAATTTGCACCACGGGCCCCTGCGGACCGAAGCCAGGAACGCTACCAACGGGACCATCTCATCGCTTGTAGAAAATGTGCACTTTCTGATACTTACGATTCGCGGCCGGATGGATGATTGGCTTGTTTTTGGGGATAATGCTTTATCGCTTGATAAAAGCATGAGAATGAATATAATAATTCAAATATAAATATATTTCCGCTTACTTTTATGAATTATAATTTATTTGGCATAAGGACGCGTGTGAGTAAAGCGTAAACAATTTTATATAAGACAAATAAGTTGTAATTTAGATTTATTATTATATTTAAATTAATTTATAAACTAAAAAAATAAGCGATCAGAGTGCGCGATACATTTTGTTTGTATACATTAATAACGCAGAGAATCAAGAGCTAAATAAGCATTGAAATCATCTAAAAGCCTCGCGCGTGACGTCACCCGACGGCAGGGATCGTGCTCAGATTGCTTTTTCCCTCGAAGCCTTCGTTTCGGCTTGGCCGCACATGAACGTGCTCAGCGCCCATGCATTGGTGTAGCTGCCGAAGGCGCGGTCGGAATACTTCGACCGTGCTCGGCTCTTTCCGAAGATGTCCAAGCGTCGCTCGCTCACGGACACGCGCTACTATGATTGTGTGATGGGCCCGTAAGAGACTAGAGAGGGGGTAACTCTTACGCGCGATCTGACTGCACTGATCCCCGGTAACAAAGTCTTGTTTTTTTTTTTATTAAGCATATACGAATTAAATATCATAAATAATGCCTGAAAAGGCGAGAATAGCTAAAGCGAGAATAGCAGAAGTTCGAAATTTTCTGAATATACAATTTCGAATATAAAATTATATTCGAAATTTTCTGAATATAAAACGAAGAAAAAAAAAGTTGGTTCACCGGGGATTGGACCCGGACCGTAAGCATCGTTAATCCGTCACGCTGCCAACTCAGCCACGACGCTCATTGCAGATAGAGAAACATTTATGATACACCCTTAGCCATAATGTTTACTGTTGAAAGAAAATGTCGAAACGATCGCGGCAAAGGCTCAAGATTTCTTTTTGAACTTTCCACGGTCGTTTCGGGTTTTATTTTTCAACGCGGTTCGTCGTTAATTTTTTTAACCCGCATCTTCGGCATAAACGGGCAACCGAGAGAAAACAATGATCTCGATACATGTTTTTCACTTTGAAATTCATTTAAGGGACAACACCACTGTGACGGCTTCAAAAAATCGATTTTTTGAAAACAATCTAGAAAAATCTAAAATACATTTAAGATTAAGATGCCGTTGGACCCAGGTCGAAAAAATAATTATTTTCGGAGATATTGAATATTTTGTGGAGCGGTGCAGCGCTCCGTGACGCTCGGGGTCCCGCGCAGCTGCGTGCCTCAGGGTCGGCCGGTATACCGGGCCTTTCCCAGGTCCTGCGGGTCTTTCCCAGGTATTCTTTTGTCTCCCTTCACAAAAACCGGCTATTGTTATAAATATAGTTTCGAAAAAAAAGCCATAGGTGGCGATAATTGAAAAATTTTCAGCGCTCCGTGACGCTCGGGGTCCCGCGCAGCTGCGTGCCTCAGGGTCGGCCGGTATACCGGGCCTTTCCCAGGTCCTGCGGGTCTTTCCCAGGTATTCTTTTGTCTCCCTTCACAAAAACCGGCTATTGTTATAAATATAGTTTCGAAAAAAAGCCATAGGTGGCGATAATTGAAAAATTTTCAAGGCAGGTATAGGGATAGCGTCATAGCGTCAGTTTGCGAATAGAAGCGACGCTACTCGTGTCCAAACGCTCCGCATCGTTTCGTTTATAAATATCGAACGCTCAGAATTATTCTTTGCACATCGAAATGGATAATCCGAAAGTGTACGCGGGGAAAAAGGAAACAAAACGGAGCTATGTGACGAGGAGTCGAACGAAAATTTCGAATCGAAAACCTCCGAACCGTTATAGCTCCGAAAATAGTTCTGCAGAGTATGTGAGCACGTCGGCGAACAAGTTAAAAACGTCGGACGATTTAGACGTCGGTGTTACTAACGATTTCGGTTATCGTATAGTACACCTCGTCAATGCATTGAACATTATATCGACGTTAGTGAAGTGCAAAGTGTGTGATCGCCATATAAAGTTTACTGAAAAAAGTTTGCGCGGACTCGGATTCAAAATCGAGGTCGATTGCGGCCATTGTGAAAAAGTGCAAATCAATTCGTGTCCTATGATTGACAATGCATACGAAATAAATCGTCGGATCGTATTCAGTATGCGTCTTCTTGGCGTCGGTTTGAATGGCCTGATGAAGTTTTGTGCATTTATGGACCTACCGCGCCCCATATTTCAGTCTTTCTACGATCGAATCTTAAATTCGATTTCGATTGCCACTAAAGCTGTGAGCACAGTGAGCAAACAAAAGGCTGCACTTGAGGAGGAGACAATTTCGTTGGAAAATGGGGTGGAGGACGGAATTATCGTTTCAGGCGACTATTTGGGTTTCAGGAGGCAATTTGGGCTTCAGGAGGCAATTTGGGCAACTATCAAACATAAAATATCCACAGATAGTGAGCCACAACATGACGATTGCCCAGAGGGAGCCGAGTCGTGGTGTTCGTGGCAGCGAGCGGTCGCAAGCGGTAATATTTCTGAATATCGCCATAAGCCGCCTCTTCCAAGTTCAAAGCGCGCGATACCTGTCAAACGCACGCTCAGAACTTGCGTACCCAAGATGACAGAAAATAGTAGCAGACGATACAAGAAACGTCGAACTGACCGGGTAAGCGAGACAAATGCCTCGCTACCTTACGCGCTACCTGCTATGCGTCTTGCGCTCAGACTCGGCGCTCGAGTGGCGTCGTCGCTAAGGGCAGGATTCAGCCCTACATCAATCAGTCGAACGCCGAAATTCTAATCGCTTTCATTTGAAAACTATTTGATGGAAAACAAAACGCCTTGGCAGCTTTACTCGGGGTACCCCCCTTAACCCGCCAGTTCCGGGTGAGTCACATATTATTATATGAAACACCCTGTATATCGACATATATGAGCTACATATACGATATATATATATATATATATATATATATATATATAATAGGGTTATAAAATATTTCTTAATTGTAAGAATGTATCGATCCACATTAAACGCAGATCCAAGGTGACGGTTTATAGGTATCTGAGATAAATTTGATTAATGGAAAGATCGCTTTACCATATTTCTCAAATGCACATATACACTCTATAGCATCCACATCAGAGATATGTCTATCAAACGTGCATCTCATATCTGCGAAGATGAAATCGTTACCATTATACTATGACGTATTTTAAGCGTATAATTTACACACATTATATAATAAGCATTTGGCATCAAATTATGCACAGGATATGTGTAAGTAATATTTCCTCGACGGTCAAAATTAATCTGACTGCATTGATGTTAAAATGACGTATTACGCCCGTATATTTGTAATGCTTGTAATTCCCGTATTCTTGTAATATCCAAATTTGTAGCTAGGTAAAGTACGTATAATATGCGTATCTTTAAGGTGTCAGGCTCAACGAGTTATCAATCGATAGCAGTTTGTGTACTATCCGTATAAAATACGTCGATATAGAGATGGTGACCTTCTATTATTACGGATATGGGATGTATGTTTTATATATGTATACCTACAATATAATGATATGACCAAAGCTTCGTGAAATTCTATACATCTTATATACGTATAATATTCGTCCATCATCAAATTGTATAAAGGGTGAGATGCAGTCAGAATTTTCAAAAAATCGATTCTCTTTAAACATTTTCTTGAAGTATGATGTTTCGAAAATGTTCCGTGAAAATTTCAAGTCAATCAGATGTATAGTTTCCGGGATATCCCACAATTAGTGAAGGGGCGTCGGGTTCCCATGACAGGTAGCGGCTGACAAACGCGCAAACGATAATACCCGGGAAGGCAGAATGTTTCGAAGACAACAACAAATTGATATTTTGGAAGCTTCCACATCAGCAGACGCCCCATTGTATGGGCCAGGAATTCATGATTCGATGTAAGTAATTTTTTAGTTAGTATTTCTATACATAAATCAAGTGTAAAATTGGAAAACTCTTTCAGAATTAAAAAAAAATTACTACTCAAAAACTATGAACTTTAGCTGAATTTTATAAAGAATTTTTTCGTTCTAAAATTGCCCAAAATGTTTGTAAAAAAAATTCATCCCGAAAAACTTTAGTTTTTTGAAAAATTGTTTTAACAATTGGCTATAAACAATTAAATGCTCGACTTTTCGGCAAAAAATGTGATATTCGGATTCAGCGGATCAAAATACATTTAAAAAGTTTGGCTTCATCCATCGAGCTCAACATTTTACGAACATATAATACCATATCCACATCGGAAAAATTTAAACGCGTTTTTTTCGAAACTGTTTTTCAAGTCTGTGACCACTATAATTCAAAAACCACTCGATGGATTTCGATGAAATTTGGTGTGCTTATTGATAGCATTAAAAATTAGTTCTTAATCGAAGGATTTTCATTTTTGTTGAAAGTTTATATTTTTTTTAACAATAAACGAGCGCTTTTTCGGTCGAAAATCGAAAGTTATCTGTCGGAAGCCGCCATTTTGTTAATTAAAAAAAAGCTTCGAATAAGGACTAGATTTATGATTAAACTAATGATTTTTTTGGTTTTTTGACTTCAGATGATCCAGTAAAATTTTATGGTCACTGAAAAGCACTACTTGCCGAAGGGGGTCCGACAGAGATGGCGATATTTATATAAATAATCAATATTTTTCTTTGAAAAATTGTACAAGTCAAATTGACATGAAAAGTCTGTGTAACCGTTTTTGTAAAACAAACTTAATTACTTTAAAAAAAATTATTGAAAATGCTATTTTTTCACGCCTCTGACTGCATCTCACCCCTTAATCACATTAACTATAGGGATATTAGCAAGTATAATATACGTACATTCAATCTTATTGATATTTACCAGTATTCGATCGACATACGTTTGTATTATACAGGTATCGAAAGCGTGGATGCAGTTATTGATATAGGTCCTTCTATTATCAATATTGCAATAATGATGATGTTTGCTCTGCATTGTCACCTGTAAACATATACTGTTTTTTTAATACGTATATTAGATGAACGTATATCGATCGAAAATTGGTGAAAAACCATATAGTTGAATTTACGTATATTATACTTGCATCCAATACCCATCCAATGGGTCATTAAACTGACCCATTAAACCATATCTAGATATGGTTTGATCATATTATATTGCAGATATACGTATACCAGACACACATACCATATCTGTTTTAATCCAAGTATCGCCATTGCTGCATCCACATATTTTATACGTTTAGTATACAAATCAATATCAATCAAAAACGCGGTGAATCTTTGATGTTGAATATACGCATATTATACGTTCATTGAATAGCTTAAGATCCAGGAGCCACAATCGGGATAAGGTTACGAAAGCCAACCCCCTCCGATCGAACTGAAATTTTGCACAGACCTTTTTATTATTCTAAGACGATCCCTAAAAGGATTTTTCCCGACTCGCAATAGTTTTCGAGATATTGAATTTTAAAGTTATTTATTTTACCGCGCTATATCCCGACTATACCTATATCTCATAGATATAGGTATAGTCTGGCTATACCAAAATATACGTTATCGCGCTTTCCGCTTTGTGTGGATTTTCGTCCAGCCTGTGCGGTAGCGTAATCCCCGTGACGTCATCGTCACGGGAGGGGCGGAGGCTAACCCAACAAACAAACCCAACATACCCAACCAACAAACCCAAACAAACTCGGGTGTGTGGAATCGTGGGGTGCATAGAATACTGGGGTGGACGCAAAGCAACTCGGATCAGTGAGTGGAATAGTGGGATGCGTAGAACACTGGGGTGGGCGCAGGGCACCTCGGATGGATGTGTGGAATCATGGGGTGCTGAAACAAACCCTAACGACCCCAAACAAACAAACGGCGCCTTTTTGGTTTATTTATTTTATATCCTTTTTTTTTGGTTTTTTAGTTTCGTTTTTTTTAATTGATTATTTTTGTATATTTTGAAACCCAAACAAACAAATCCAAACGGAGATTTATTTATTTATTTATTGGTTTTTTATTTTATTTCATTTTTTTGGACGGTGATCCGCACAAAACGGAAAGCGCGATAATATATATATAGGTATAGCGAGAACTGACACCTACCAGAGATAGATATAGTCGGCGTGCGGAAAAATAAATAACTTTTAAACTCAATATCTCGAAATCTGTTGCGAGTCGGGAAAAATCCTTTTAGGGGTCGTCTTACAATAATAAAAAGAAGGTATGTGCAAAATTTCAGGTCGATCGGGTTGGTTTTCGGAACTTCACCCTCCATTCACTCTGATTAGTTAAGGAGGTACACCAGCTTCATACAATGTTGCCATGCTAAACCATGGTCAAATTTCAAAATGGTGATAGATCAATAAAATTTGGTGAGTATATTCTTTAGTATTATATATGTCAATACAATTTTTTTCAGATTTTTTCATTGTGCCGTTATCGAATAATTGAACATTGAAGTTCACGTGTATAAGCATAGCGTTTTTATAGATATAGGTATATATTCCGGGTATAAGAATAAACGCTTGTGAATTATTTGTAAGAAAACGGCACAACCAAAAAATCTGAAAAAATTTGTATCTACATGAATAATACTAAAGAATATATTCACCAAATTTTATTGATCTATCACCATTTTGCTGAAGCTGGTGTACCTCCTTAAATAGCTCCACAATATACATTCACAATCATTTTTATTTTTATTAAATAATGTATGCACGCGCTGAAAACTGATAGTAGTAACTGAAGTACACACAATAAACCAAAAAAATCGTTGTTAAATTGTGATTTGCTCTTAAACTATCAATTCTACGTGATTTTTATGTGGGACTTATTTTGATGATATGATGGTGCATTTTTTCAATCATTTTTGGCGGCGGCAAAACACCATAGAATTGGCAGATATTTTAAGGGTACATTTGTAAGGTCCAAAGTTTCTATTTAAAAAATAGCAACATGTCGGCCTCATTGAATAGAAGTCATCCGAATTCATGTACATTCCGACTAGACTATTACGGCGTGTTACACCGTCGGAGGGGCCATTAGTGCGGGAGAGATAGCTGTTTTGCAGATTCCCAGTGTCCGTCGAGACGACTGATGGTTTGAAAAAAGAAAAGCTACAAATTCCATTCTGTGGAAAATCGGACATAATGCCTCTATGAGAAAACTTGGCCGTGGGTTTTTTACCGACTGGACGGGTAACACATGTCGTTAATTTGGAGATTACCGCGAAATTTCGAAGTTTTCATTTTCAATGTTTGTACACCAAAAAATCAATAAAAGTTGGTAGTACATCGGCAACTTGACAATCATTGGGTCACCTGAATTGCTAATACATCCGACAAAAGTATTTCTTTCAAGCGTACCAAACCGTAATTTTCTTCCAAAAATAGATTTCTCCATTTTTTCACTTTGGACAGCATCCCAAGAATGTTCTATATTTTAAGACAAAATTTCGAATGTCTCAATACATTTTACATGTAGATAAGTGAACCCATATTATCAACCTGAAATCGTAAGAAAAAGATGATATACGCATTTTCCTCGAAATGACCTTTTCAAAACGATGGCACGATATCCGTTGCAATTATGAAGTCATTCAACAAATTCTTTCCTCATTATTTTTCTAATCATCAATATTACCGTGTGTACTATCATCCATTTACAGTTACCCGTTGTTTTTCTTTCTTTATAAACGTATGCGCCAAGAAAGGTTATTTGATTCTCAATGTTTTTCCAAACTCGCAGAAAAAGTTATTCGGCCGTGTGAATATACTTAAGCGTAAAACTCGATTTCTATCAAATATAACATGATATTTTAAAATATAGATAATCTTGAATTTCCAATGGCGGAGAAAATAAATACCATACTCATTGCTTTTTTATACAAAGCTTTATTATAAAATATTATATGGATTTTATAGTATATAAATTTCCATAAAAATCTTATGCGCATAATTGTCAGCTCTCATAAACATAACCTAAATGCCCACTGCAGATGTATATTTCCTTTGTTCACTTCACTGATATTTACAAAAATTGACATTCAAAGGTAAACACCTTTCTTCAACAACCGTATTACAATAGCATTCGAAAAAGAAAATGATTCTCCACACTTATTTATTATTCTTTGCAAGTGTGTTGCTATTTGTTCCACCCGAAAGGGAAGATTCGTTGAGATTCTTGCCATTTATATTTATGGGCAGTTGCAATTTATTGATAAACTACCGCATTGATTATAGACTCAGTGTACGTGCCAACTTTGAGGGGCAAAAAATAGATCTAATCTGTCAGCGTCGAAAAATCAAAACCGTGAAAGGGATAGTCTTGGGCTCTTGTTGGACTCAATGCTGATAAACGTTTATTGAAATTGCTATGAAACTATAACGAAATTCTTTCCATAACGATGCAGAGATTGTTTGAAACAATTAAATTCCTTCCTGAACGTAACTTGTAAAAAAATCAAAGGAAATAGTCCTTGTTCACTGAAGGGCACAACTCGATCAAAAGTTTATTGAAAGTAATTTCAATGCAAAAACGCTCAATAATGGCTACGAAAATAAAATTGAATTATTTCCACCACGACGGAACAGCTGTTTAAAATAATTCACTTTTCAGCGTAAATAATTAAATAGTTTGCCAACAATGGATACTATGAATGATTACGTCCCAAATGTGATTGCTCGTGAGAATTGTAGTTCTCAAAGTTCGCTTTTTTCCTTACATTACATGTTCGGAAATATCGTGTAATAAGAATTTTTGTAAGCCTTGGCATTGACACTACAAAAGTTTGGATCTTCGACAGTAAACTGTGGAATTATATTGGTGGGTAATGTCTTGACAGATGGATTGTGAACGTTGGAGAGCATGAAGTGCGACGTTGGCTCAACTTGCTCAATAGACGAATGCTCAGACAATTTTCTCTGCGAGTAAATCATCATCTGAGGTGGCGTGTCACCGTTCTGATGAATCCCATCCTCTACAGGCAACGCATAAGTCGTCATTGTACCCGATAACTGTTGGGCTTTGCATTTTTTCGTATGGGCGTAGAGCGAGCCAGCGTTATTGTATCTCTTCGTGCATATTTTACAGGCGTACGGTCGCTGACCTGTGTGAGTATAAGTGTGCTCGTTCAGGGAGGTCAAACGTCTGAACGACTTCATACAAATTTGACAATGGTATTTCGCTTCACCGGTATGCATCGTAATGTGCCGCGCCAGTGTGTTAGCACGTGCGAACGCTCGACTGCAGTACTGACATATGTAAGGTTTTTCACCACTGTGCGTTCGCAGATGGAGCTGCAGATACGTACTCTTTGTGAAAGCTCTGCTGCAAACATTGCACACGTATGGCTTGACACCCGTGTGCGTACGCATGTGAGCCACCAGAGAGCCACTCTGGGCAAAACATTTGCTGCACACTTCGCAGAGAAAACGTTTTTGCGTGTCTTTCACTCGCTTGTGGCGCTCCATGTGATTCGTAAGCGACTGCTCCTGAGCAAATGCCTTGGGACACATTGGACACTGGTAAGGCCTGTTGTGCTTCTCCTGAAACAATTGTTAAGCATTCCTGTTCAGTCATTTGAATGGACGATCTGAACTTAAATAATCGAAACATTCAAATAGTAGACCATTTTTCGAAAGAGCAGCCAAGTAGGCAATCGCATTGAAGTAGGATTTCATATCTTTTCGAGCCCGTACTCAATCCTAATATTTAATTCGAACGCAATTGCTTTTTTTGCCTGTAATAATTGTCTTGATAAACGGTAAAATTATGTAGCTGACAGTAGTCGACACGTAGTTGTTGTGCGGCTTCCGCGATTTTCCATGTCAAATAGCGTTGGTCTGGGCGAATTCTTGGATTCCACTTGGCCGCGCACCGACTTGCGTGGCGACTACCAAGTGGCAAGCAGTTTTTCTGAGTTTCGGAACGTAACGCGGCTGAAATGCACGGGTTCTCCAGTTTCCTGGTGCCCTCGTTCAAACACGATACTCCGTATCAGGAAAGAGTGGCTGTGAGTAACTGTCAGACTTTCTTAGGAATTTGAATAGAAAAGTGGGAAGGGTGGGTTGAAGTCAAAGGGGATGGGCTTTTAAGAACCGGTAGAAGCATACAAATAAACAATGGAGTAAAGAAATGGTAAGTAGTAAGGATTGGGATAAATAATGATAAAGTCAAATCGTCTTCAGAAATGGCAACACTTTAAGATATTAGGCGGCTGTGACGATCCGACAAAGTATCCAATTTCCAGATGGGAGTTGTAAAAAAAAACATCCGATCAATATCCGGGTTTGCTCGGTGATTTAAGTATATTGTGAAGAATAAAGAAACCATAAAAAAAAATCCAGAAGTCATCATCAATATTACCATAAGAGGGCGCTCAGCTGCTAATCTTTTTTCAAAGGTCCGAATGGTGGCATACCTTTTTGGATTTATTGAAACAAAAAAAAACACCCGTGTTTTTCAAATAAAACATACTTTTAAACCCAAGCATGAACGTAGTCATCTTTTCATTTTCAGAACATTCGCATTATAATGGAGGTAAAAAAGTAGGTTTGGTGCTTAAAAAAAATTACGCCGTAATTGTTTGACCTTTATAAAAATTAAGAAAGGCTCTGTTGTTATTCCGGTACAAACGTATGTTTAGTTTCAAAAATATTATTTTTCTTTTGTTACAGATAATACAAATAGGAGTTATTAAGTACACCATTCGAATGTCAAAAAAGGAACAACATATTGGCACCCTCTCACGGCGATATTGATAACTATTTGATTATTATAATCGTTTTTAATTTGTTCTAATACACTTAAATACAATGCAAGACAGCAAAATGTTCGAATATTTTATTTTTGCCAGAAACAGCATCTGAAAATTAGATGAGTTTTCGGGCCACCACATTATTCTAGTCCTTAATTATCTTAACATCAGCTTTTGTTTTCTCAATAAATTTCCGAAACTTTCAAAAAATTAAAGTGAAGATATTGGAAATGAAACGTGAGCATATTTATCCGAAACTTATTATCAGCAAGGTAAATCTTAAGAGGCAAACTTTCTACACCTTTTTTCGATTCTCACTTCCGTCGTGGTCCTTGTTCTCGTTATCCGTATCGACATCGGAATCGGAATCCGAGGAGGCGAGGAACTCATCCTTATGTTTCGACTGCTCATGCTCTTTGAGTTTGTCGATACGTGAAAATTGTTTGCTACATGTCGAACAATGGAACTTCAAACCGCTATGTGTCGACAGGTGTCTTTTGAGATTTCTTTTAGTTGCAAATAATTTGCCGCACTGGGTACACTGCAATCCCTCGAGCGACATATCGTCGTCCTCGGACTCGTACTCGCGATCGTTGGATTCTTCCGACGAGACAACGATTTTATTCTCGTCCTTCTCGATGATGGTCTCGGCCTCGTAGTCTGGATGACTTTTTGCGTGAGTCAAAAATGATTTTTGATAGGTAAATTGTTTGCCACAAATATTGCAGCTGTATTTCATATTTTTTTTGCCGTTGTCCGGACTAACGGTTTGTTTATCCGTTGCCGTCCCGTGGCTCGCGATTTCACTAATTTCCTCGTCACTCATCGTCGAATCGCCATGGCTTGACAGGATGTGACTTTTCATTTTTTTAATATTCGCAAATGGTTCGGCGCACACATGGCACACATAGCGTACATTAGTTTTTCTCTTGTGCACCTTGGCATGTCGGTGGAGCGATGTCTTTGTCCTAAATGTCTTTATGCAATTAGGACACTTTAGCCGCTGTGTTCGCATAATGAGAGGTTTCTCTGGGCGGTCGATCTCGCAACACTCTTTCTTCTTTTCCAGTGTACAATTATTGTGGTCGTTCTCAACAATTGTTGCCTTTATACTTTTGCTCTCTATCGTAAGTCGCGCTATATTTTCAGTTTCCGCGATACCCGCCTTATTGTCCTCCTCGGATGACACATCCCCAGAAATGATCATTGCTTCTGATTTGTACGGTTCTCCCCGGATTTTCGAATCAACAAGGTCTTCGTATTTTTCTATCCGAACGTCGCCCACCCGATTATCGTGGGGAACGTTCATACCTGTGTGTTTCTCATTCACGTCATCGCATTCTTCGCTGCGGAAGCTTGGCAATTTTTGTTTAGGGACAGAGCCCTCTCGAGGCTCGGATGGCCGCTCGATACAGAAAATCATCGGCTCGTGGTCAGACATGTAATGTTGTTCGCTCAGTTGGTCAACTAAGTCATGAGAGGTTTCAACGGCCAGGACTCCTACCAGTTCTGCACACTCTGTTTCATGGTTACACTCATTCGCCATAGCCTCGGTTATCACCACGTCTACCGATTGCGAGAGGGCCAACATTTTTTCATCTTCCTCACTCGAGTCTTTCAGTATGAGAATCTCTCTGAATTTTGCATCAGATTGTTCCACCTGGCATTTAAAGTTGTACGCAATGTCTAAAAGACGACGACAATTCTGACATATTGTAGCTGGTAAACCATCGCCTTCTTCTACCTGTGTAAACAGACGAGACAAAGATCAGTACATCCTCAATTGGCACTGGGAAACATTCACCTACTCCCAGGGGTTAGGCTTGATCTTAATCTAGACTGGAACAATAATGCTAGGCGGCACTCCAGGGCTCCGAGACCACCTTGGCTGCCATGCAGTGAAGACAACACGAGAAGAATGGAACTTTGCTCTACAATAGCCAGTCCCTTAAGACAGAGGGTGAGCGGTTAACTTCATCATTATTATCATCGTATTATAGTCTGTTCCTCAGTTTGTACTGGAAAAAATTCACCGTAATCTAAACTGGAAAAATAATGCTCAGTGACACTGTAGGGTTCCGACACCACCAAGTCAAAAAGACACGAGAAAAAAAAAATATTGCTGTGAGATAGCCCCTTCCGCGGGAAGGCACTCCCTCCGTTTACTTAGGCAACACGATTGTGGACTGTTGTAGCCGCTCACCCTCTGGCTTGAATTTTTTATTACTATCGTATCATTAGTTGAAATTTGTATTGCTATTATCTTAAACTGCACAGTGGTTGTTTAAAACAATATTTGAACACATCAGTTAACATCTCTTTGAAAAGAAGTGCAGCCAAGATCTTTTGTCAGATTTCTTATTGAAAGGATTGAAAAAAGCATATTCAACAATAATAGATTTATTCAGTACTTGGTATGGCCAGTTCACAAATCAATATAAGTACTTGTAAACTCATTTGGCATCCAAAATAATCAAGTAGGCAATATATATACAGCGAGCATACTCAATGTTTCATAAACTCTATCCAACTCTGTACTTCTTTAATTAAATACTCATTAGTTCCATCACTACCTTCGTCCAATAATGGATTTGTACGATTGTACAGCGTTGATTAGAACATCATGGAATAATCAAGTACATCATTGAAATAATAGGGCTGAAGCAGAGAAACAATTGGAAAGTGAGGTTAGATGGTCCCTGTGCGAGTCTCAATTGTTACCCATAATTTTTTCGTCACTGTTAGGTCGATGTTGTTTCTTTCACACTCAAATACACTAATACACTATTACACTAAATACAAGTAACAGACCTTAAACTAGGGCATCAAAACCATGAAGGCAAAGAAAATATGTTCCTGGGCCATCAATGATTTTGAAACTCTAGGCGAGCCTTAAATCATTATTCCGTTCACTGTTTGATTTTTTTAGTACCTTGACAATGTTGTTCGCGCATGTTCATGCGAACGGAGTAATGTATCGAAAAGAGGACCAAAGTAAACAAACGTCTCGGAAAATAATATGATGCAGTGATCCTAACCTGCACAGCAGCAAAGTCCATCAGTTTCCTTGGTATGTCTTCGTTTGTGGAATCGAATATTTGCCACACCTCGGCGCATTTTTCAAAGCAAATGCGACAATCGCTACTCGTTATTTGGAACCGATCGACGGTATCTAATACCGTCTTATTGTTATTCGTAATATTCATTTCTATCTCGGCAAAAGATACCGCTCCGCGGTTTGCCCTGGTTTGCGCTTTCAGTAACGGTCTTATATGCAGGTCTGGGAACTCCGTCAGGTTAGGAGCGTATAGTGAAAACACTTAGTACCTGTGGTTGCGGCTAGAGTCGCTACTATCGCGCGGGGTGGACGGGTTTATCGGACAAGTATGGTTTGTTCGCACTAGCTGCATTCTGCACTCGGCAGTGTAAACGGAACTAGGGCAGTGTCTAGGGAGTGCAGTTTATTTTCTCGCGGGTAAGCAACTCTAGCGCGAACGCGATAGTGTACAGGAAACATGGCGGCGACCTAGTGGACCACACCTTAACCTCAAACAACACATGAGATTACGGAGTCTCATCTAACCGTTAAAGAGATATACCGTGTAACCTCAAGTTTTTTGATCTCGTAAACTGATTACAATGGACGGTGTTATTGAAATTATTAACTTGTACTTGTAATTGCGCTCAGAATAGATGTATTGATACCAGTTTTACATAGAATGGAGTGTTAGTGATACGATTGTAGAAATCCAAAACCTTCACAAATGCACACGTTGTTGTCAGCATCAACGACTAATGGCCGTATTCATAGTCCCTCCTTATCTCAAGAATAAAGGACGCCTTGATGAAAGCACCATTATCTTAGCCGCCGACTATGGAAATATCGAACTCTTTTTGACGCCAATCGATTGTTAGTCGTTTGTTAGTGTTTGTTAGATAAAACCCAGCGTTTGTTAGACTTTATTTATTGAATAAATCGAAAAACAAATTTTTGCCAAAGTTAGCCCCAGAAAATGGTTTTCTAGTGATTTCGAAGTTTTCTGCGTAACCAATCGATTGTTAGTCGTTTGTTAGTGATTGTTAGTCACTTTATATCGTTTGTTAGATCTCAATTATTATTATATTAATGAAAAAGTTTTCGGCCCTAGAGCGCTGCGAGCCACTAAAGATGGCAGGATCGTCGCAACAGCTGCTTCCGGCTTTGCACATGTAACTCGTCAATTTCAGCAAAACGTTGATTGTTGTCATTCTATTACATTGTTAGACGATCGCTAGTGATTGTTAGTTAATTTTCATCGTTTGTTAGAGCTCCATTTTTATTGAATCGCTGAAAAACTTTTCGGCGCTAGAGCGCGCTGCATGTCGCGAAGGATCGCAGCATGGCCGCGGCAGCTGCTTCCGGCTTTGCACGTGTGACTCGTCAATTTCAGCAACACGTTGATTCTTGAAATTCTATTAGATTGTTAGACGAATGCTAGTGATTGTTAGATAATTTTCATCGTTTGTTAGAGCTCCATTTTTATTTAATCGCTGAAAAACTTTTCGGCGCTAGAGCGCGCTGCATGTCGCGAAGGTTGGCAGCATCGCCGCGACGGCTGCTTCCGCTTTGCACGTGTAACTCGTCAATTTCAGGAAAACGTTGATTCTTGTCATTCTATTCGATTGTTAGGCTATCGATAGTGATTGTTAGTTAATTTTCATCGTTTGTTAGAGCTCCATTTTTATTAAATCGCTGAAAAACTTTTCGGCGCTAGAGCGCGCTGCTTGTCGCGAAGGATCGCAGCATGGCCGCGACAGCTGCTTCCGGCTTTGCACATGTAACTCGTCAATTTCAGCAACACGTTGATTCTTGAAATTCTATTAGATTGTTAGACGAATGCTAGTGATTGTTAGATAATTTTCATCGTTTGTTAGAGCTCCATTTTTATTTAATCGCTGAAAAACTTTTCGGCGCTAGAGCGCGCTGCATGTCGCGAAGGTTGGCAGCATCGCCGCGACGGCTGCTTCCGGCTTTGCACGTGTAACTCGTCAATTTCAGGAAAACGTTGATTCTTGTCATTCTATTCGATTGTTAGGCTATCGATAGTGATTGTTAGTTAATTTTCATCGTTTGTTAGAGCTCCATTTTTATTAAATCGCTGAAAAACTTTTCGGCGCTAGAGCGCGCTGCTTGTCGCGAAGGATCGCAGCATGGCCGCGACAGCTGCTTCCGGCTTTGCACATGTAACTCGTCAATTTCAGCAACACGTTGATTCTTGAAATTCTATTAGATTGTTAGACGAATGCTAGTGATTGTTAGATAATTTTCATCGTTTGTTAGAGCTCCATTTTTATTTAATCGCTGAAAAACTTTTCGGCGCTAGAGCGCGCTGCATGTCGCGAAGGTTGGCAGCATCGCCGCGACAGATGCTTCCGGCTTTGTACGTGTAACTCGTCAATTTCAGGAAAACGTTGATTCTTGTCATTCTATTCGATTGTTAAGCGATCGATAGTGATTGTTAGTTAATTTTCATCGTTTGTTAGAGCTCCATTTTTATTAAATCGCTGAAAAACTTTTCGGCGCTAGAGCGCGCTGCATGTCGCTAAGGTTCGCAGCATCGTCGCGACAGCTGCTTCCGGCTTTGCACATGTAACTCGTAAATTTCAGCAAAACGTTGATTTTTGCCATTCTATTGGATTGTTAGACGATCGCTAGTGATTGTTCGTTAATTTTCATCGTTTGTTAGATCTCCATTTTTATTAAATCGCTGAAAAACTTTTCGGCGCTAGAGCGCGCTGCATGTCGCGAAGGTTCGCAGCATCGTCGCGACAGCTGCTTCCGGCTTTGCACATGTAACTCGTAAATTTCAGCAAAACGTTGATTTTTGCCATTCTATTGGATTGTTAGACGATCGCTAGTGATTGTTCGTTAATTTTCATCGTTTGTTAGAGCTCCATTGTTATTTAATCGCTGAAAAACTTTTCGGCGCTAGAGCGCGCTGCATGTCGCGAAGGTTGGCAGCATCGCCGCGACGGCTGCTTCCGGCTTTGCACGTGTAACTCGTCAATTTCAGGAAAACGTTGATTCTTGTCATTCTATTCGATTGTTAGGCTATCGATAGTGATTGTTAGTTAATTTTCATCGTTTGTTAGAGCTCCATTTTTATTAAATCGCTGAAAAACTTTTCGGCGCTAGAGCGCGCTGCTTGTCGCGAAGGATCGCAGCATGGCCGCGACAGCTGCTTCCGGCTTTGCACATGTAACTCGTAAATTTCAGGAAAACGTTGATTCTTGTCATTCTATTCGATTGTTAGGCTATCGATAGTGATTGTTAGTTAATTTTCATCATTTGTTAGAGCTCCATTTTTATTAAATCGCTGAAAAACTTTTCGGCGCTAGAGCGCGCTGCTTGTCGCGAAGGATCGCAGCATGGCCGCGACAGCTGCTTCCGGCTTTGCACGTGTAACGCGTCAATTTCAGCAACACGTTGATTCTTGACATTCTATTAGATTGTTAGATGAATGCTAGTGATTGTTAGTCAATTTTCATCGTTTGTTAGAGCTCCATTTTTGTTTAATCGCTGAAAAACTTTTCGGCGCTAGAGCGCGCTGCTTGTCGCGAAGGATCGCAGCATGGCCGCGACAGCTGCTTCCGGCTTTGCACGTGTAACTCGTCAATTTCAGCAACACGTTGATTCTTGACATTCTATTAGATTGTTAGACGAATGCTAGTGATTGTTAGTTAATTTTCATCGTTTGTTAGAGCTCCATTTTTATTTAATCGCTGAAAAACTTTTCGGCGCTAGAGCGCGCTGCTTGTCGCGAAGGATCGCAGCATGGCCGCGACAGCTGCTTCCGGCTTTGCACGTGTAACTCGTCAATTTCAGCAACACGTTGATTCTTGACATTCTATTAGATTGTTAGACGAATGCTAGTGATTGCTAGTTAATTTTCATCGTTTGTTAGAGCTCCATTTTTATTTAATCGCTGAAAAACTTTTCGGCGCTAGAGCGCGCTGCATGTCGCGAAGGATCGCAGCATGGCCGCGACAGCTGCTTCCGGCTTTGCACGTGTAACTCGTCAATTTCAGAAACACGTTGATTCTTGACATTCTATTAGATTGTTAGACGAATGCTAGTGATTGTTAGTTAATTTTCATCGTTTGTTAGAGCTCCATTTTTATTTAGTCGCTGAAAAACTTTTCGGCGCTAGAGCGCGCTGCTTGTCGCGAAGGATCGCAGCATGGCCGCGACAGCTGCTTCCGGCTTTGCACGTGTAACTCGTCAATTTCAGCAACACGTTGATTCTTGACATTCTATTAGATTGTTAGACGAATGCTAGTGATTGTTAGTTAATTATCATCGTTTGTTAGAGCTCCATTTTTATTTAATCGCTGAAAAACTTTTCGGCGCTAGAGCGCGCTGCATGTCGCGAAGGTTGGCAGCATCGCCGCGACAGCTGCTTCCGGCTTTGCACGTGTAACTCGTCAATTTCAGGAAAACGTTGATTCTTGTCATTCTATTCGATTGTTAAACTATCGATAGTGATTGATAGTTAATTTTCATCGTTTGTTAGAGCTCCATTTTTATTTAATCGCTGAAAAACTTTTCGGCGCTAGAGCGCGCTGCATGTCGCGAAGGTTGGCAGCATCGCCGCGACAGATGCTTCCGGCTTCGTACGTGTAACTCGTCAATTTCCGGAAAACGTTGATTCTTGTCATTCTATTCGATTGTTAGGCGATCGATAGTGATTGTTAGTTCATTGTCATCGTTTGTTAGAACTCCATTTTTATTAAATCGCTGAAAAACTTTTCGGCGCTAGAGCGTGCTGCATGTCGCGAAGGTTCGCAGCATCGTCGCGACAGCTGCTTCCGGCTTTGCACATGTAACTCGTCAATTTCAGCAAAACGTTGATTTTTGCCATTCTATTGGATTGTTAGACGATCGCTAGTGATTGTTAGTTAATTTTCATCGTTTGTTAGAGCTTCATTTTTATTTAATCGCTGAAAAACTTTTCGGCGCTAGAGCGCGCTGCATGTCGCGAAGGTTCCCAGCATCGTCGCGACAGCTGCTTCCGGCTTTGCACATGTAACACGTAAATTTCAGCAAAACGTTGATTTTTGCCATTCTATTGGATTGTTAGACGATCGCTAGTGATTGTTCGTTAATTTTCATCGTTTGTTAGAGCTCCATTGTTATTTAATCGCTGAAAAACTTTTCGGCGCTAGAGCGCGCTGCATGTCGCGAAGGTTGGCAGCATCGCCGCGATGGCTGCTTCCGGCTTTGCACGTGTAACTCGTCAATTTCAGGAAAACGTTGATTCTTGTCATTCTATTCGATTGTTAGGCTATCGATAGTGATTGTTAGTTAATTTTCATCGTTTGTTAGAGCTCCATTTTTATTAAATCGCTGAAAAACTTTTCGGCGCTAGAGCGCGCTGCTTGTCGCGAAGGATCGCAGCATGGCCGCGACAGCTGCTTCCGGCTTTGCACATGTAACTCGTAAATTTCAGGAAAACGTTGATTCTTGTCATTCTATTCGATTGTTAGGCTATCGATAGTGATTGTTAGTTAATTTTCATCATTTGTTAGAGCTCCATTTTTATTAAATCGCTGAAAAACTTTTCGGCGCTAGAGCGCGCTGCTTGTCGCGAAGGATCGCAGCATGGCCGCGACAGCTGCTTCCGGCTTTGCACGTGTAACTCGTCAATTTCAGCAACACGTTGATTCTTGACATTCTATTAGATTGTTAGACGAATGCTAGTGATTGTTAGTCAATTTTCATCGTTTGTTAGAGCTCCATTTTTATTTAATCGCTGAAAAACTTTTCGGCGCTAGAGCGCGCTGCTTGTCGCGAAGGATCGCAGCATGGCCGCGACAGCTGCTTCCGGCTTTGCACGTGTAACTCGTCAATTTCAGCAACACGTTGATTCTTGACATTCTATTAGATTGTTAGACGAATGCTAGTGATTGTTAGTTAATTTTCATCGTTTGTTAGAGCTCCATTTTTATTTAATCGCTGAAAAACTTTTCGGCGCTAGAGCGCGCTGCTTGTCGCGAAGGATCGCAGCATGGCCGCGACAGCTGCTTCCGGCTTTGCACGTGTAACTCGTCAATTTCAGCAACACGTTGATTCTTGACATTCTATTAGATTGTTAGACGAATGCTAGTGATTGCTAGTTAATTTTCATCGTTTGTTAGAGCTCCATTTTTATTTAATCGCTGAAAAACTTTTCGGCGCTAGAGCGCGCTGCTTGTCGCGAAGGATCGCAGAATGGCCGCGACAGCTGCTTCCGGCTTTGCACGTGTAACTCGTCAATTTCAGCAACACGTTGATTCTTGACATTCTATTAGATTGTTAGACGAATGCTAGTAATTGTTAGTTAATTATCATCGTTTGTTAGAGCTCCATTTTTATTTAATCGCTGAAAAACTTTTCGGCGCTAGAGCGCGCTGCATGTCGCGAAGGTTGGCAGCATCGCCGCGACAGCTGCTTCCGGCTTTGCACGTGTAACTCGTCAATTTCAGGAAAACGTTGATTCTTGTCATTCTATTCGATTGTTAAACTATCGATAGTGATTGTTAGTTAATTTTCATCGTTTGTTAGAGCTCCATTTTTGTTTAATCGCTGAAAAACTTTTCGGCGCTAGAGCGCGCTGCATGTCGCGAAGGTTGGCAGCATCGCCGCGACAGATGCTTCCGGCTTCGTACGTGTAACTCGTCAATTTCCGGAAAACGTTGATTCTTGTCATTCTATTCGATTGTTAGGCGATCGATAGTGATTGTTAGTTCATTGTCATCGTTTGTTAGAACTCCATTTTTATTAAATCGCTGAAAAACTTTTCGGCGCTAGAGCGTGCTGCATGTCGCGAAGGTTCGCAGCATCGTCGCGACAGCTGCTTCCGGCTTTGCACATGTAACTCGTCAATTTCAGCAAAACGTTGATTTTTGCCATTCTATTGGATTGTTAGACGATCGCTAGTGATTGTTAGTTAATTTTCATCGTTTGTTAGAGCTTCATTTTTATTTAATCGCTGAAAAACTTTTCGGCGCTAGAGCGCGCTGCATGTCGCGAAGATGGCAGCATCGCCGCGACAGATGCTTCCGGCTTTGCACGTGTAACTCGTCAATTTCAGGAAAACGTTGATTCTTGTCATTCCATTCGATTGTTAGGCGATCGATAGTGATTGTTCGTTAATTTTCATCGTTTGTTAGAGCTTCATTTTTATTAAATCGCTGAAAAACTTTTCGGCGCTAGAGCGCGCTGCATGTCGCGAAGGTTCGCAGCATCGTCGCGACAGCTGTTTCCGGCTTTGCACGTGTACCTCGTCAATTTCAGCAAAACGTTGATTCTTGTCATTCTATTCGATTGTTACACGATCGATAGTGATTGTTAGTGAATTTTCATCGTTTGTCAGAGCTCCATTTTTATTTAATCGCTGAAAAACTTTTCGGCGCTAGAGCGCGCTGCATGTCGCGAAAGATCGCAGCATGGCCGCAACAGCTGCTTCCGGCTTGCACGTGTAACTCGTCAATTTCAGCAACACGTTGAGTCTTGACATTCTATTAGATTGTTAGACGAATGCTAGTGATTGTTAGTTAATTTTCATCGTTTGTTAGAGCTCCATTTTTATTTAATCGCTGAAAAACTTTTCGGCCTTAGAGCGCGCTGCTTGTCGCGAAGGATCGCAGCATGGCCGCGACAGCTGCTTCCGGCTTTGCACGTGTAACTCGTCAATTTCAGCAACACGTTGATTCTTGACATTCTATTAGATTGTTAGACGAATGCTAGTGATTGGTAGTTAATTATCATCGTTTGTTAGAGCTCCATTTTTATTTAATCGCTGAAAAACTTTTCGGCGCTAGAGCGCGCTGCATGTCGCGAAGGTTGGCAGCATCGCCGCGACAGCTGCTTCCGGCTTTGCACGTGTAACTCGTCAATTTCAGGAAAACGTTGATTCTTGTCATTCTATTCGATTGTTAAACTATCGATAGTGATTGTTAGTTAATTTTCATCGTTTGTTAGAGCTCCATTTTTATTTAATCGCTGAAAAACTTTTCGCCGCTAGAGCGCGCTGCATGTCGCGAAGGTTGGCAGCATCGCCGCGACAGATGCTTCCGGCTTCGTACGTGTAACTTGTCAATTTCCGGAAAACGTTGATTCTTGTCATTCTATTCGATTGTTAGGCGATCGATAGTGATTGTTAGTTCATTGTCATCGTTTGTTAGAACTCCATTTTCATTAAATCGCTGAAAAACTTTTCGGCGCTAGAGCGTGCTGCATGTCGCGAAGGTTCGCAGCATCGTCGCGACAGCTGCTTCCGGCTTTGCACATGTAACTCGTCAATTTCAGCAAAACGTTGATTTTTGCCATTCTATTGGATTGATAGACGATCGCTAGTGATTGTTAGTTAATTTTCATCGTTTGTTAGAGCTTCATTTTTATTTAATCGCTGAAAAACTTTTCGGCGCTAGAGCGCGCTGCATGTCGCGAAGATGGCAGCATCGCCGCGACAGATGCTTCCGGCTTTGCACGTATAACTCGTCAATTTCAGGAAAACGTTGATTCTTGTCATTCTATTCGATTGTTAGGCGATCGATAGTGATTGTTCGTTAATTTTCATCGTTTGTTAGAGCTTCATTTTTATTAAATCGCTGAAAAACTTTTCGGCGCTAGAGCGCGCTGCATGTCGCGAAGGTTCGCAGCATCGTCGCGACAGCTGTTTCCGGCTTTGCACGTGTACCTCGTCAATTTCAGCAAAACGTTGATTCTTGTCATTCTATTCGATTGTTACACGATCGATAGTGATTGTTAGTCAATTTTCATCGTTTGTTAGAGCTCCATTTTTATTTAATCGCTGAAAAACTTTTCGGCGCTAGAGCGCGCTGCATGTCGCGAAAGATCGCAGCATGACCGCAACAGCTGCTTCCGGCTTGCACGTGTAACTCGTCAATTTCAGCAACACGTTGAGTCTTGACATTCTATTAGATTGTTAGACGAATGCTAGTGATTGTTAGTTAATTTTCATCGTTTGTTAGAGCTCCATTTTTATTTAATCGCTGAAAAACTTTTCGGCGCTAGAGCGCGCTGCTTGTCGCGAAGGATCGCAGCATGGCCGCGACAGCTGCTTCCGGCTTTGCACGTGTAACTCGTCAATTTCAGCAATACGTTGATTCTTGACATTCTATTAGATTGTTAGACGAATGCTAGTGATTGTTAGTTAATTTTCATCGTTTGTTAGAGCTCCATTTTTATTTAATCGCTGAAAAACTTTTCGGCGCTAGAGCGCGCTGAATGTCGCAAAGGTTCGCAGCATCGTCGCGACAGCTGCTTCCGGCTTTGCACGTGTAACTCGTCAATTTCAGGAAAACGATTATTCTTGTCATTCTATTCGATTGTTAGTCGATCGATAGTGATTGTTAGTTAATTTTCATCGTTTGTTAGAGCTCCATTTTTATTTAATCGCTGAAAAACTTTTCGGCGCTAGAGCGCGCTGCATGTCGCGAAGGTTGGCAGCATCGCCGCGACAGATGCTTCCGGCTTCGTACGTGTACTCGTCAATTTCAGGAAAACGTTGATTCTTGTCATTCTATTGGATTGGTAGGCGATCGATAGTGATTGTTAGTTAATTTTCATCGTTTGTTAGAGCTCCATTTTTATTTAATCGCTGAAAAACTTTTCGGCGCTAGAGCGCGCTGCTTGTCGCGAAGGATCGCAGCATGGCCGCGACAGCTGCTTCCGGCTTTGCATGTGTAACTCGTCAATTTCAGCAACACGTTGATTCTTGACATTCTATTAGATTGTTAGACGAATGCTAGTGATTGCTAGTTAATTTTCATCGTTTGTTAGAGCTCCATTTTTATTTAATCGCTGAAAAACTTTTCGGCGCTAGAGCGCGCTGCTTGTCGCGAAGGATCGCAGCATGGCCGCGACAGCTGCTTCCGGCTTTGCACGTGTAACTCGTCAATTTCAGAAACACGTTGATTCTTGACATTCTATTAGATTGTTGGACGAATGCTAGTGATTGTTAGTTAATTTTCATCGTTTGTTAGAGCTCCATTTTTATTTAATCGCTGAAAAACTTTTCGGCGCTAGAGCGCGCTGCTTGTCGCGAAGGATCGCAGCATGGCCGCGACAGCAGCTTCCGGCTTTGCACGTGTAACTCGTCAATTTCAGCAACACGTTGATTCTTGACATTCTATTAGATTGTTAGACGAATGCTAGTGATTGTTAGTTAATTATCATCGTTTGTTAGAGCTCCATTTTTATTTAATCGCTGAAAAACTTTTCGGCGCTAGAGCGCGCTGCATGTCGCGAGGGTTGGCAGCATCGCCGCGACAGCTGCTTCCGGCTTTGCACGTGTAACTCGTCAATTTCAGGAAAACGTTGATTCTTGTCATTCTATTCGATTGTTAAACTATCGATAGTGATTGTTAGTTAATTTTCATCGTTTGTTAGAGCTCCATTTTTATTTAATCGCTGAAAAACTTTTCGGCGCTAGAGCGCGCTGCATGTCGCGAAGGTTGGCAGCATCGCCGCGACAGATGCTTCCGGCTTCGTACGTGTAACTCGTCAATTTCCGGAAAACGTTGATTCTTGTCATTCTATTCGATTGTTAGGCGATCGATAGTGATTGTTAGTTCATTGTCATCGTTTGTTAGAACTCCATTTTTATTAAATCGCTGAAAAACTTTTCGGCGCTAGAGCGTGCTGCATGTCGCGAAGGTTCGCAGCATCGTCGCGACAGCTGCTTCCGGCTTTGCACATGTAACTCGTCAATTTCAGCAAAACGTTGATTTTTGCCATTCTATTGGATTGTTAGACGATCGCTAGTGATTGTTAGTTAATTTTCATCGTTTGTTAGAGCTTCATTTTTATTTAATCGCTGAAAAACTTTTCGGCGCTAGAGCGCGCTGCATGTCGCGAAGATGGCAGCATCGCCGCGACAGATGCTTCCGGCTTTGCACGTGTAACTCGTCAATTTCAGGAAAACGTTGATTCTTGTCATTCTATTCGATTGTTAGGCGATCGATAGTGATTGTTCGTTAATTTTCATCGTTTGTTAGAGCTTCATTTATATTAAATCGCTGAAAAACTTTTCGGCGCTAGAGCGCGCTGCATGTCACGAAGGTTCGCAGCATCGTCGCGACAGCTGATTCCGGCTTTGCACGTGTACCTCGTCAATTTCAGCAACACGTTGATTCTTGTCATTCTATTCGATTGTTACACGATCGATAGTGATTGTTAGTGAATTTTCATCGTTTGTTAGAGCTCCATTTTTATTTAATCGCTGAAAAACTTTTCGGCGCTAGAGCGCGCTGCATGTCGCGAAAGATCGCAGCATGGCCGCAACAGCTGCTTCCGGCTTGCACGTGTAACTCGTCAATTTCAGCAACACGTTGAGTCTTGACATTCTATTAGATTGTTAGACGAATGCTAGTGATTGTTAGTTAATTTTCATCGTTTGTTAGAGCTCCATTTTTATTTAATCGCTGAAAAACTTTTCGGCGCTAGAGCGCGCTGCTTGTCGCGAAGGATCGCAGCATGGCCGCGACAGCTGCTTCCGGCTTTGCACGTGTAACTCGTCAATTTCAGCAACACGTTGATTCTTGACATTCTATTAGATTGTTAGACGAATGCTAGTGATTGGTAGTTAATTATCATCGTTTGTTAGAGCTCCATTTTTATTTAATCGCTGAAAAACTTTTCGGCGCTAGAGCGCGCTGCATGTCGCGAAGGTTGGCAGCATCGCCGCGACAGCTGCTTCCGGCTTTGCACGTGTAACTCGTCAATTTCAGGAAAACGTTGATTCTTGTCATTCTATTCGATTGTTAAACTATCGATAGTGATTGTTAGTTAATTTTCATCGTTTGTTAGAGCTCCATTTTTATTTAATCGCTGAAAAACTTTTCGCCGCTAGAGCGCGCTGCATGTCGCGAAGGTTGGCAGCATCGCCGCGACAGATGCTTCCGGCTTCGTACGTGTAACTTGTCAATTTCCGGAAAACGTTGATTCTTGTCATTCTATTCGATTGTTAGGCGATCGATAGTGATTGTTAGTTCATTGTCATCGTTTGTTAGAACTCCATTTTCATTAAATCGCTGAAAAACTTTTCGGCGCTAGAGCGTGCTGCATGTCGCGAAGGTTCGCAGCATCGTCGCGACAGCTGCTTCCGGCTTTGCACATGTAACTCGTCAATTTCAGCAAAACGTTGATTTTTGCCATTCTATTGGATTGTTAGACGATCGCTAGTGATTGTTAGTTAATTTTCATCGTTTGTTAGAGCTTCATTTTTATTTAATCGCTGAAAAACTTTTCGGCGCTAGAGCGCGCTGCATGTCGCGAAGATGGCAGCATCGCCGCGACAGATGCGTCCGGCTTTGCACGTGTAACTCGTCAATTTCAGGAAAATGTTGATTCTTGTCATTCTATTCGATTGTTAGGCGATCGATAGTGATTGTTAGTTAATTTTCATCGTTTGTTAGAGCTTCATTTTTATTAAATCGCTGAAAAACTTTTCGGCGCTAGAGCGCGCTGCATGTCGCGAAGGTTCGCAGCATCGTCGCGACAGCTGTTTCCAGCTTTGCACGTGTACCTCGTCAATTTCAGCAAAACGTTGATTCTTGTCATTCTATTCGATTGTTACACGATCGATAGTGATTGTTAGTCAATTTTCATCGTTTGTTAGAGCTCCATTTTTATTTAATCGCTGAAAAACTTTTCGGCGCTAGAGCGCGCTGCATGTCGCAAAGGTTCGCAGCATCGTCGCGACAGCTGCTTCCGGCTTTGCACGTGTAACTCGTCAATTTCAGGAAAACGTTTATTCTTGTCATTCTATTCGATTGTTAGGCGATCGATAGTGATTGTTAGTTAATTTTCATCGTTTGTTAGAGCTCCATTTTTATTTAATCGCTGAAAAACTTTTCGGCGCTAGAGCGCGCTGCATGTCGCGAAGGTTGGCAGCATCGCCGCGACAGATGCTTCCGGCTTCGTACGTGTACTCGTCAATTTCAGGAAAACGTTGATTCTTGTCATTCTATTGGATTGGTAGGCGATCGATAGTGATTGTTAGTAAATTTTCATCGTTTGTTAGAGCTCCATTTTTATTTAATCGCTGAAAAACTTTTCGGCGCTAGAGCGCGCTGCATGTCGCGAAGGATCGCAGCATGGCCGCGACAGCTGCTTCCGGCTTTGCACGTGTAACTCGTCAATTTCAGCAACACGTTGAATCTTGACATTCTATTAGATTGTTAGACGAATGCTAGTGATTGTTAGTCAATTTTCATCGTTTGTTAGAGCTCCATTTTTATTTAATCGCTGAAAAACTTTTCGGCGCTAGAGCGCGCTGCTTGTCGCGAAGGATCGCAGCATGGCCGCGACAGCTGCTTCCGGCTTTGCACGTGTAACTCGTCAATTTCAGCAACACGTTGATTCTTGACATTCTATTAGATTGTTAGACGAATGCTAGTGATTGTTAGTTAATTATCATCGTTTGTTAGAGCTCCATTTTTATTTAATCGCTGAAAAACTTTTCGGCGCTAGAGCGCGCTGCATGTCGCGAAGGTTGGCAGCATCGCCGCGACAGCTGCTTCCGGCTTTGCACGTGTAACTCGTCAATTTCAGGAAAACGTTGATTCTTGTCATTCTATTCGATTGTTAAACTATCGATAGTGATTGTTAGTTAATTTTCATCGTTTGTTAGAGCTCCATTTTTATTTAATCGCTGAAAAACTTTTCGGCGCTAGAGCGCGCTGCATGTCGCGAAGGTTGGCAGCATCGCCGCGACAGATGCTTCCGGCTTCGTACGTGTACTCGTCAATTTCAGGAAAACGTTGATTCTTGTCATTCTATTGGATTGGTAGGCGATCGATAGTGATTGTTAGTTAATTTTCATCGTTTGTTAGAGCTCCATTTTTATTTAATCGCTGAAAAACTTTTCGGCGCTAGAGCGCGCTGCATGTCGCGAAGGATCGCAGCATGGCCGCGACAGCTGCTTCCGGCTTTGCACGTGTAACTCGTCAATTTCAGCAACACGTTGATTCTTGACATTCTATTAGATTGTTGGACGAATGCTAGTGATTGTTAGTTAATTTTCATCGTTTGTTAGAGCTCCATTTTTATTTAATCGCTGAAAAACTTTTCGGCGCTAGAGCGCGCTGCTTGTCGCGAAGGATCGCAGCATGGCCGCGACAGCTGCTTCCGGCTTTGCACGTGTAACTCGTCAATTTCAGCAACACGTTGATTCTTGACATTCTATTAGATTGTTAGACGAATGCTAGTGATTGTTAGTTAATTATCATCGTTTGTTAGAGCTCCATTTTTATTTAATCGCTGAAAAACTTTTCGGCGCTAGAGCGCGCTGCATGTCGCGAGGGTTGGCAGCATCGCCGCGACAGCTGCTTCCGGCTTTGCACGTGTAACTCGTCAATTTCAGGAAAACGTTGATTCTTGTCATTCTATTCGATTGTTAAACTATCGATAGTGATTGTTAGTTAATTTTCATCGTTTGTTAGAGCTCCATTTTTATTTAATCGCTGAAAAACTTTTCGGCGCTAGAGCGCGCTGCATGTCGCGAAGGTTGGCAGCATCGCCGCGACAGATGCTTCCGGCTTCGTACGTGTAACTCGTCAATTTCCGGAAAACGTTGATTCTTGTCATTCTATTCGATTGTTAGGCGATCGATAGTGATTGTTAGTTCATTGTCATCGTTTGTTAGAACTCCATTTTTATTAAATCGCTGAAAAACTTTTCGGCGCTAGAGCGTGCTGCATGTCGCGAAGGTTCGCAGCATCGTCGCGACAGCTGCTTCCGGCTTTGCACATGTAACTCGTCAATTTCAGCAAAACGTTGATTTTTGCCATTCTATTGGATTGTTAGACGATCGCTAGTGATTTTTAGTTAATTTTCATCGTTTGTTAGAGCTTCATTTTTATTTAATCGCTGAAAAACTTTTCGGCGCTAGAGCGCGCTGCATGTCGCGAAGATGGCAGCATCGCCGCGACAGATGCTTCCGGCTTTGCACGTGTAACTCGTCAATTTCAGGAAAACGTTGATTCTTGTCATTCTATTCGATTGTTAGGCGATCGATAGTGATTGTTCGTTAATTTTCATCGTTTGTTAGAGCTTCATTTATATTAAATCGCTGAAAAACTTTTCGGCGCTAGAGCGCGCTGCATGTCACGAAGGTTCGCAGCATCGTCGCGACAGCTGTTTCCGGCTTTGCACGTGTACCTCGTCAATTTCAGCAAAACGTTGATTCTTGTCATTCTATTCGATTGTTACACGATCGATAGTGATTGTTAGTTAATTTTCATCGTTTGTTAGAGCTCCATTTTTATTTAATCGCTGAAAAACTTTTCGGCGCTAGAGCGCGCTGCTTGTCGCGAAGGATCGCAGCATGGCCGCGACAGCTGCTTCCGGCTTTGCATGTGTAACTCGTCAATTTCAGCAACACGTTGATTCTTGACATTCTATTAGATTGTTAGACGAATGCTAGTGATTGCTAGTTAATTTTCATCGTTTGTTAGAGCTCCATTTTTATTTAATCGCTGAAAAACTTTTCGGCGCTAGAGCGCGCTGCTTGTCGCGAAGGATCGCAGCATGGCCGCGACAGCTGCTTCCGGCTTTGCACGTGTAACTCGTCAATTTCAGAAACACGTTGATTCTTGACATTCTATTAGATTGTTGGACGAATGCTAGTGATTGTTAGTTAATTTTCATCGTTTGTTAGAGCTCCATTTTTATTTAATCGCTGAAAAACTTTTCGGCGCTAGAGCGCGCTGCTTGTCGCGAAGGATCGCAGCATGGCCGCGACAGCAGCTTCCGGCTTTGCACGTGTAACTCGTCAATTTCAGCAACACGTTGATTCTTGACATTCTATTAGATTGTTAGACGAATGCTAGTGATTGTTAGTTAATTATCATCGTTTGTTAGAGCTCCATTTTTATTTAATCGCTGAAAAACTTTTCGGCGCTAGAGCGCGCTGCATGTCGCGAGGGTTGTCAGCATCGCCGCGACAGCTGCTTCCGGCTTTGCACGTGTAACTCGTCAATTTCAGGAAAACGTTGATTCTTGTCATTCTATTCGATTGTTAAACTATCGATAGTGATTGTTAGTTAATTTTCATCGTTTGTTAGAGCTCCATTTTTATTTAATCGCTGAAAAACTTTTCGGCGCTAGAGCGCGCTGCATGTCGCGAAGGTTGGCAGCATCGCCGCGACAGATGCTTCCGGCTTCGTACGTGTAACTCGTCAATTTCCGGAAAACGTTGATTCTTGTCATTCTATTCGATTGTTAGGCGATCGATAGTGATTGTTAGTTCATTGTCATCGTTTGTTAGAACTCCATTTTTATTAAATCGCTGAAAAACTTTTCGGCGCTAGAGCGTGCTGCATGTCGCGAAGGTTCGCAGCATCGTCGCGACAGCTGCTTCCGGCTTTGCACATGTAACTCGTCAATTTCAGCAAAACGTTGATTTTTGCCATTCTATTGGATTGTTAGACGATCGCTAGTGATTGTTAGTTAATTTTCATCGTTTGTTAGAGCTTCATTTTTATTTAATCGCTGAAAAACTTTTCGGCGCTAGAGCGCGCTGCATGTCGCGAAGATGGCAGCATCGCCGCGACAGATGCGTCCGGCTTTGCACGTGTAACTCGTCAATTTCAGGAAAATGTTGATTCTTGTCATTCTATTCGATTGTTAGGCGATCGATAGTGATTGTTAGTTAATTTTCATCGTTTGTTAGAGCTTCATTTTTATTAAATCGCTGAAAAACTTTTCGGCGCTAGAGCGCGCTGCATGTCGCGAAGGTTCGCAGCATCGTCGCGACAGCTGTTTCCAGCTTTGCACGTGTACCTCGTCAATTTCAGCAAAACGTTGATTCTTGTCATTCTATTCGATTGTTACACGATCGATAGTGATTGTTAGTCAATTTTCATCGTTTGTTAGAGCTCCATTTTTATTTAATCGCTGAAAAACTTTTCGGCGCTAGAGCGCGCTGCATGTCGCAAAGGTTCGCAGCATCGTCGCGACAGCTGCTTCCGGCTTTGCACGTGTAACTCGTCAATTTCAGGAAAACGTTAATTCTTGTCATTCTATTCGATTGTTAGGCGATCGATAGTGATTGTTAGTTAATTTTCATCGTTTGTTAGAGCTCCATTTTTATTTAATCGCTGAAAAACTTTTCGGCGCTAGAGCGCGCTGCATGTCGCGAAGGTTGGCAGCATCGCCGCGACAGATGCTTCCGGCTTCGTACGTGTACTCGTCAATTTCAGGAAAACGTTGATTCTTGTCATTCTATTGGATTGGTAGGCGATCGATAGTGATTGTTAGTTAATTTTCATCGTTTGTTAGAGCTCCATTTTTATTTAATCGCTGAAAAACTTTTCGGCGCTAGAGCGCGCTGCATGTCGCGAAGGATCGCAGCATGGCCGCGACAGCTGCTTCCGGCTTTGCACGTGTAACTCGTCAATTTCAGCAACACGTTGAATCTTGACATTCTATTAGATTGTTAGACGAATGCTAGTGATTGTTAGTCAATTTTCATCGTTTGTTAGAGCTCCATTTTTATTTAATCGCTGAAAAACTTTTCGGCGCTAGAGCGCGCTGCTTGTCGCGAAGGATCGCAGCATGGCCGCGACAGCTGCTTCCGGCTTTGCACGTGTAACTCGTCAATTTCAGCAACACGTTGATTCTTGACATTCTATTAGATTGTTAGACGAATGCTAGTGATTGTTAGTTAATTATCATCGTTTGTTAGAGCTCCATTTTTATTTAATCGCTGAAAAACTTTTCGGCGCTAGAGCGCGCTGCATGTCGCGAAGGTTGGCAGCATCGCCGCGACAGCTGCTTCCGGCTTTGCACGTGTAACTCGTCAATTTCAGGAAAACGTTGATTCTTGTCATTCTATTCGATTGTTAAACTATCGATAGTGATTGTTAGTTAATTTTCATCGTTTGTTAGAGCTCCATTTTTATTTAATCGCTGAAAAACTTTTCGGCGCTAGAGCGCGCTGCATGTCGCGAAGGTTGGCAGCATCGCCGCGACAGATGCTTCCGGCTTCGTACGTGTACTCGTCAATTTCAGGAAAACGTTGATTCTTGTCATTCTATTGGATTGGTAGGCGATCGATAGTGATTGTTAGTTAATTTTCATCGTTTGTTAGAGCTCCATTTTTATTTAATCGCTGAAAAACTTTTCGGCGCTAGAGCGCGCTGCATGTCGCGAAGGATCGCAGCATGGCCGCGACAGCTGCTTCCGGCTTTGCACGTGTAACTCGTCAATTTCAGCAACACGTTGATTCTTGACATTCTATTAGATTGTTGGACGAATGCTAGTGATTGTTAGTTAATTTTCATCGTTTGTTAGAGCTCCATTTTTATTTAATCGCTGAAAAACTTTTCGGCGCTAGAGCGCGCTGCTTGTCGCGAAGGATCGCAGCATGGCCGCGACAGCTGCTTCCGGCTTTGCACGTGTAACTCGTCAATTTCAGCAACACGTTGATTCTTGACATTCTATTAGATTGTTAGACGAATGCTAGTGATTGTTAGTTAATTATCATCGTTTGTTAGAGCTCCATTTTTATTTAATCGCTGAAAAACTTTTCGGCGCTAGAGCGCGCTGCATGTCGCGAGGGTTGGCAGCATCGCCGCGACAGCTGCTTCCGGCTTTGCACGTGTAACTCGTCAATTTCAGGAAAACGTTGATTCTTGTCATTCTATTCGATTGTTAAACTATCGATAGTGATTGTTAGTTAATTTTCATCGTTTGTTAGAGCTCCATTTTTATTTAATCGCTGAAAAACTTTTCGGCGCTAGAGCGCGCTGCATGTCGCGAAGGTTGGCAGCATCGCCGCGACAGATGCTTCCGGCTTCGTACGTGTAACTCGTCAATTTCCGGAAAACGTTGATTCTTGTCATTCTATTCGATTGTTAGGCGATCGATAGTGATTGTTAGTTCATTGTCATCGTTTGTTAGAACTCCATTTTCATTAAATCGCTGAAAAACTTTTCGGCGCTAGAGCGTGCTGCATGTCGCGAAGGTTCGCAGCATCGTCGCGACAGCTGCTTCCGGCTTTGCACATGTAACTCGTCAATTTCAGCAAAACGTTGATTTTTGCCATTCTATTGGATTGTTAGACGATCGCTAGTGATTGTTAGTTAATTTTCATCGTTTGTTAGAGCTTCATTTTTATTTAATCGCTGAAAAACTTTTCGGCGCTAGAGCGCGCTGCATGTCGCGAAGATGGCAGCATCGCCGCGACAGATGCGTCCGGCTTTGCACGTGTAACTCGTCAATTTCAGGAAAATGTTGATTCTTGTCATTCTATTCGATTGTTAGACGATCGATAGTGATTGTTAGTTAATTTTCATCGTTTGTTAGAGCTTCATTTTTATTAAATCGCTGAAAAACTTTTCGGCGCTAGAGCGCGCTGCATGTCGCGAAGGTTCGCAGCATCGTCGCGACAGCTGTTTCCAGCTTTGCACGTGTACCTCGTCAATTTCAGCAAAACGTTGATTCTTGTCATTCTATTCGATTGTTACACGATCGATAGTGATTGTTAGTCAATTTTCATCGTTTGTTAGAGCTCCATTTTTATTTAATCGCTGAAAAACTTTTCGGCGCTAGAGCGCGCTGCATGTCGCAACGGTTCGCAGCATCGTCGCGACAGCTGCTTCCGGCTTTGCACGTGTAACTCGTCAATTTCAGGAAAACGTTTATTCTTGTCATTCTATTCGATTGTTAGGCGATCGATAGTGATTGTTAGTTAATTTTCATCGTTTGTTAGAGCTCCATTTTTATTTAATCGCTGAAAAACTTTTCGGCGCTAGAGCGCGCTGCATGTCGCGAAGGTTGGCAGCATCGCCGCGACAGATGCTTCCGGCTTCGTACGTGTACTCGTCAATTTCAGGAAAACGTTGATTCTTGTCATTCTATTGGATTGGTAGGCGATCGATAGTGATTGTTAGTTAATTTTCATCGTTTGTTAGAGCTCCATTTTTATTTAATCGCTGAAAAACTTTTCGGCGCTAGAGCGCGCTGCATGTCGCGAAGGATCGCAGCATGGCCGCGACAGCTGCTTCCGGCTTTGCACGTGTAACTCGTCAATTTCAGCAACACGTTGAATCTTGACATTCTATTAGATTGTTAGACGAATGCTAGTGATTGTTAGTCAATTTTCATCGTTTGTTAGAGCTCCATTTTTATTTAATCGCTGAAAAACTTTTCGGCGCTAGAGCGCGCTGCTTGTCGCGAAGGATCGCAGCATGGCCGCGACAGCTGCTTCCGGCTTTGCACGTGTAACTCGTCAATTTCAGCAACACGTTGATTCTTGACATTCTATTAGATTGTTAGACGAATGCTAGTGATTGTTAGTTAATTATCATCGTTTGTTAGAGCTCCATTTTTATTTAATCGCTGAAAAACTTTTCGGCGCTAGAGCGCGCTGCATGTCGCGAAGGTTGGCAGCATGGCCGCGACAGCTGCTTCCGGCTTTGCACGTGTAACTCGTCAATTTCAGGAAAACGTTGATTCTTGTCATTCTATTCGATTGTTAAACTATCGATAGTGATTGTTAGTTAATTTTCATCGTTTGTTAGAGCTCCATTTTTATTTAATCGCTGAAAAACTTTTCGGCGCTAGAGCGCGCTGCATGTCGCGAAGGTTGGCAGCATCGCCGCGACAGATGCTTCCGGCTTCGTACGTGTACTCGTCAATTTCAGGAAAACGTTGATTCTTGTCATTCTATTGGATTGGTAGGCGATCGATAGTGATTGTTAGTTAATTTTCATCGTTTGTTAGAGCTCCATTTTTATTTAATCGCTGAAAAACTTTTCGGCGCTAGAGCGCGCTGCATGTCGCGAAGGATCGCAGCATGGCCGCGACAGCTGCTTCCGGCTTTGCACGTGTAACTCGTCAATTTCAGCAACACGTTGATTCTTGACATTCTATTAGATTGTTAGACGAATGCTAGTGATTGTTAGTTAATTTTCATCGTTTGTTAGAGCTCCATTTTTATTTAATCGCTGAAAAACTTTTCGGCGCTAGAGCGCGCTGCTTGTCGCGAAGGATCGCAGCATGGCCGCGACAGCTGCTTCCGGCTTTGCACGTGTAACTCGTCAATTTCAGCAACACGTTGATTCTTGACATTCTATTAGATTGTTAGACGAATGCTAGTGATTGTTAGTTAATTATCATCGTTTGTTAGAGCTCCATTTTTATTTAATCGCTGACAAACTTTTCGGCGCAGGAGCGCGCTGCATGTCGCGAGGGTTGGCAGCATCGCCGCGACAGCTGCTTCCGGCTTTGCACATGTAACTCGTCAATTTCAGGAAAACGTTGATTCTTGTCATTCTATTCGATTGTTAAACTATCGATAGTGATTGTTAGTTAATTTTCATCGTTTGTTAGAGCTCCATTTTTATTTAATCGCTGAAAAACTTTTCGGCGCTAGAGCGCGCTGCATGTCGCGAAGGTTGGCAGCATCGCCGCGACAGATGCTTCCGGCTTCGTACGTGTAACTCGTCAATTTCCGGAAAACGTTGATTCTTGTCATTCTATTCGATTGTTAGGCGATCGATAGTGATTGTTAGTTCATTGTCATCGTTTGTTAGAACTCCATTTTTATTAAATCGCTGAAAAACTTTTCGGCGCTAGAGCGTGCTGCATGTCGCGAAGGTTCGCAGCATCGTCGCGACAGCTGCTTCCGGCTTTGCACATGTAACTCGTCAATTTCAGCAAAACGTTGATTTTTGCCATTCTATTGGATTGTTAGACGATCGCTAGTGATTTTTAGTTAATTTTCATCGTTTGTTAGAGCTTCATTTTTATTTAATCGCTGAAAAACTTTTCGGCGCTAGAGCGCGCTGCATGTCGCGAAGATGGCAGCATCGCCGCGACAGATGCTTCCGGCTTTGCACGTGTAACTCGTCAATTTCAGGAAAACGTTGATTCTTGTCATTCTATTCGATTGTTAGGCGATCGATAGTGATTGTTCGTTAATTTTCATCGTTTGTTAGAGCTTCATTTATATTAAATCGCTGAAAAACTTTTCGGCGCTAGAGCGCGCTGCATGTCACGAAGGTTCGCAGCATCGTCGCGACAGCTGTTTCCGGCTTTGCACGTGTACCTCGTCAATTTCAGCAAAACGTTGATTCTTGTCATTCTATTCGATTGTTACACGATCGATAGTGATTGTTAGTTAATTTTCATCGTTTGTTAGAGCTCCATTTTTATTTAATCGCTGAAAAACTTTTCGGCGCTAGAGCGCGCTGCTTGTCGCGAAGGATCGCAGCATGGCCGCGACAGCTGCTTCCGGCTTTGCATGTGTAACTCGTCAATTTCAGCAACACGTTGATTCTTGACATTCTATTAGATTGTTAGACGAATGCTAGTGATTGCTAGTTAATTTTCATCGTTTGTTAGAGCTCCATTTTTATTTAATCGCTGAAAAACTTTTCGGCGCTAGAGCGCGCTGCTTGTCGCGAAGGATCGCAGCATGGCCGCGACAGCTGCTTCCGGCTTTGCACGTGTAACTCGTCAATTTCAGAAACACGTTGATTCTTGACATTCTATTAGATTGTTGGACGAATGCTAGTGATTGTTAGTTAATTTTCATCGTTTGTTAGAGCTCCATTTTTATTTAATCGCTGAAAAACTTTTCGGCGCTAGAGCGCGCTGCTTGTCGCGAAGGATCGCAGCATGGCCGCGACAGCAGCTTCCGGCTTTGCACGTGTAACTCGTCAATTTCAGCAACACGTTGATTCTTGACATTCTATTAGATTGTTAGACGAATGCTAGTGATTGTTAGTTAATTATCATCGTTTGTTAGAGCTCCATTTTTATTTAATCGCTGAAAAACTTTTCGGCGCTAGAGCGCGCTGCATGTCGCGAGGGTTGGCAGCATCGCCGCGACAGCTGCTTCCGGCTTTGCACGTGTAACTCGTCAATTTCAGGAAAACGTTGATTCTTGTCATTCTATTCGATTGTTAAACTATCGATAGTGATTGTTAGTTAATTTTCATCGTTTGTTAGAGCTCCATTTTTATTTAATCGCTGAAAAACTTTTCGGCGCTAGAGCGCGCTGCATGTCGCGAAGGTTGGCAGCATCGCCGCGACAGATGCTTCCGGCTTCGTACGTGTAACTCGTCAATTTCCGGAAAACGTTGATTCTTGTCATTCTATTCGATTGTTAGGCGATCGATAGTGATTGTTAGTTCATTGTCATCGTTTGTTAGAACTCCATTTTTATTAAATCGCTGAAAAACTTTTCGGCGCTAGAGCGCGCTGCATGTCGCGAAGGTTCGCAGCATCGTCGCGACAGCTGCTTCCGGCTTTGCACATGTAACTCGTCAATTTCAGCAAAACGTTGATTTTTGCCATTCTATTGGATTGTTAGACGATCGCTAGTGATTGTTAGTTAATTTTCATCGTTTGTTAGAGCTTCATTTTTATTTAATCGCTGAAAAACTTTTCGGCGCTAGAGCGCGCTGCATGTCGCGAAGATGGCAGCATCGCCGCGACAGATGCGTCCGGCTTTGCACGTGTAACTCGTCAATTTCAGGAAAATGTTGATTCTTGTCATTCTATTCGATTGTTAGGCGATCGATAGTGATTGTTAGTTAATTTTCATCGTTTGTTAGAGCTTCATTTTTATTAAATCGCTGAAAAACTTTTCGGCGCTAGAGCGCGCTGCATGTCGCGAAGGTTCGCAGCATCGTCGCGACAGCTGTTTCCAGCTTTGCACGTGTACCTCGTCAATTTCAGCAAAACGTTGATTCTTGTCATTCTATTCGATTGTTAGACGATCGATAGTGATTGTTAGTCAATTTTCATCGTTTGTTAGAGCTCCATTTTTATTTAATCGCTGAAAAACTTTTCGGCGCTAGAGCGCGCTGCATGTCGCAACGGTTCGCAGCATCGTCGCGACAGCTGCTTCCGGCTTTGCACGTGTAACTCGTCAATTTCAGGAAAACGTTTATTCTTGTCATTCTATTCGATTGTTAGGCGATCGATAGTGATTGTTAGTTAATTTTCATCGTTTGTTAGAGCTCCATTTTTATTTAATCGCTGAAAAACTTTTCGGCGCTAGAGCGCGCTGCATGTCGCGAAGGTTGGCAGCATCGCCGCGACAGATGCTTCCGGCTTCGTACGTGTACTCGTCAATTTCAGGAAAACGTTGATTCTTGTCATTCTATTGGATTGGTAGGCGATCGATAGTGATTGTTAGTTAATTTTCATCGTTTGTTAGAGCTCCATTTTTATTTAATCGCTGAAAAACTTTTCGGCGCTAGAGCGCGCTGCATGTCGCGAAGGATCGCAGCATGGCCGCGACAGCTGCTTCCGGCTTTGCACGTGTAACTCGTCAATTTCAGCAACACGTTGAATCTTGACATTCTATTAGATTGTTAGACGAATGCTAGTGATTGTTAGTCAATTTTCATCGTTTGTTAGAGCTCCATTTTTATTTAATCGCTGAAAAACTTTTCGGCGCTAGAGCGCGCTGCTTGTCGCGAAGGATCGCAGCATGGCCGCGACAGCTGCTTCCGGCTTTGCACGTGTAACTCGTCAATTTCAGCAACACGTTGATTCTTGACATTCTATTAGATTGTTAGACGAATGCTAGTGATTGTTAGTTAATTTTCATCGTTTGTTAGAGCTCCATTTTTATTTAATCGCTGAAAAACTTTTCGGCGCTAGAGCGCGCTGCATGTCGCGAAGGTTGGCAGCATCGCCGCGACAGCTGCTTCCGGCTTTGCACGTGTAACTCGTCAATTTCAGGAAAACGTTGATTCTTGTCATTCTATTCGATTGTTAAACTATCGATAGTGATTGTTAGTTAATTTTCATCGTTTGTTAGAGCTCCATTTTTATTTAATCGCTGAAAAACTTTTCGGCGCTAGAGCGCGCTGCATGTCGCGAAGGTTGGCAGCATCGCCGCGACAGATGCTTCCGGCTTCGTACGTGTACTCGTCAATTTCAGGAAAACGTTGATTCTTGTCATTCTATTGGATTGGTAGGCGATCGATAGTGATTGTTAGTTAATTTTCATCGTTTGTTAGAGCTCCATTTTTATTTAATCGCTGAAAAACTTTTCGGCGCTAGAGCGCGCTGCATGTCGCGAAGGATCGCAGCATGGCCGCGACAGCTGCTTCCGGCTTTGCACGTGTAACTCGTCAATTTCAGCAACACGTTGATTCTTGACATTCTATTAGATTGTTGGACGAATGCTAGTGATTGTTAGTTAATTTTCATCGTTTGTTAGAGCTCCATTTTTATTTAATCGCTGAAAAACTTTTCGGCGCTAGAGCGCGCTGCTTGTCGCGAAGGATCGCAGCATGGCCGCGACAGCTGCTTCCGGCTTTGCACGTGTAACTCGTCAATTTCAGCAACACGTTGATTCTTGACATTCTATTAGATTGTTAGACGAATGCTAGTGATTGTTAGTTAATTATCATCGTTTGTTAGAGCTCCATTTTTATTTAATCGCTGAAAAACTTTTCGGCGCTAGAGCGCGCTGCATGTCGCGAGGGTTGGCAGCATCGCCGCGACAGCTGCTTCCGGCTTTGCACGTGTAACTCGTCAATTTCAGGAAAACGTTGATTCTTGTCATTCTATTCGATTGTTAAACTATCGATAGTGATTGTTAGTTAATTTTCATCGTTTGTTAGAGCTCCATTTTTATTTAATCGCTGAAAAACTTTTCGGCGCTAGAGCGCGCTGCATGTCGCGAAGGTTGGCAGCATCGCCGCGACAGATGCTTCCGGCTTCGTACGTGTAACTCGTCAATTTCAGGAAAATGTTGATTCTTGTCATTCTATTCGATTGTTAGGCGATCGATAGTGATTGTTAGTTAATTTTCATCGTTTGTTAGAGCTTCATTTTTATTAAATCGCTGAAAAACTTTTCGGCGCTAGAGCGCGCTGCATGTCGCGAAGGTTCGCAGCATCGTCGCGACAGCTGTTTCCAGCTTTGCACGTGTACCTCGTCAATTTCAGCAAAACGTTGATTCTTGTCATTCTATTCGATTGTTACACGATCGATAGTGATTGTTAGTCAATTTTCATCGTTTGTTAGAGCTCCATTTTTATTTAATCGCTGAAAAACTTTTCGGCGCTAGAGCGCGCTGCATGTCGCAAAGGTTCGCAGCATCGCCGCGACAGATGCTTCCGGCTTCGTACGTGTACTCGTCAATTTCAGGAAAACGTTGATTCTTGTCATTCTATTGGATTGGTAGGCGATCGATAGTGATTGTTAGTTAATTTTCATCGTTTGTTAGAGCTCCATTTTTATTTAATCGCTGAAAAACTTTTCGGCGCTAGAGCGCGCTGCATGTCGCGAAGGATCGCAGCATGGCCGCGACAGCTGCTTCCGGCTTTGCACGTGTAACTCGTCAATTTCAGCAACACGTTGAATCTTGACATTCTATTAGATTGTTAGACGAATGCTAGTGATTGTTAGTCAATTTTCATCGTTTGTTAGAGCTCCATTTTTATTTAATCGCTGAAAAACTTTTCGGCGCTAGAGCGCGCTGCTTGTCGCGAAGGATCGCAGCATGGCCGCGACAGCTGCTTCCGGCTTTGCACGTGTAACTCGTCAATTTCAGCAACACGTTGATTCTTGACATTCTATTAGATTGTTAGACGAATGCTAGTGATTGTTAGTTAATTATCATCGTTTGTTAGAGCTCCATTTTTATTTAATCGCTGAAAAACTTTTCGGCGCTAGAGCGCGCTGCATGTCGCGAAGGTTGGCAGCATCGCCGCGACAGCTGCTTCCGGCTTTGCACGTGTAACTCGTCAATTTCAGGAAAACGTTGATTCTTGTCATTCTATTCGATTGTTAAACTATCGATAGTGATTGTTAGTTAATTTTCATCGTTTGTTAGAGCTCCATTTTTATTTAATCGCTGAAAAACTTTTCGGCGCTAGAGCGCGCTGCATGTCGCGAAGGTTGGCAGCATCGCCGCGACAGATGCTTCCGGCTTCGTACGTGTACTCGTCAATTTCAGGAAAACGTTGATTCTTGTCATTCTATTGGATTGGTAGGCGATCGATAGTGATTGTTAGTTAATTTTCATCGTTTGTTAGAGCTCCATTTTTATTTAATCGCTGAAAAACTTTTCGGCGCTAGAGCGCGCTGCATGTCGCGAAGGATCGCAGCATGGCCGCGACAGCTGCTTCCGGCTTTGCACGTGTAACTCGTCAATTTCAGCAACACGTTGATTCTTGACATTCTATTAGATTGTTAGACGAATGCTAGTGATTGTTAGTTAATTTTCATCGTTTGTTAGAGCTCCATTTTTATTTAATCGCTGAAAAACTTTTCGGCGCTAGAGCGCGCTGCTTGTCGCGAAGGATCGCAGCATGGCCGCGACAGCTGCTTCCGGCTTTGCATGTGTAACTCGTCAATTTCAGCAACACGTTGATTCTTGACATTCTATTAGATTGTTAGACGAATGCTAGTGATTGTTAGTTAATTATCATCGTTTGTTAGAGCTCCATTTTTATTTAATCGCTGAAAAACTTTTCGGCGCTAGAGCGCGCTGCATGTCGCGAGGGTTGGCAGCATCGCCGCGACAGCTGCTTCCGGCTTTGCACGTGTAACTCGTCAATTTCAGGAAAACGTTGATTCTTGTCATTCTATTCGATTGTTAAACTATCGATAGTGATTGTTAGTTAATTTTCATCGTTTGTTAGAGCTCCATTTTTATTTAATCGCTGAAAAACTTTTCGGCGCTAGAGCGCGCTGCATGTCGCGAAGGTTGGCAGCATCGCCGCGACAGATGCTTCCGGCTTCGTACGTGTAACTCGTCAATTTCAGGAAAACGTTGATTCTTGTCATTCTATTCGATTGTTAGGCGATCGATAGTGATTGTTAGTTCATTGTCATCGTTTGTTAGAACTCCATTTTTATTAAATCGCTGAAAAACTTTTCGGCGCTAGAGCGCGCTGCATGTCGCGAAGGTTCGCAGCATCGTCGCGACAGCTGCTTCCGGCTTTGCACATGTAACTCGTCAATTTCAGCAAAACGTTGATTTTTGCCATTCTATTGGATTGTTAGACGATCGCTAGTGATTTTTAGTTAATTTTCATCGTTTGTTAGAGCTTCATTTTTATTTAATCGCTGAAAAACTTTTCGGCGCTAGAGCGCGCTGCATGTCGCGAAGATGGCAGCATCGCCGCGACAGATGCTTCCGGCTTTGCACGTGTAACTCGTCAATTTCAGGAAAACGTTGATTCTTGTCATTCTATTCGATTGTTAGGCGATCGATAGTGATTGTTCGTTAATTTTCATCGTTTGTTAGAGCTTCATTTATATTAAATCGCTGAAAAACTTTTCGGCGCTAGAGCGCGCTGCATGTCGCGAAGGTTCGCAGCATCGTCGCGACAGCTGTTTCCGGCTTTGCACGTGTACCTCGTCAATTTCAGCAAAACGTTGATTCTTGTCATTCTATTCGATTGTTACACGATCGATAGTGATTGTTAGTTAATTTTCATCGTTTGTTAGAGCTCCATTTTTATTTAATCGCTGAAAAACTTTTCGGCGCTAGAGCGCGCTGCTTGTCGCGAAGGATCGCAGCATGGCCGCGACAGCTGCTTCCGGCTTTGCATGTGTAACTCGTCAATTTCAGCAACACGTTGATTCTTGACATTCTATTAGATTGTTAGACGAATGCTAGTGATTGCTAGTTAATTTTCATCGTTTGTTAGAGCTCCATTTTTATTTAATCGCTGAAAAACTTTTCGGCGCTAGAGCGCGCTGCTTGTCGCGAAGGATCGCAGCATGGCCGCGACAGCTGCTTCCGGCTTTGCACGTGTAACTCGTCAATTTCAGAAACACGTTGATTCTTGACATTCTATTAGATTGTTGGACGAATGCTAGTGATTGTTAGTTAATTTTCATCGTTTGTTAGAGCTCCATTTTTATTTAATCGCTGAAAAACTTTTCGGCGCTAGAGCGCGCTGCTTGTCGCGAAGGATCGCAGCATGGCCGCGACAGCAGCTTCCGGCTTTGCACGTGTAACTCGTCAATTTCAGCAACACGTTGATTCTTGACATTCTATTAGATTGTTAGACGAATGCTAGTGATTGTTAGTTAATTATCATCGTTTGTTAGAGCTCCATTTTTATTTAATCGCTGAAAAACTTTTCGGCGCTAGAGCGCGCTGCATGTCGCGAGGGTTGGCAGCATCGCCGCGACAGCTGCTTCCGGCTTTGCACGTGTAACTCGTCAATTTCAGGAAAACGTTGATTCTTGTCATTCTATTCGATTGTTAAACTATCGATAGTGATTGTTAGTTAATTTTCATCGTTTGTTAGAGCTCCATTTTTATTTAATCGCTGAAAAACTTTTCGGCGCTAGAGCGCGCTGCATGTCGCGAAGGTTGGCAGCATCGCCGCGACAGATGCTTCCGGCTTCGTACGTGTAACTCGTCAATTTCCGGAAAACGTTGATTCTTGTCATTCTATTCGATTGTTAGGCGATCGATAGTGATTGTTAGTTCATTGTCATCGTTTGTTAGAACTCCATTTTTATTAAATCGCTGAAAAACTTTTCGGCGCTAGAGCGTGCTGCATGTCGCGAAGGTTCGCAGCATCGTCGCGACAGCTGCTTCCGGCTTTGCACATGTAACTCGTCAATTTCAGCAAAACGTTGATTTTTGCCATTCTATTGGATTGTTAGACGATCGCTAGTGATTGTTAGTTAATTTTCATCGTTTGTTAGAGCTTCATTTTTATTTAATCGCTGAAAAACTTTTCGGCGCTAGAGCGCGCTGCATGTCGCGAAGATGGCAGCATCGCCGCGACAGATGCTTCCGGCTTTGCACGTGTAACTCGTCAATTTCAGGAAAATGTTGATTCTTGTCATTCTATTCGATTGTTAGGCGATCGATAGTGATTGTTAGTTAATTTTCATCGTTTGTTAGAGCTTCATTTTTATTAAATCGCTGAAAAACTTTTCGGCGCTAGAGCGCGCTGCATGTCGCGAAGGTTCGCAGCATCGTCGCGACAGCTGTTTCCAGCTTTGCACGTGTACCTCGTCAATTTCAGCAAAACGTTGATTCTTGTCATTCTATTCGATTGTTACACGATCGATAGTGATTGTTAGTCAATTTTCATCGTTTGTTAGAGCTCCATTTTTATTTAATCGCTGAAAAACTTTTCGGCGCTAGAGCGCGCTGCATGTCGCAAAGGTTCGCAGCATCGTCGCGACAGCTGCTTCCGGCTTTGCACGTGTAACTCGTCAATTTCAGGAAAACGTTGATTCTTGTCATTCTATTCGATTGTTAGGCGATCGATAGTGATTGTTAGTTAATTTTCATCGTTTGTTAGAGCTCCATTTTTATTTAATCGCTGAAAAACTTTTCGGCGCTAGAGCGCGCTGCATGTCGCGAAGGTTGGCAGCATCGCCGCGACAGATGCTTCCGGCTTCGTACGTGTACTCGTCAATTTCAGGAAAACGTTGATTCTTGTCATTCTATTGGATTGGTAGGCGATCGATAGTGATTGTTAGTTAATTTTCATCGTTTGTTAGAGCTCCATTTTTATTTAATCGCTGAAAAACTTTTCGGCGCTAGAGCGCGCTGCATGTCGCGAAGGTTCGCAGCATGGCCGCGACAGCTGCTTCCGGCTTTGCACGTGTAACTCGTCAATTTCAGCAACACGTTGAATCTTGACATTCTATTAGATTGTTAGACGAATGCTAGTGATTGTTAGTCAATTTTCATCGTTTGTTAGAGCTCCATTTTTATTTAATCGCTGAAAAACTTTTCGGCGCTAGAGCGCGCTGCTTGTCGCGAAGGATCGCAGCATGGCCGCGACAGCTGCTTCCGGCTTTGCACGTGTAACTCGTCAATTTCAGCAACACGTTGATTCTTGACATTCTATTAGATTGTTAGACGAATGCTAGTGATTGTTAGTTAATTTTCATCGTTTGTTAGAGCTCCATTTTTATTTAATCGCTGAAAAACTTTTCGGCGCTAGAGCGCGCTGCATGTCGCGAAGGTTGGCAGCATCGCCGCGACAGCTGCTTCCGGCTTTGCACGTGTAACTCGTCAATTTCAGGAAAACGTTGATTCTTGTCATTCTATTCGATTGTTAAACTATCGATAGTGATTGTTAGTTAATTTTCATCGTTTGTTAGAGCTCCATTTTTATTTAATCGCTGAAAAACTTTTCGGCGCTAGAGCGCGCTGCATGTCGCGAAGGTTGGCAGCATCGCCGCGACAGATGCTTCCGGCTTCGTACGTGTACTCGTCAATTTCAGGAAAACGTTGATTCTTGTCATTCTATTGGATTGGTAGGCGATCGATAGTGATTGTTAGTTAATTTTCATCGTTTGTTAGAGCTCCATTTTTATTTAATCGCTGAAAAACTTTTCGGCGCTAGAGCGCGCTGCATGTCGCGAAGGATCGCAGCATGGCCGCGACAGCTGCTTCCGGCTTTGCACGTGTAACTCGTCAATTTCAGCAACACGTTGATTCTTGACATTCTATTAGATTGTTGGACGAATGCTAGTGATTGTTAGTTAATTTTCATCGTTTGTTAGAGCTCCATTTTTATTTAATCGCTGAAAAACTTTTCGGCGCTAGAGCGCGCTGCTTGTCGCGAAGGATCGCAGCATGGCCGCGACAGCTGCTTCCGGCTTTGCACGTGTAACTCGTCAATTTCAGCAACACGTTGATTCTTGACATTCTATTAGATTGTTCGACGAATGCTAGTGATTGTTAGTTAATTATCATCGTTTGTTAGAGCTCCATTTTTATTTAATCGCTGAAAAACTTTTCGGCGCTAGAGCGCGCTGCATGTCGCGAGGGTTGGCAGCATCGCCGCGACAGCTGCTTCCGGCTTTGCACGTGTAACTCGTCAATTTCAGGAAAACGTTGATTCTTGTCATTCTATTCGATTGTTAAACTATCGATAGTGATTGTTAGTTAATTTTCATCGTTTGTTAGAGCTCCATTTTTATTTAATCGCTGAAAAACTTTTCGGCGCTAGAGCGCGCTGCATGTCGCGAAGGTTGGCAGCATCGCCGCGACAGATGCTTCCGGCTTCGTACGTGTAACTCGTCAATTTCCGGAAAACGTTGATTCTTGTCATTCTATTCGATTGTTAGGCGATCGATAGTGATTGTTAGTTCATTGTCATCGTTTGTTAGAACTCCATTTTTATTAAATCGCTGAAAAACTTTTCGGCGCTAGAGCGTGCTGCATGTCGCGAAGGTTCGCAGCATCGTCGCGACAGCTGCTTCCGGCTTTGCACATGTAACTCGTCAATTTCAGCAAAACGTTGATTTTTGCCATTCTATTGGATTGTTAGACGATCGCTAGTGATTTTTAGTTAATTTTCATCGTTTGTTAGAGCTTCATTTTTATTTAATCGCTGAAAAACTTTTCGGCGCTAGAGCGCGCTGCATGTCGCGAAGATGGCAGCATCGCCGCGACAGATGCTTCCGGCTTTGCACGTGTAACTCGTCAATTTCAGGAAAACGTTGATTCTTGTCATTCTATTCGATTGTTAGGCGATCGATAGTGATTGTTCGTTAATTTTCATCGTTTGTTAGAGCTTCATTTATATTAAATCGCTGAAAAACTTTTCGGCGCTAGAGCGCGCTGCATGTCACGAAGGTTCGCAGCATCGTCGCGACAGCTGTTTCCGGCTTTGCACGTGTACCTCGTCAATTTCAGCAAAACGTTGATTCTTGTCATTCTATTCGATTGTTACACGATCGATAGTGATTGTTAGTGAATTTTCATCGTTTGTTAGAGCTCCATTTTTATTTAATCGCTGAAAAACTTTTCGGCGCTAGAGCGCGCTGCATGTCGCGAAAGATCGTAGCATGGCCGCAACAGCTGCTTCCGGCTTGCACGTGTAACTCGTCAATTTCAGCAACACGTTGAGTCTTGACATTCTATTAGATTGTTAGACGAATGCTAGTGATTGTTAGTTAATTTTCATCGTTTGTTAGAGCTCCATTTTTATTTAATCGCTGAAAAACTTTTCGGCGCTAGAGCGCGCTGCTTGTCGCGAAGGATCGCAGCATGGCCGCGACAGCTGCTTCCGGCTTTGCACGTGTAACTCGTCAATTTCAGCAACACGTTGATTCTTGACATTCTATTAGATTGTTAGACGAATGCTAGTGATTGGTAGTTAATTATCATCGTTTGTTAGAGCTCCATTTTTATTTAATCGCTGAAAAACTTTTCGGCGCTAGAGCGCGCTGCTTGTCGCGAAGGATCGCAGCATGGCCGCGACAGCTGCTTCCGGCTTTGCACGTGTAACTCGTCAATTTCAGCAACACGTTGATTCTTGACATTCTATTAGATTGTTAGACGAATGCTAGTGATTGTTAGTTAATTATCATCGTTTGTTAGAGCTCCATTTTTATTTAATCGCTGAAAAACTTTTCGGCGCTAGAGCGCGCTGCATGTCGCGAGGGTTGGCAGCATCGCCGCGACAGCTGCTTCCGGCTTTGCACGTGTAACTCGTCAATTTCAGGAAAACGTTGATTCTTGTCATTCTATTCGATTGTTAAACTATCGATAGTGATTGTTAGTTAATTTTCATCGTTTGTTAGAGCTCCATTTTTATTTAATCGCTGAAAAACTTTTCGGCGCTAGAGCGCGCTGCATGTCGCGAAGGTTGGCAGCATCGCCGCGACAGATGCTTCCGGCTTCGTACGTGTAACTCGTCAATTTCCGGAAAACGTTGATTCTTGTCATTCTATTCGATTGTTAGGCGATCGATAGTGATTGTTAGTTCATTGTCATCGTTTGTTAGAACTCCATTTTTATTAAATCGCTGAAAAACTTTTCGGCGCTAGAGCGTGCTGCATGTCGCGAAGGTTCGCAGCATCGTCGCGACAGCTGCTTCCGGCTTTGCACATGTAACTCGTCAATTTCAGCAAAACGTTGATTTTTGCCATTCTATTGGATTGTTAGACGATCGCTAGTGATTGTTAGTTAATTTTCATCGTTTGTTAGAGCTTCATTTTTATTTAATCGCTGAAAAACTTTTCGGCGCTAGAGCGCGCTGCATGTCGCGAAGATGGCAGCATCGCCGCGACAGATGCTTCCGGCTTTGCACGTGTAACTCGTCAATTTCAGGAAAACGTTGATTCTTGTCATTCTATTCGATTGTTAGGCGATCGATAGTGATTGTTCGTTAATTTTCATCGTTTGTTAGAGCTTCATTTATATTAAATCGCTGAAAAACTTTTCGGCGCTAGAGCGCGCTGCATGTCACGAAGGTTCGCAGCATCGTCGCGACAGCTGTTTCCGGCTTTGCACGTGTACCTCGTCAATTTCAGCAAAACGTTGATTCTTGTCATTCTATTCGATTGTTACACGATCGATAGTGATTGTTAGTGAATTTTCATCGTTTGTTAGAGCTCCATTTTTATTTAATCGCTGAAAAACTTTTCGGCGCTAGAGCGCGCTGCATGTCGCGAAAGATCGCAGCATGGCCGCAACAGCTGCTTCCGGCTTGCACGTGTAACTCGTCAATTTCAGCAACACGTTGAGTCTTGACATTCTATTAGATTGTTAGACGAATGCTAGTGATTGTTAGTTAATTTTCATCGTTTGTTAGAGCTCCATTTTTATTTAATCGCTGAAAAACTTTTCGGCGCTAGAGCGCGCTGCTTGTCGCGAAGGATCGCAGCATGGCCGCGACAGCTGCTTCCGGCTTTGCACGTGTAACTCGTCAATTTCAGCAACACGTTGATTCTTGACATTCTATTAGATTGTTAGACGAATGCTAGTGATTGGTAGTTAATTATCATCGTTTGTTAGAGCTCCATTTTTATTTAATCGCTGAAAAACTTTTCGGCGCTAGAGCGCGCTGCATGTCGCGAAGGTTGGCAGCATCGCCGCGACAGCTGCTTCCGGCTTTGCACGTGTAACTCGTCAATTTCAGGAAAACGTTGATTCTTGTCATTCTATTCGATTGTTAAACTATCGATAGTGATTGTTAGTTAATTTTCATCGTTTGTTAGAGCTCCATTTTTATTTAATCGCTGAAAAACTTCTCGCCGCTAGAGCGCGCTGCATGTCGCGAAGGTTGGCAGCATCGCCGCGACAGATGCTTCCGGCTTCGTACGTGTAACTTGTCAATTTCCGGAAAACGTTGATTCTTGTCATTCTATTCGATTGTTAGGCGATCGATAGTGATTGTTAGTTCATTGTCATCGTTTGTTAGAACTCCATTTTCATTAAATCGCTGAAAAACTTTTCGGCGCTAGAGCGTGCTGCATGTCGCGAAGGTTCGCAGCATCGTCGCGACAGCTGCTTCCGGCTTTGCACATGTAACTCGTCAATTTCAGCAAAACGTTGATTTTTGCCATTCTATTGGATTGTTAGACGATCGCTAGTGATTGTTAGTTAATTTTCATCGTTTGTTAGAGCTTCATTTTTATTTAATCGCTGAAAAACTTTTCGGCGCTAGAGCGCGCTGCATGTCGCGAAGATGGCAGCATCGCCGCGACAGATGCGTCCGGCTTTGCACGTGTAACTCGTCAATTTCAGGAAAATGTTGATTCTTGTCATTCTATTCGATTGTTAGGCGATCGATAGTGATTGTTAGTTAATTTTCATCGTTTGTTAGAGCTTCATTTTTATTAAATCGCTGAAAAACTTTTCGGCGCTAGAGCGCGCTGCATGTCGCGAAGGTTCGCAGCATCGTCGCGACAGCTGTTTCCAGCTTTGCACGTGTAACTCGTCAATTTCAGCAAAACGTTGATTCTTGTCATTCTATTCGATTGTTACACGATCGATAGTGATTGTTAGTCAATTTTCATCGTTTGTTAGAGCTCCATTTTTATTTAATCGCTGAAAAACTTTTCGGCGCTAGAGCGCGCTGCATGTCGCAAAGGTTCGCAGCATCGTCGCGACAGCTGCTTCCGGCTTTGCACGTGTAACTCGTCAATTTCAGGAAAACGTTTATTCTTGTCATTCTATTCGATTGTTAGGCGATCGATAGTGATTGTTAGTTAATTTTCATCGTTTGTTAGAGCTCCATTTTTATTTAATCGCTGAAAAACTTTTCGGCGCTAGAGCGCGCTGCATGTCGCGAAGGTTGGCAGCATCGCCGCGACAGATGCTTCCGGCTTCGTACGTGTACTCGTCAATTTCAGGAAAACGTTGATTCTTGTCATTCTATTGGATTGGTAGGCGATCGATAGTGATTGTTAGTTAATTTTCATCGTTTGTTAGAGCTCCATTTTTATTTAATCGCTGAAAAACTTTTCGGCGCTAGAGCGCGCTGCATGTCGCGAAGGATCGCAGCATGGCCGCGACAGCTGCTTCCGGCTTTGCACGTGTAACTCGTCAATTTCAGAAACACGTTGATTCTTGACATTCTATTAGATTGTTAGACGAATGCTAGTGATTGTTAGTTAATTTTCATCGTTTGTTAGAGCTCCATTTTTATTTAATCGCTGAAAAACTTTTCGGCGCTAGAGCGCGCTGCTTGTCGGGAAGGATCGCAGCATGGCCGCGACAGCTGCTTCCGGCTTTGCACGTGTAACTCGTCAATTTCAGCAACACGTTGATTCTTGACATTCTATTAGATTGTTAGACGAATGCTAGTGATTGTTAGTTAATTATCATCGTTTGTTAGAGCTCCATTTTTATTTAATCGCTGAAAAACTTTTCGGCGCTAGAGCGCGCTGCATGTCGCGAAGGTTGGCAGCATCGCCGCGACAGCTACTTCCGGCTTTGCACGTGTAACTCGTCAATTTCAGGAAAACGTTGATTCTTGTCATTCTATTCGATTGTTAAACTATCGATAGTGATTGTTAGTTAATTTTCATCGTTTGTTAGAGCTCCATTTTTATTTAATCGCTGAAAAACTTTTCGGCGCTAGAGCGCGCTGCATGTCGCGAAGGTTGGCAGCATCGCCGCGACAGATGCTTCCGGCTTCGTACGTGTAACTCGTCAATTTCCGGAAAACGTTGATTCTTGTCATTCTATTCGATTGTTAGGCGATCGATAGTGATTGTTAGTTCATTGTCATCGTTTGTTAGAACTCCATTTTTATTAAATCGCTGAAAAACTTTTCGGCGCTAGAGCGTGCTGCATGTCGCGAATGTTCGCAGCATCGTCGCGACAGCTGCTTCCGGCTTTGCACATGTAACTCGTCAATTTCAGCAAAACGTTGATTTTTGCCATTCTATTGGATTGTTAGACGATCGCTAGTGATTGTTAGTTAATTTTCATCGTTTGTTAGAGCTTCATTTTTATTTAATCGCTGAAAAACTTTTCGGCACTAGAGCGCGCTGCATGTCGCGAAGATGGCAGCATCGCCGCGATAGATGCTTCCGGCTTTGCACGTGTAACTCGTCAATTTCAGGAAAACGTTGATTCTTGTCATTCTATTCGATTGTTAGGCGATCGATAGTGATTGTTCGTTAATTTTCATCGTTTGTTAGAGCTTCATTTTTATTAAATCGCTGAAAAACTTTTCGGCGCTAGAGCGCGCTGCATGTCGCGAAGGTTCGCAGCATCGTCGCGACAGCTGTTTCCGGCTTTGCACGTGTACCTCGTCAATTTCAGCAAAACGTTGATTCTTGTCATTCTATTCGATTGTTACACGATCGATAGTGATTGTTAGTCAATTTTCATGGTTTGTTAGAGCTCCATTTTTATTTAATCGCTGAAAAACTTTTCGGCGCTAGAGCGCGCTGCATGTCGCGAAAGATCGCAGCATGGCCGCAACAGCTGCTTCCGGCTTGCACGTGTAACTCGTCAATTTCAGCAACACGTTGAGTCTTGACATTCTATTAGATTGTTAGACGAATGCTAGTGATTGTTAGTTAATTTTCATCGTTTGTTAGAGCTCCATTTTTATTTAATCGCTGAAAAACTTTTCGGCTCTAGAGCGCGCTGCTTGTCGCGAAGGATCGCAGCATGGCCGCGACAGCTGCTTCCGGCTTTGCACGAGTAACTCGTCAATTTCAGCAACACGTTGATTCTTGACATTCTATTAGATTGTTAGACGAATGCTAGTGATTGTTAGTTAATTTTCATCGTTTGTTAGAGCTCCATTTTTATTTAATCGCTGAAAAACTTTTCGGCCTTAGAGCGCGCTGCTTGTCGCGAAGGATCGCAGCATGGCCGCGACAGCTGCTTCCGGCTTTGCACGTGTAACTCGTCAATTTCAGCAACACGTTGATTCTTGACATTCTATTAGATTGTTAGACGAATGCTAGTGATTGGTAGTTAATTATCATCGTTTGTTAGAGCTCCATTTTTATTTAATCGCTGAAAAACTTTTCGGCGCTAGAGCGCGCTGCATGTCGCGAAGGTTGGCAGCATCGCCGCGACAGCTGCTTCCGGCTTTGCACGTGTAACTCGTCAATTTCAGGAAAACGTTGATTCTTGTCATTCTATTCGATTGTTAAACTATCGATAGTGATTGTTAGTTAATTTTCATCGTTTGTTAGAGCTCCATTTTTATTTAATCGCTGAAAAACTTTTCGGCGCTATAGCGCGCTGCATGTCGCGAAGGTTGGCAGCATCGCCGCGACAGATGCTTCCGGCTTCGTACGTGTAACTTGTCAATTTCCGGAAAACGTTGATTCTTGTCATTCTATTCGATTGTTAGGCGATCGATAGTGATTGTTAGTTCATTGTCATCGTTTGTTAGAACTCCATTTTCATTAAATCGCTGAAAAACTTTTCGGCGCTAGAGCGTGCTGCATGTCGCGAAGATTCGCAGCATCGTCGCGACAGCTGCTTCCGGCTTTGCACATGTAACTCGTCAATTTCAGCAAAACGTTGATTTTTGCCATTCTATTGGATTGTTAGACGATCGCTAGTGATTGTTAGTTAATTTTCATCGTTTGTTAGAGCTTCATTTTTATTTAATCGCTGAAAAACTTTTCGGCGCTAGAGCGCGCTGCATGTCGCGAAGATGGCAGCATCGCCGCGACAGATGCGTCCGGCTTTGCACGTGTAACTCGTCAATTTCAGGAAAACGTTGATTCTTGTCATTCTATTCGATTGTTAGGCGATCGATAGTGATTGTTAGTTAATTTTCATCGTTTGTTAGAGATTCATTTTTATTAAATCACTGAAAAACTTTTCGGCGCTAGAGCGCGCTGCATGTCGCGAAGGTTCGCAGCATCGTCGCGACAGCTGTTTCCGGCTTTGCACGTGTACCTCGTCAATTTCAGCAAAACGTTGATTCTTGTCATTCAATTCGACTGTTACACGATCGATAGTGATTGTTAGTCAATTTTCATCGTTTGTTAGAGCTCCATTTTTATTTAATCGCTGAAAAACTTTTCGGCGCTAGAGCGCGCTGCATGTCGCAAAGGTTCGCAGCATCGTCGCGACAGCTGCTTCCGGCTATGCACGTGTAACTCGTCAATTTCAGGAAAACGTTTATTCTTGTCATTCTATTCGATTGTTAGGCGATCGATAGTGATTGTTAGTTAATTTTCATCGTTTGTTAGAGCTCCATTTTTATTTAATCGCTGAAAAACTTTTCGGCGCTAGAGCGCGCTGCATGTCGCGAAGGTTGGCAGCATCGCCGCGACAGATGCTTCCGGCTTCGTACGTGTACTCGTCAATTTCAGGAAAACGTTGATTCTTGTCATTCTATTGGATTGGTAGGCGATCGATAGTGATTGTTAGTTAATTTTCATCGTTTGTTAGAGCTCCATTTTTATTTAATCGCTGAAAAACTTTTCGGCGCTAGAGCGCGCTGCATGTCGCGAAGGATCGCAGCATGGCCGCAACAGCTGCTTCCGGCTTTGCACGTGTAACTCGTCAATTTCAGCAACACGTTGAGTCTTGACATTCTATTAGATTGTTAGACGAATGCTAGTGATTGTTAGTTAATTTTCATCGTTTGTTAGAGCTCCATTTTTATTTAATCGCTGAAAAACTTTTCGGCGCTAGAGCGCGCTGCTTGTCGCGAAGGATCGCAGCATGGCCGCGACAGCTGCTTCCGGCTTTGCACGTGTAACTCGTCAATTTCAGTAACACGTTGATTCTTGACATTCTATTAAATTGTTAGACGAATGCTAGTGATCGTTAGTTAATTTTCATCGTTTGTTAGAGCTCCATTTTTATTTAATCGCTGAAAAACTTTTCGGCGCTAGAGCGCGCTGCTTGTCGCGAAGGATCGCAGCATGGCCGCGACAGCTGCTTCCGGCTTTGCACGTGTAACTCGTCAATTTCAGCATCACGTTGATTCTTTACATTCTATTAGATTGTTAGACGAATGCTAGTGATTGTTAGTCAATTTTCATCGTGTGTTAGAGCTCCATTTTTATTTAATCGCTGAAAAACTTTTCGGCGCTAGAGCGCGCTGCATGTCGCAAAGGTTCGCAGCATCGTCGCGACAGATGCTTCCGGCTTCGTACGTGTAACACGTCAATTTCAGGAAAACGTTGATTCTTGTCATTCTATTCGATTGGTAGGCGATCGATAGTGATTGTTAGTTAATTTTCATCGTTTGTTAGAGCTCCATTTTTATTAAATCGCATGAAAAACTTTTCGGCGCTAGAGCGCGCTGCATGTCGCGAAGGTTCGCAGCATCGTCGCGACAGCTGGAGGCCTATTCTGTAACTCGTTGTAACCCGGTAACGACAGTTTTCGTTATCGTTAGCTAGCGACAGCCAATAAGAGACCCGCTTTCGTCTTTGATCGTGCATACGATTGGCTGTCGCAAGCTAACGATAACGAAAATTGTCGTTACCGGGTTACAACGAGTTACAGAATAGGCCTCCAGCTGTCGCGACGATGCTGCGAACCTTCGCGACATGCAGCCCGCTCTAGCGCCGAAAAGTTTTTCAGCGATTTAATAAAAATGGAGCTCTAACAAACGATGAAAATTATCTAACAATCACTAGCGATCGTGTAACAATCGAATAGAATGACAAGAATCAACGTTTTCCTGAAATTGACGAATTACACGTGCAAAGCCTGAAGCAGCTGTCGCGGCCATGCTGCGATCCTTCGCGACAAGCAGCGCGCTCTAGCGCCAAAAAGTTTTTCAGCGATTAAATAAAAATGGAGCTCTAACAAACGATGAAAATTGACTAACAATGACTATCGATCGCCTAACAATCGAATAGAATGACAAGAATCAACGTTTTCCTGAAATTGAAGAGTTACACGTGCAAAGCCGAAAGCATCTGTCGCGGCGATGCTGCCAGCCTTCGCGACATGCAGCGCGCTCTAGCGCCGAAAAGTTTTTTAGCGATTAAATAAAAATGGAGCTCTAACAAACGATGAAAATAAACTAACAATCACTAGCATTCGTCTAACAATCTAATAGAATGTCAAGAATCAACGTGTTGCTGAAATTGACGAGTTACACGTGCAAAGCCGGAAGCAGCTGTCGCGGCCATGCTGCGATCCTTCGCGACAAGCAGCGCGCTCTAGCGCCGAAAAGTTTTTCAGCGATTAAATAAAAATGGAGCTCTAACAAACGATGAAAATTGACTAACAATCACTATCGATCGTGTAACAATCGAATAGAATGACAAGAATCAACGTTTTGCTGAAATTGACGACTTACACGTGCAAAGCCGGAAACAGCTGTCGCGACGATGCTGCGAACCTTTGCGACATGCAGCGCGCTCTAGCGCAGAAAAGTTTTTCCGCGATTAAATAAAAATGGAGCTCTAACAAACGATGAAAATTATCTAACAATCACTAGCGATCGTGTAACAATCTAATAGAATGTCAAGACTCAACGTGTTGCTGAAATTGACGAGTTACACGTGCAAGCCGGAAGCATCTGTCGCGGCGATGCTGCCAGCCTTCGCGACATGCAGCGCGCTCTAGCGCCGAAAAGTTTTTCAGCGATTAAATAAAAATGGAGCTCTAACAAACGATGAAAATAAACTAACAATCACTAGCATTCGTCTAACAATCTAATAGAATGTCAAGAATCAACGTGTTGCTGAAATTGACGAGTTACACGTGCAAAGCCGGAAGCAGCTGTCGCGGCCATGCTGCGATCCTTCGCGACAAGCAGCGCGCTCTAGCGCCGAAAAGTTTTTCAGCGATTAAATAAAAATGGAGATCTAACAAACGATGAAAATTGACTAACAATCACTATCGATCGTGTAACAATCGAATAGAATGACAAGAGTCAACGTTTTGCTGAAATTGACGACTTACACGTGCAAAGCCGGAAACAGCTGTCGCGACGATGCTGCGAACCTTTGCGACATGCAGCGCGCTCTAGCGCCGAAAAGTTTTTCAGCGATTTAATAAAAATGGAGCTCTAACAAACGATGAAAATTAACTAATAATCACTATCGATCGCCTAACAATCGAATAGAATGACAAGAATCAACGTTTTCCAGAAATTGACGAGTTACACGTGCAAAGGCGGAAGCATCTGTTGCGGCGATGCTGCCAACCTTCGCGACATGCAGCGCGCTCTAGCGCCGAAAAGTTTTTCAGCGATTAAATAAAAATGGAGCTCTAACAAACGATGAAAATTAACGAACAATCACTAGCCATCGTCTAACAATCCAATAGAATGGCCAAAATCAACGTTTTGCTGAAATTTACGAGGTATACGTACAAAGCCGGAAGCATCTGTCGCGGCGATGCTGCCAACCTTCGCGACATGCAGCGCGCTCTAGCGCCGAAAAGTTTTTCAGCGAGTAAATAAAAATGCAGCTCTAACAAACGATGAAAATTAACGAACAATCACTAGCGATCGTCTAACAATCCAATAGAATGGCAAAAATCAACGTTTTGCTGAAATTTACGAGTTACATGTGCAAAGCCGGAAGCAGCTGTCGCGACGATGCAGCGAACCTTCGCGACATGCAGCGCGCTCTAGCGCCGAAAAGTTTTTCAGCGATTTAATAAAAATGGAGCTCTAACAAACGATGAAAATTAACTAACAATCACTATCGATCGCCTAACAATCGAATAGAATGACAAGAATCAACGTTTTCCTGAAATTGACGAGTTACACGTACAAAGCCGGAAGCATCTGTCGCGGCGATGCTGCCAACCTTCGCGACATGCAGCGCGGTCTAGCGCCGAAAAGTTTTTCAGCCATTAAATAAAAATGGATCTCTAACAAACGATGAAAATTATCTAACAATCACTAGCATTCGTCTAACAATCTGATAGAATGTCAAGAATCAACGTGTTGCTGAAATTGACGAGTTACACGTGCAAAGCCGGAAGCATCTGTCGCGGCGATGCTGCCAACTTTCGCGACATGCAGCGCGCTCTAGCGCCGAAAAGTTTTTCCGCGATTAAATAAAAATGGAGCTCTAACAAACGATGAAAATTATCTAACAATCACTAGCGATCGTGTAACAATCGAATAGAATGACAAGAATCAACGTTTTCCTGAAATTCACGAATTACACGTGCAAAGCCGGAAGCAGCTGTCGCGGCCATGCTGCGATCCTTCGCGACAAGCAGCGCGCTCTAGCGCCAAAAAGTTTTTCAGCGATTAAATAAAAATGGAGCTCTAACAAACGATGAAAATTGACTAACAATGACTATCGATCACCTAACAATCGAATAGAATGACAAGAATCAACGTTTTCCTGAAATTGAAGAGTTACACGTGCAAAGCCGAAAGCATCTGTCGCGGCGATGCTGCCAGCCTTCGCGACATGCAGCGCGCTCTAGCGCCGAAATGTTTTCGAGCGATTAAATAAAAATGGAGCTCTAACAAACGATGAAAATAAACTAACAATCACTAGCATTCGTCTAACAATCTAATAGAATGTCAAGAATCAACGTGTTGCTGAAATTTACGAGTTACACGTGCAAAGCCGGAAGCAGCTGTCGCGGCCATGCTGCGATCCTTCGCGACAAGCAGCGCGCTCTAGCGCCGAAAAGTTTTTCAGCGATTAAATAAAAATGGAGCTCTAACAAACGATGAAAATTGACTAACAATCACTATCGATCGTGTAACAATCGAATAGAATGACAAGAATCAACGTTTTGCTGAAATTGACGACTTACACGTGCAAAGCCGGAAACAGCTGTCGCGACGATGCTGCGAACCTTTGCGACATGCAGCGCGCTCTAGCGCCGAAAAGTTTTTCACCGATTTAATAAAAATGGAGCTCTAACAAACGATGAAAATTAACTAATAATCACTATCGATCGCCTCACAATCGAATAGAATGACAAGAATCAACGTTTTCCAGAAATTGACGAGTTACACGTGCAAAGCCGGAAGCATCTGTTGCGGCGATGCTGCCAACCTTCGCGACATGCAGCGCGCTCTAGCGCCGAAAAGTTTTTCAGCGATTAAATAAAAATGGAGCTCTAACAAACGATGAAAATTAACGAACAATCACTAGCGATCGTCTAACAATCCAATAGAATGGCAAAAATCAACGTTTTGCTGAAATTTACGAGGTACACGTGCAAAGCCGGAAGCAGCTGTCGCGACGATGATGCGAACCTTCGCGACATGCAGCGCGCTCTAGCGCCGAAAAGTTTTTCAGCGATTTAATAAAAATGGAGCTCTAACAAACGATGAAAATTGACTAACAATCACTATCGATCGCCTAACAATCGAATAGATTGACAAGAATCAACGTTTTCCTGAAATTGACGAGTTACACGTACAAAGCCGGAAGCATCTGTCGCGGCGATGCTGCCAACCTTCGCGACATGCAGCGCGCTCTAGCGCCGAAAAGTTTTTCAGCGATTAAATAAAAATGGAGCTCTAACAAACGATGAAAATTATCTAACAATCACTAGCATTCGTCTAACAATCTAATAGAATGTCAAGAATCAACGTGTTGCTGAAATTGACGAGTTACACGTGCAAAGCCGGAAGCATCTGTCGCGGCGATGCTGCCAACCTTCGCGACATGCAGCGCGCTCTAGCGCCGAAAAGTTTTTCAGCGATTGAATAAAAATGGAGCTCTAACAAACGATGAAAATTAACGAACAATCACTAGCGATCGTCTAACAATCCAATAGAATGGCAAAAATCAACGTTTTGCTGAAATTTACGAGTTACATGTGCAAAGCCGGAAGCAGCTGTCGCGACGATGCTGCGAACCTTCGCGACATGCAGCGCGCTCTAGCGCCGAAAAGTTTTTCAGCGATTTAATAAAAATGGAGCTCTAACAAACGATGAAAATTAACTAACAATCACTATCGATCGCCTAACAATCGAATAGAATGACAAGAATCAACGTTTTCCTGAAATTGACGAGTTACACGTACAAAGCCGGAAGCATCTGTCGCGGCGATGCTGCCAACCTTCGCGACATGCAGCGCGGTCTAGCGCCGAAAAGTTTTTCAGCCATTAAATAAAAATGGATCTTTAACAAACGATGAAAATTATCTAACAATCACTAGCATTCGTCTAACAATCTGATAGAATGTCAAGAATCAACGTGTTGCTGAAACTGACGAGTTACACGTGCAAAGCCGGAAGCATCTGTCGCGGCGATGCTGCCAACTTTCGCGACATGCAGCGCGCTCTAGGGCCGAAAAGTTTTTCCGCGATTAAATAAAAATGGAGCTCTAACAAACGATGAAAATTAACGACCAATCACTAGCGATCGTCTAACAATCCAATAGAATGGCAAAAATCAACGTTTTGCTGAAATTTACGAGTTACATGTTCAAAGCCGGAAGCAGCTGTCGCGACGATGCTGCGAACCTTCGCGACATGCAGCGCGCTCTAGCGCCGAAAAGTTTTTCAGCTATTTAATAAAAATGGAGCTCTAACAAACGATGAAAATTAACTAACAATCACTATCGATCGCCTAACAATCGAATAGAATGACAAGAATCAACGTTTTCCTGAAATTGACGAGTTACACGTTCAAAGCCGGAAGCATCTGTCGCGGCGATGCTGCCAACCTTCGCGACATGCAGCGCGCTCTAGCGCCGAAAAGTTTTTCAGCCATTAAATAAAAATGGAGCTCTAACAAACGATGAAAATTATCTAACAATCACTAGCATTCGTCTAACAATCTAATAGAATGTCAAGAATCAACGTGTTGCTGAAATTGACGAGTTACACGTGCAAAGCCGGAAGCATCTGTCGCGGCGATGCTGCCAACCTTTGCGACATGCAGCGCGCTCTAGCGCCGAAAAGTTTTTCAGCGATTAAATAAAAATGGAGCTCTAACAAACGATGAAAATTAACGAACAATCACTAGCGATCGTCTAACAATCCAATAGAATGGCAAAAATCAACGTTTTGCTGAAATTTACGAGTTACATGTGCAAAGCCGGAAGCAGCTGTCGCGACGATGCTGCCAACCTTCGCGACATGCAGCGCGCTCTAGCGCCGAAAAGTTTTTCAGCGATTTAATAAAAATGGAGCTCTAACAAACGATGAAAATTAACTAACAATCACTATCGATCGCTTAACAATCTAATAGAATGACAAGAATCAATGTTTTCCTGAAATTGACGAGTTACATGTGCAAAGCCGGAAGCATCTGTCGCGGCGATGCTGCCAACCTTCGCGACATGCACCGCGCTCTAGCGCCGAAAAGTTTTTCAGCGATTTAATAAAAATGGAGCTCTACCAAACGATGAAAATTGACTACCAATCACTATCGATCGCCTAACAATCGAATAGAATGACAAGAATCAACGTTTTCCTGAAATTGACGAGTTACACGTACAAAGCCGGAAGCATCTGTCGCGGCGATGCTGCCAACCTTCGCGACATGCAACGCGCTCTAGCGCCGAAAAGTTTTTCAGCCATTAAATAAAAATGGAGCTCTAACAAACGATGAAAATTATCTAACAATCACTAGCATTCGTCTAACAATCTAATAGAACGTCAAGAATCAACGGGTTGCTGAAATTGACGAGTTACATGTGCAAAGCCGGAAGCATCTGTCGCGGCGATGCTGCCAACCTTCGCGACATGCACCGCGCTCTAGCGCCGAAAAGTTTTTCAGCGATTAAATAAAAATGGAGCTCTAACAAACGATGAAAATTAACGAACAATCACTAGCGATCGTCTAACAATCCAATAGAATGGCAAAAATCAACGTTTTGCTGAAATTTACGAGTTACATGTGCAAAGCCGGAAGCAGCTGTCGCGACGATGCTGCGAACCTTAGCTACATGCAGCGCGCTCTAGCGCCGAAAAGTTTTTCAGCGATTTAATAAAAATGGAGCTCTAACAAACGATGAAAATTAACTAACAATCACTATCGATCGCTTAACAATCGAATAGAATGACAAGAATCAACGTTTTCCTGAAATTGACGAGTTACACGTACAAAGCCGGAAGCATCTGTCGCGGCGATGCTGCCAACCTTCGCGACATGCAGCGCGCTCTAGCGCCGAAAAGTTTTTCAGCGATTAAATAAAAATGGAGCTCTAACAAACGATGGAAATTATCTAACAATCACTAGCATTCGTCTAACAATCTAATAGAATTTCAAGAATGAACGTGTTGCTGAAATTGACGAGTCACACGTGCAAAGCCGGAAGCAGCTGCCGCGGCCATGCTGCGATCCTTCGCGACATGCAGCGCGCTCTAGCGCCGAAAAGTTTTTCAGCGATTCAATAAAAATGGAGCTCTAACAAACGATGAAAATTAACTAACAATCACTAGCGATCGTCTAACAATGTAATAGAATGACAACAATCAACGTTTTGCTGAAATTGACGAGTTACATGTGCAAAGCCGGAAGCAGCTGTTGCGACGATCCTGCCATCTTTAGTGGCTCGCAGCGCTCTAGGGCCGAAAAGTTTTTCATTAATATAATAATAATCGAGATCTAACAAACGATATAAAGTGACTAACAATCACTAACAAACGACTAACAATCGATTGGTTACGCAGAAAACTTTGAAATCACTAGAAAACCATTTTCTGGGGCTATCTTTGGCAAAAATTTGTTTTTCGATTTATTCAATAAATAAAGTCTAACAAACGCTGGGTTTTATCTAACAAACACTAACAAACGACTAACAATCGATTGGCGTCAAAAAGAGTTCGATATTTCCATAGTCGGCGGCTAAGTTAATGGAGCTCTTGATGAAGGCTTCCTTGAATCTCAGAGGCGTCCTTGTTTCATAGTCGCAACTCGACTCTCCCTTCCAGAAGGAAGACATATTTAGGGATATGTGATAGCTTATGGTGGTAAAACCGCTGATAGAAGCGCCACTCGGCTATATTTGAAACTAACTCAAACCGTTTGGCTCTCGATTGTATAGCCTCGAGTGTATAACCTCAAAGTTCAAAATTAGAAATTGAGTTGCGACGAGTACAATTATGGATGAAGGAAACAATGTTCATTATACAGAGCGCGAAAGGCTGTTATGCAAAACAGCGGTTGCGCAAATGATTGCCACAGTTGTGCTTAATTTCGTTCTTAAGCCATACTGCAAACATGGAAATCGACGTTTCCACACTCCAAACAGTTGTTCAACGATAACTCGTGTTTTTTTATGGTCAGTATTATATCGCTCTTCGGCATCCGTTTCAGGCCTCAAAACAGGTGTCAATAGATAGCTGCGACATGCATACCCGCTATCGCCAAGTAGAATTCCATCAAGTTGTCCTAGCTCAAAACGACAGCGCAGGCCACTGCGATCAAATATACCTGCATCGTGAGTTGAATCAGGGTGTCGAACTACTATATCAAGAATTTCTCGGTCAGGACTGGATACAACCTATAAAAAATACTTCATTATCCAGCTTCCATCGAATAATTCAATGCACCATGTATTAATAAAGTGTCCATGTGTTAAGTACGTATAAGGTATATTGCTCCAGCTAAAAATTGCATTTGAAAGGAATTTCAGTACTTCATGATTCGATAAAAATCTGAAAAAATTCAACATTTGGCAAGCTATGATCAACAATTATTCATAATATTATCAGATTTTTATTGAATCATAAAATACGGAAATTTCGATCAAATACAATTGTTAGCTAGGACAATGTGACTTATACGTCCTTAATAAAAATACAACATTCAAAGAATTACCTGCACATTTAGAGAAAACCAGCCTTTCCGATTTCGAAATGCTTCTCCATTATTTCCTCCAGGGTTCGCGATTCGTATATGGGTGCAATCAATGTATCCGATTACAGCCGGGAAGTTGGCCACCGCATAAAATTCGTTCTTGTAGCTTGAACGTACACGTTCGTTCGAAAAATGTATATGTTGCTTCAAGTGCGATGCCAAAATTCTTAAAACTCGGGCCACGGTTCGTGATACAGATGGTTGACTATATCCTCGTTAATCTCCATTAACAATCTCCAATGAACGCACAACGCAAATAAATGAAAAGTCAGTAATGCGTTTTCATATCACATTATACGAGAAACATATTTACAAACCTGAAAACTACTTGTTGCCTAAAAACGTAAAGTTATTAGGAGCTGTATCAACGGAGACACAGGTATCCCATGATTATTTAATCTCTTTAATTGTGCATTTACCAACGGCAATAAAAGTTCGACCACAGCTCCTTTGCTGAACCGATATCTTATTCGAAAAGGCACATTGTCGTACTTTTCGATAGGATTCTGAAAGTCCCGAATGTACCTTCTGGCGAGACGCCATCGAAATCTATTCACAATTTCCTCAAAATCATCATCAAGCTCATTATCAGAATTGTTTAAAAAATCGTTGTTCATTATGCCGAGTAATTATATGCAACACTTCCGTACGAATTTCCACCCGGTTTTAATTATTTATTGAGGTTACGCCGTACACTGATACACTCCGATACGTTTTACGTGGTTTCAATTGCTTATTTCGATTACGCCGTGAATTGTGGTACACCTCGAAACTTTTTACGAGTTCCAACAGTTTTTTTTGTTTAAACTCCGTTCACTGCGATACGTTTCGAAACTTTTTACGTGCTCCACTTTTAACTATTTTTGAGGTTAACCTGTAGACTGGTCTGTGATACAAGTAAAAACTGCATAGACGCCAAGCGCAAGCGCAAGCGCTAGTAATATGAAACGAAACAGCCAATCACAGCGCCGAAGGTTTCCTCAAGGAAGCTCGAGACCTGCCTTGAAATAAGGAGGCCAATAAGGCTCCTTATGGCCGTATTCAGAGTCCCTCCTTATCTCAAGAATAAAGGACGCCTTGATGAAGGCTTCCTTGAATCTCAGAGGCGTCCTTGTTTCATAGTCGCAACTCGACTCTCCCTTCCAGAAGGAAGACATATTTAGGGATATGTGATTGCTTATGGTGGTAAAACCGCTGATAGAAGCGCCACTCAGGTATATTTGAAACTAACTCAAACCGCTTGGCTCTCGATTGTATAGCCTCGAGTGTATAACCTCAAAGTTCAAAATTAGAAATTGAGTTGCGACGAGTAAAATTATGGATGAAGGAAAGAATGTATACAGAGCGCGAAAGGCTGTTATTAGCTCAGCTAGTATCAGAAGAAAGCCGAATAGACTGCAAAAAAACGGGTGTTGTTGACTTAAAACAAAAGGCTGACGCGTGGGAACGCGTAACGAAGAAATTTATAAGCGAAGGGTGCACACCACGTACCAGTAAACAATTGAGAAAGTGATGGGACAATCTCAAACAAAAGTAAGTAATAACTATTTTGTTCCTATCTAATTGAATTAATGCATGATTTTTTCTCTTTTTCAAAATGCACTTCCATTCTTATTGTTTTATAAAATTCGTGGTAAAGGCCTCACCACACATGGCCTTTTGATCCAGTCCAAGCCGGTTAGAAAAAAATTGAAAATAGGGGCGTTGTCATAAATATTTGGATCTATTCTAATTATTGTTTTATCAAAAATCATTTCAGAAAACGAAAGTTGACAACAACAATGAAGCATCAACGTCTTATGACTGGTGCGGGCCCTGCGCCCGTAGAACGTGTCGATTCAGTCATGGATTTCATGGATGGAGCAACTGGAAATATCGACGTGGAAATCGATTGTCCATTTGACAGCACAGCGGCATATGAAGGAGATTGTAAATATTTTAAAAAGTAAACGTTTATTAGCATTCTTTTATTTTGCTAGAAAAAACCATTATCTTAACTTTTTCAGATGACATGGGGTTCATGAACGAAAGTTTAACTGTGCAGGATCAGGATGAAGATATTTCCAGCGAAACTGTAGAATCTCCTCCTGAAAACCGAAGTCACAGGCAAGTGTCTTCGCACCTAACGTCATCGTCGAAAAAAAAAGGGACATCGAGTCATGAAAACCTCAAGGTAAAAATAATTAATAAATATAAAATATATAAAACGTATAAAACCAAAATAATAAATGAAAAATAAGATAAATAATAAGAAACCAGCTGAATAATTTATAATAAAATCAGGAATATGAGCCCAAGTACGTGGATATCAATTTCATTACTGCTAAAGTGAAGATTCTATCTTATAAACATTGCATGATTATTTTTATTTATTTTAGCCGATCTGTACAAAATTACATATATAATTCAAAATTTTATGCAATTGCTTTTCAGAATATTTCCGATGAAAAGGTACTGAGACTGATACGACTGCGAGAAGCGATTGAACAGCAGCGAGAGCTTCATGCACAAAAATGAAAATCGCCGAAGCAGAAGAGAAGATAGCAATACTCAAGCTTCTAAAACTAGAAGAAGAGCTCAAGTCAAGTTGATTGCAAAAAATCGAACATAATTTTCTTTATATAGTTTTTTGTTATGAAATCAAAGTTATATGTCAATTATATTCAAGTCATGTTTTATTATTAATAATAAATACAAACATATTTTGAGCAATGTATATTTATTCCATACATTTACATATATACAATTATTAGTGATTCACGTGAAATGTCTCAATATAAAAGCGTTCCTGTGTGCAAGTCCTACGCCATTTTGCTCAGGATTAACATCATTTTCAAACGCGACCTCATTGAACTCCCCCTCAAAAAAATCGTCCAGATTGTGTCGTATGCATAGGTTATGCAAAACAGCGGTTGCGCAAATGATTGCCACAGTTGTGCTTAATTTCGTTCTTAAGCCATACTGCAAACATGGAAATCGACGTTTCCACACTCCAAACAGTTGTTCAACGATAACTCGTGTTTTTTTATGGGCAGTATTATATCGCTCTTCGGCATCCGTTTCAGGCCTCAAAACAGGTGTCAATAGATAGCTGCGACATGCATACCCGCTATCACCAAGTAGAATTCCATCAAGTTGTCCTAGCTCAAAACGACAGCGCAGGCCACTGCGATCAAATATAACTGCATCGTGGGTTGAACCAGGGTATCGAACTACTATATCAAGAATTTCTCGGTCAGGACTGCATACAACCTATAAAAAATACTTCATTATCCAGCTTCCAACGAATAATTCAATGCACCATGTATTAATAAAGAGTCCATGTGTTAATTACGTATAAGCTATATTGCTCCAGCTAAAAATTGCATTTGATAGGAATTTCAGTACTTCATGATTCGATAAAAATCTGAAAAAATTCAACATTTGACAAGCTATGATCAACAATTATTCATAATAATATGAGATTTTTATTGAATCATAAAATACGGAAATTTCGATCAAATACAATTGTTAGCTAGGACAATGTGTCTCATATGTCCTTAATAAAAATACAGCATTCAAAGAATTACCTGCACATTTAGAGAAAACCAGCCTTTCCGATTTCGAAATGCTTCTCCATTATTTCCTCCAGGGTTCGCGATTCGTATATGGGTGCAATTAATGCATCCGATTACAGCCGGGAAGTTGGTCACCGCATAAAATTTGTTCTTGTAGCTTGAACGCACACGTTCGTTAGAGAAATGTATATGTTGCTTCAAGTGCGTTGCCAAAATTCTTGAAACTCGAGCCACGGTTCGTCATACAGATGGTTGACTATATCCTCGTAAATCTCCATTAACAATCTGCAATGAACACACAACGCAAATAAATAAAAAGTTAGTAATGCGTATTCATATCACATTATACGAGAAACATATTTACAAACCTGAAAACTACTTGTTGCATAAAAACGCAAAGTTATTAGGAGCTGTATCAACGGAGACACAGGCAGCCCACGATTATTAAATCTCTTTAATTGTGCATTTACCAACGGCAATAAAATTCGACCACAGCTCCTTTGCTGAACCGATATCTTATTCGAAAAGGCACATCGTCGTACTTTTCGATAGGATTCTGAAAGTCCCGAATGTACCTTCTGGCGAGCCGCCATCGAAATCTATTCACAATTTCCTCAAAATCATCATCAAGCTCATTATCAGAAATGTTTAAAAAATCGTTGTTCATTATGCCGAGTAATTATATGCAACACTTCTGTACGAATTTCCACGCGGTTTTAATTATTTATTGAGGTTACGCCGTACACTGATACACTCCGATACGTTTTACGTGGTTTCAATTGCTTATTTCGATTACGCCGTGAATTGTGGTACGCCTCGAAACTTTTTACGAGTTCCAACAGTTTTTTTTGTTTAAACTCCGTTCACTGCGATACGTTTCAAAACTTTTTTCGTGCTCCACTTTTAACTGTTTTTGAGGTTAACCTGTAGACTGGTCTGTGATACAGGTAAAAACTGCATAGACGCCAAGCGCAAGCGCAAGCGCTAGTAATATGAAACGAAACAGCCAATCACAGCGCCGAAGGTTTCCTCAAGGGAGCTCGAGACCTGCCTTGAAATAAGGAGGCCAATAAGGCTCCTTATTCTGTCAAGGAATGTCTATGAAACGCGAAATGAGGAACAAGGAATCCTTGTTCCTCAAGGAAGGACTATGAATACGGGTGTAAGCCGCTTTCTGAATCTCGGAACAGCACTACTGACTTAATTTTTTGCTCCTGTTCCATGTTAGCTTCTGTTTGCGTTGATAGTAGATTGGAAGGTATTGTGATACTGCGAATTTATAATAAACACTTGACATTACATCTTGTCAATTTTTTTATCATCTTGATCAATAGAAATTGATAATTATAATACTTTGTTGATTTGAACCTTTATTATTGATTGTTTTTCATAATAAATTAGAATTTGTTTGTGATTCCCTTAAACATTTTAGGTTATGTCGTACTCACCTCTGTATACACTAACTGACAGTTTCGCTGGTTATGTGGTTATTCTAGTAATAACACTGTTACACGTTTCGTGTACTTTTACACCTCGTCAAGATCGAGTGTAGAAAGTCTAGGGTTAGTGGCACGACAGTGTAGCTACACTCGTAACGCGAACAGCGGCGCGTGACGTCATTTCCGTTACAACGAACGCGAAAGTGTACACTCCCTAAAAAAGTGTAGAAAGTGTAGCTAGCGCGCACAAACCTATAGTCGATCACGATTTTGTGCTTCGATCTGTTTTGTCACGACTGCTTCTATACGTTAGGGAGCGTACGCAAATTATGTTACGCAATTGGGGGGGGGGGGGGGGGGGTCGGCCACGCGTTACGGTCTACGTACGCGGGGGGGTCAAGGTTTGAGTTACGGCACGATTTTAGAACTGCCAGAAGTAGCAAAATTTGTGCATGTTCAAGTTTTCAATTCAAAACTCGCGCGCAATTTTAGCGCGGAAAGTTAACAGTTTTCCATACGAAATGTCAATTAAGAGGGGAAGTCACTGTGCAACAATTTACACAGTAGTTTTCCCCGTTGCCGAATTTCCGAAAGTAAAATAAATAAAAAATTATTGTAATTTTTGGAAGTACATATATTCAAAAATATGTTGGCAACATTTTTAGTCATAAGTCCGAAAATTGACGGAGTTACAGTCACTGTAGTGAGAACAGGTAGCGCGACCGGTTAGTGCCCTCAGTCGCTACAGGTGTGGCATCGTTCACAATAGATGAAGTGCAGGCTCTTATTATTTTGTGAAATATAATGAAAATAAAGAACCGTCATATCGCCCGAGACCAGATACTTTAATGTAATTATCAATATTCTAGAAGAAACATAACTTAATATCAAGAAAAACGGAACGAAAACTTTGAACGCGTTTTTCTCGAAACTACTCTTTTCGACCTTTTCCCAGCGAATACTCAAAAACTTATGAACCGATTTTTAATTTTTTTGTTTGACATTTTTGTAATCGCAGTGACTGAGGTGCTCTGCAGCCGATTTTTAAAATTTTGATATTTACTATTTTTAAAGATTGCTTGAATACAAAAAGAGCCTTGAAAACAAAAATAAATGCCCAAATCTTCTTATTTCCATCGATAACCTTGGAAAATCCTTCATTGGCCGGACCGAAGCCGAATCCTTAACAATCTCTTAAATGCCCAAACCGTCGGCATTTAGTAAACAAAAAAAACCAAAATCAAAGAACGACTACGCATAACGATAGCTACATTTATATAGATATCAATAAATTGTCGATATTTTATTTACAGATAACAATTTATAAAGATATCGATGGGACAATGAAGAGAATTTTTTTTTCCGTCATCAAATCGTGGCATACATCTCGGTTCGCTTTGAAGATTTTTTCATCAAAATTGGTATGAAACTAGATGGGTATATACATCATAAAATGAGTATAAACCCAATCCTTTTATAATTAGTTATGTCTATGAAAAAAATTGCAATTATTGACGACAAAGCACCCGTTACGTAACGGAATAGATAGGAGAATATTGGGTAAGTTGGTGTTATGTAATGTGTGTACGACCCCTTAATAATTGCAAATATCAAAGTTATATTTTTGTTTTTTCTTCACTGAATTTATTGAATAAATAATACAAAATTTAATAATTTAGCAGTGAAAGTTTTGAAAATATGTGCGTAAAATGAGTATAATAATTTATCCTCATATTAAAAACTTTTGTTCATTTGTTTAAATGCTCTCTTCATTTTTGTAAGGATTATATTATTGCTATTCACACTCTTCCGTAGTATTTTTTTAATCCTTTTTCTTTGTAGCTTCCGTTTGTACAGGGTCCTTCCCCTTAATACATTTTCCATCATATTCCACTTTACATCCCCACCAGGCCCCTGACACAGAGCAGTTTCAGTAGAACACGAAATGTCGCTCGCCGCTAGAGGCGCTGGGAGTCATGTGCTCGGCTCGCTCGCAGCGCACGTAGGCTAATTGCGTTATTTCATAGCAATAATAGTTATAATAGCACACCTAGTACACTAAATAACTGATTGTTAGGAGCGATAGCTTGAAATTAGCTAGTGGTGTGGTCGCCATGACAACAGTTCAATAATTCAAAATGGGCCATCGATTGAAGACGTCATGGAGCACGGTCTTACATACAGGTCTTGACACTCTGGTGGTGGGGGTATGTCCTCGGATTGAAGCACCGGCCGTTTCGCCTAGTGACCACGAGTGTCGCTGCGATAGAGTGATGCAGACTGTGCGAGAGAGATGGAAATCGATTATTGACTTATAGGAACCTAACCTAGCGGTACAATTGGCTGGTGTAGGCAAATTATGATATTCAATGTCAAAAATGCATGATGGACAAATACAATTGAAAGTAACTTTATCGTAAACCTGAAAAAACCAGAAGACTATAGTTATCCAAGTGGGTACAATGAATATGAACGTTTTTTATATAGGTGTAGTGAGCTCGTGTTGGTCCAATGTGAGCTTGTGTTGGTCGAGGGGTTCGGTGCAAGCTTCGTAATGCTGCTTTCAGGGGTTCGATCCCTGTGCGCTCGGTTTTTTAAAAACATGTTTTAGCTTTTATAAAAAAATAGGCTTTACGCGTTGTTTTAATTGAGCGGCAAATAAGCGGCAACTATTCCAGATCGAAGTGGAATCCAGACCGAAATACTTGCAGGATGTATTTCTTGAAAATGAAACAAATGTCACGTCCCGTAACTATCATTTTATTTTGTCGTGTTTTATTATTATTATCATAATTTTGCTTTCCGGCGACTCCGTCGCTTCGTGTCTTTGTGTGGGGTCGGGTGAAAATCGCCGAAGTGAGGCCGGATGTGCCCGGTCGAATTCCGCTGATCGGAATTCACCTGATCCGCGGAGTTCGACCGTGGGACTCCGGGAGCTGGCAAGTTTCCGTGATCGTGGACAGAAAAAACCCCCACCGGGTTGATAGCCGCCGAGCCGATGTCGGTCCGGTGGCAGCCAACATCGTCAGTTCCGATTTGTCCACGGTTAGCTCCTGGAGTCGGGGAAAAACTCCTAATAGAGCTGAGTTCGCGGCGGTGTACTAAGTCCCGGCATAAACACCAGGCGAACCCGCATAGAATCGTGAGTCTCTATTAGAAACCCCTAATAGCACCGGTCTCGCGGCGGTGTAATAAGCCCAGGTTGACGACCCGGCGGACCCGCACAGAGACACCAGTGCTATCTATAAACTATCTATAACCTATCTATAAACTATCTACAAACTATTATACCCCTTATCGTGAAAAGAGGATCGGGGCATACGACGAGCCCCCGATTACAAAATTAGAGGACTCTTAAGTGCGGCGCGCGGTGTGCGGAAGAGACACGCGGGGGAACTGTCCCCGCGGAAGAGTGAGAGAGAGAGAGAGAGAGAGTGAGTAGCGCGGCGGGCCTGTCCCCGCGCAACGGAGCGACTACGATATCGTAAGTAAAATAAACATGTCTAATCCAATTGCAGCGAGTTAGAATTTCTTCCCCTACTAATCCTTTCCTCCACAAGAGAGTTGCCGGGCCCGTATGGGACGTGCGGCTATCCCTAAAATAAACATTAACAAATAAAAGAACCCTAACATAAAACAAATCGTCCCTTCAGGACGTAACAAATTGGTGGCAGCGGTGGGATACCCGCCGTACCGTGCACTCTCAGTGGAAATTGGAAAATAGGAAGGTTGGAAATTATATCCCTTAAATTATAGAAATTTCAAATTTGTATTTACGGTGAATTCGTGAACTGAGTGTCGAATTTTCCATCCTCTCTATATATATATATAAAAAAAAAAAAAAAAAAAAAAACACACAAATATATATATAATATATATAATAATAATTAATCAAAATGGTCGACGATATTCGGGATGGCAATCTCGGGGCCGGCGCGGGACCCCTTCATGCGGGACCTGACGGCTCGCTTAACGAAACCGTGACGCCCGCCGACCTATCGGTCATACTTAGTGGCATCAACCTGACCAACAGATTGGTGTCGATACCGGAATTCGATGGGACCTCAATTCCCCTCGGTGACTATCTACAAAACATCCAGAATGCAGCTGCATTCGTACCCCCGTATCAAATGCCCGAATTTGTGACCGGGGTACTAAGTAGATTGCGTGGGGAGGCGCGTACCTGTGTCCAGGGTCAAAATATTCGATCAGTCAGAGAACTAACGACCGCGTTGCAGGACGGATTAACTCACCGTCGGAATTTCAACTCCTGTTTGGGTAGACTCTACGGGTTACGTTTAAAGCAAGGTGAAACACCCCGGTGTCTATATCTCCGGATCCTCCGGCTGATGAGCGTTGCTCGAACCGCCTGGAGGGAAGAGTTAGGATGTGAGGCCTCTGCGATGAACGTCGACCCAATCGCGACGCTGGCCCTCGAATCTTTCCGTCAAGCGTTACCCTCGCGACTGAATGAACTACTTTACATCGCGAAACCAAAATCTCTCCGAGAAGCGCTCGAAATGGTAGAGGATCTATCCTCGGACTCGCTAGCCGGGACAGTAGAGCCAAAGTGCGGGGAACGACCGCGAACCCCCGTCGGCGACGCGCTCGCGTTAATCGCCAAAACGGAAGCAAGACCCAGAGATTCGCGTTCGTCTTCCCCCGCGTCCCGCCCTGAATCGGGACGGGAGCGGCAAAAGGAGCCAGCACCTCGATTCGGCAGTCCTGGTAGGTCGGAACACTTCAGACCCTCGGGAATACTGAAGCATCGAGACGATTCGCCGGCTAGATCAAATCGACCAAGGTCACCCGACGACCGAGGCGGATGCGAGCGACGCTATTGTTGCTTGCGCGGTTCAGGTTGTGGGTGCTGCCCTTGGAACCAGCGAACCCCTACTCAATATCGCAAAGGCGGTGGCTGTAACCATCGGTACTGCTGTGCCTATACCGGTGGGTGCAATTGCTGTCCTTGGACCGCCACCACCCAAAGATATACCCGCGGCGAACGCTCAACATCATCGCCCGTCGCGGATCAGCGTGGCCCGCGACCCCAGAGTCCCGAGCCTTTAAACTCGAAAGTGGCTCGTCGTCCGGACACGGCGAGCCAGCCCTCCCTGACCACCCACGACAAACGCACCGTAAAATTTCAAGACAGACGTTAATACGGGAATACCCCGCATCCGACTCCAAAATCGGGACAAAAGATTCCTCGTCAGAAACCGAGGACGAGATAGAGTCTCCGGTTGTCACACTATCTGCACCGGAGCTTGTCAATGGAGTCCAGAAATTTTATTGTGATTCCGGGTCGAGTTTAAATTTCATCAAACTTCGTGCCCTCCGTGATGACGTCAGGTATGACCCCTCGAAATCGCGTGAATATGTCGGTCCAACGAACGAAAAGGCGTGGTCAATGGGAACGGTAAAGTTGACAATAAATGATCAACCCCACACCTTTCACGTTGTCAAAGACTTCGTGACCGAAAGTAATGGATTGCTCGGTAGACCCTTCATGCGCCGCGAAAAGGCCGAGCTATCGTTTCATCATAATGCTCTCGTAATGACGAGTGATCCAATTCGTCCCCGACCATTTTTAACACACGATTCGCCGCGAGCGACCTCCCCCGCGCCGCGTAAAAGGGTTTTTACCATCAAAGCCCGGACCCGGAAACCTTTGGCAGTTGCTGTCATGAATCCGGATCTTTGCGAGGGTTATTTGCCACGAATCGAGACCGAACCTGGACTATACATTGGCAACGCTCTAGTATCTCAAAAGAACGGGATTTGTCACGTTCTTGCAATAAATACCCTAACCCATGACGTAGATATCGAGGTCACACCGCAGGAAATATTGCCCTTCGAATATTACCGGGCCCATCCAAGCGAGGACAGTGGTTCGTCGGATGATGAGCCGTTTCCGCCGACGGACCGCCTTTCGGCAGTGCTAGAAGCCTTGCGTTTGGACGGGCTGAATGACGTCGAACGCGCTCACGTCCGTGGAATAGTCGAAGAAGATCCTATGAGATTTAAATTGCCTGGCGACAAGCTACCTGGTACGAGCCTTGTTGCGCACCGGATACCGACAGAAAATGATTTGCCGGTGAACACTCGCCAATACAGATTTCCTTCCGTTCATCGAGATGAAGTCGAAACACAAATCGGCAAGAAACTCGAGAATGGCGTAATCGTACCATCGCAGTCCCCATATAATTCACCGGTATGGATTGTACCAAAGAAACCCGACTCTCAAGGCCGGCCGAGGATGCGAATGGTGATAGATTTTAGGAAGCTGAATGAAAAAACTATCTCTGACTCCTACCCACTACCGAATATATTCGATATATTGGACCAGTTGGGCGAGGCTCAGTATTTTTCAACCTTCGATCTGGCGAGTGGTTTCCAGCAAATTCCCATGGATCCGCGCGATAGCGCTAAGACCGCATTCTCGACACCGAACGGCCATTATGAGTACGCTCGTATGCCCGAGGGCTTGAAGAACGCACCCGCGACCTTTCAGCGATTGATGGACAGTGTGCTTCGAGGTCTACAAGGTGCCGAATTATTCGTTTACCTTGACGATATCGTTGTATTCGCTCGATCGCTAGAGGAACATGGCGTAAAAGTTCGTCGACTAATGGCTCGATTGCGGCACGCAAACCTCGTGCTTGAGCCCGATAAGTGCGAATTCCTGAGAAGGGAAGTGTGCTATCTCGGCCACATAATCGGGCGAGATGGTTTACGGCCCGATCCCCGTAAACTCGAGGCTGTGAAACGCTTCCCGACCCCGAAAACGGCGAAAAACATCCGACAGTTCCTCGGTCTCGCTGGATATTATCGGAGATTCATTATGAATTTTTCCAGTCGTGCCAAGCCGTTATCGGACCTCTTGAAAAAGGGTAAGTTGTTCGAGTGGGGAAGCGCGCAGCGACAAAGTTTCCGAGACTTGCGTAAGGCCCTTTGCACAGAACCCATACTAAAATTCCCCGACTTCAACCGAGCATTCATGCTTACCACGGACGCGTCGGATTACGCGGTAGGGGCAGTGCTAAGCCAGGAGCACGACGGCTTCGACTTCCCAATAGCATACTTCTCTCGAATACTTCTCCCCGCCGAGGTAAATTATGGTACGACGGAGAAGGAATGCCTCGCCGTCATAAAAGCTTTGGAGCATTTTCAACCGTATTTATACGGGCGAAAATTTAAACTTGTCTCCGACCACGAGCCACTCAAATGGATTGGGTCTATGAGCGATCCGGGCAAAAGATTAGTACGGTGGAGACTGAGCCTCCAAAATTACGACTACGAGTTTATTTATAAACCCGGAAAGCTGAACATTAATGCAGACGCTCTTTCCCGTAACCCTATAAATCCACTATCATCGGAATCTAGCGAGTCGGAGGAAATCGACCGCCCACTTATGGTACTCCCTATAGATAACAGGAGACCACGGTTGCACTCCGCTCCGAATGAACCCAGCGCAGGGCAAGGAAATCCGAGACACCCCGACCCTACTGCTCGGAGCCCTGTGGCCTTGCGTACGCGTCAACGAACAGCTGACCCGAACGCGGTACGAGCGAGGCCGAACTATGTAGAGTCTTCCGGGACGAGTTCGGGGGAGGAACGGCGGCCGATACAGCGGCTCAATCGCAGCATGCTCCCTGCCCCTCTCCTCCCTTCGAAACGAAGAATTCTTAAACGGCCTGCACAGCTGGCCGATAAGAAACTTTGCCCACCTCCTGTACCCGTAGATGCCAGACCTAATAAAGACGCGATTGTTCCTGTCGATTGCCCTCCTAGCGAAACGGAAGACAGCACATCAGTGGAGGAGATCGTCCCCGATGTGAATCAATCCGTTCGCGAAGAGTTGCAACGCACCTTCGGAAAATTCGACGAGTCGTTGAAACAACTCGAAGAGAAGTTTTGCGAGAATCAGGAACAATCCACTGATCTTGTTGAGATATCCTTGCCTAGACACCTTTCGGATGGCGAGGAAGTCGATGGCACAACCCGTGAAGTACTTAATGACTTGGACCCTATCATAGATAGAGACGACCATGTACTTCGCAACCGGCTAAAAAAATTATCCGAGCGGCGGCAACAGCTCACAGAAGAGGAACTCCTGCGAAGAGTTAGCTTTGTAGGGCCCCGTTATTCACGCGGGAGCGAGCGAGACAGCGAGGCAGACGACGAATGTGAAGAGCACGGAGCGTCGATTGCAGTCTCGACGCTTTCGGAAGGGGCGGGCAGCGAACTCCACTCGAGCGCCTTATCCCATTTCTCTCCTCGAGGCGTACAACCATCCTTGAGGCCTCGCGTCGAATTTCATCCGACTAGCCACGAGGCGACTGCGAGGCTGTCACCCGAGTGGGACAAGGAGAGGTATATGACGATGTCTTCAAAACAAAGTCGCTCGCTAGCGAAGGCCCCACCTCCGCGTGGTCAGCTGTTGCCTCGCAAAGAGTTAGCCGCTCCCTATTATGATGCCGTGTCGGATGAATCCGACGTATCAAATTCACAATCGAATCCCAATCCCAGTAAAACGAACTCGGGAATTGTTGGGGACCGTGAAAACCTCACATACCGGAGGGATAATTATGTACATTTCATCTCTGCTGACGGCGAGTTGACTACTCCGATAGGTAAATTATTATCGGATCTGGGATTGCTCGACTCCGAATCCATACGGGAGAAAAATTTGGCGGTTGGACAAACTGCGGTGACGCAGTATGGACAACACCGAATTTTTAGTGTCGTAATCAAAGCCCGGTATTATGATGACACAAGTCTCGATAAAGTCCGGGACGGTCTGAAGACTCTTGAACGTGAAATGAGTCGATTGAATGTGAAATCATTCCGCATATCCCGTCATGGCGATTTCACGGACGAACTTGCCCCAGACAAGCTCCTATCACTTATCTATTCTCTTTTCGAGAATAAGGGAATAAGTGTCGCGCTCTGCTATGGGAGGACCCAGGTCCCTCCCCCAGATTCGAGGGAGACAATAATCAAAGAAATGCACTCGAGCCTTATCGGTGGCCATAAGGGCGTCACCAAGACCTATAGGCGAATCCGAGAACGGTTTTACTGGCCGACCCTCAAAAATGACGTACAGAATTATATCCGTCGGTGCAAAAGCTGTCAGGAGCAGAAACTGGTTCGAGCAAAGACTCGCGAACCGATGCTCCTGACAGACACCCCGGCAGACACCTTTGATAAGGTATCCCTCGATACCGTTGGTCCGTTGCCTATGTCACCCCATGGGAATAGGCATATACTGACGATGCAGGATAACTTATCAAAGTACTGCCTTGCTGAACCGATTCCCGACTTAAAGGCCACCACCGTTGCAGAGGCAATAGTGCGTCGGCTGTACAACCAATTCGGAGCCCCACGGGCGATCCTAACCGATCGAGGAACCGCATTTACGAATGGATTACTGCGGGAAATCTCCAAAATTTACAAGGTTAACCATACAACTACATCTGGTTACCGTCCGCAAACTAACGGTGCGTTGGAACGAAGCCATATCGTTCTAACAGAATACATCAAGCACTACGCGGATAAATACGACGATTGGGACCGTCTATTACCCTTTGCCGAGTTTTCCTACAATACGAGCGTTCACGAGGCCACGAATTTCACGCCTCACGAGGTCGTGTATGGAAAAACCGCCCGACAGCCTAGCGAATTTCCGACCCAAGATCGTCTGGCCACGAGTAGTTCGTTTCTCGTTGAGCTAATAAAGCGGCAAAATGAAATTCGAGAGATGGCCGGGGAATCCCTAAATCGAGCTAAAGAACGCTCAAAGCTGTACTACGACCGTAAATGCCGGCCCTTCGAAGGAAAAATCGGGGACCCGGTATACGTTTTAAAGGAACCCCGGAAAGGCAAATTCGACACTCAATACCACGGTCCCTATAGAATAAGATCAATTACCGATAGGAGTAATGTCGTCCTCGAGACGCAAAAGGGCGAACGATTCACTAAGCATGTCGATAAAATTAAATTAGCCTACCTCTAGTTAGTCTCAACTGTGTATGTGTACCAACAGCAAAATGCGGTTATTCAACACGATTATCTGCGTCATTTCCCTCATGGGCCAAGGAACGACCAATGCAACACCCGGAGTTTCCTACGTCGTCAACAAACTGGAAGATAACGCGGGAATTTACTACGAACTACAGACGCCGGTACAATTACAACGCGCCGACTGGAGATTAACGCTATTCATCGACCTTGCCGAATTCATCGCGTCCTTCCCAAAGGACGGCGGAAATCTTTCGAAAATTCAGGCAGAATGCCTCAAATATAACTCGGAGGCGGGTTGTGAGGAGCTGCTGCGTAGACCCTACATAATATCAAGGCTACGGCGCGGCCACGAACTGACCAGTGATCTATGGGGGATCGGAAACCGCAAGGATTTCAAAACCACGTCGCCCTTGACAACTATGAAGAGGCGTTCGGTACCCTTTGGCTTCATGGGAAGCATCGGTAGATCCCTATTCGGGACTCTCACCGAGGATGACGCGGATTACCTCTCCTCCCAAATAGATCGGTTATTTAAGGACCAACAGGAATTGACTCACCTCCAGGAACAACAAATGCACATTTTAAGCTCGAAATTACAAACGATACACGACGAGCACTTAGAGGAATCAAAGCGAGTGGAAGCCATGTATGAAATTGTATCGCGCATGCACGACGACCTTAGCACGATCGCAAATACATCCGCCGTGGCCTATTACAATTTCACGCTCGCTAACTATGGTAATAAGGTCGCAAACAAAATCGACAGTTACATACGGGGCTGTGAGAAATACATTTCTGTGATTAGCTCCGCAATCAATGGAAAATTCGATCCCGCGGCCATATCACCGAAGCAATTGCAAATCGTAGCGGAAGAAGCACAGAATCACGCGGGGGGGCTAGAATTTCCCTACCCCCTGGAATACGTACGCCCAGAGTACCTCGAGGCCCTTGCTCGGACGGACGTAACGTCACGCGACGGACGACTAATGATTATCGTGCACATACCGCTCGTGGATCCAACGATATACGACCTATACCGGATAATTGCCTGGCCGGTCCCACAACAACTCGGGAACGGCACCGGGTCAGCAAGTATTGTGCCCGCCTCCCCTTACATCGCTTTGGGAAGGAATCGTCAATCCTTCTTCCTAGTTACCGAAGCATACAAAAATCAATGTAAGGAGGCCGATCGACGACTGATCTGCTCAGGAAACGTTCCAGTTCGGGACACAGATACGGACGTCTGTGAGCTACACATGCTTACGAGACCATCCCAAGAAGCCATGCGCCGGTGCAACATACGCCTGCATCCGGATCCCGAAGATTTCTGGGAATATGTGCCCACACACGGCGGCTGGCTTTTCTCCCTTGCCGAGTCCACGAAATTGCGAGTGACCTGTCTAACTGCACCGGTAATTGACATAACGCTTCAGGGCATGGGGATTCTACAGTTGGAGGCCAACTGTGTTGGAGCAACCCGTACTACCACCCTGTCAAGTCTCCGGGCATATACGGGCAAGGAGACATTCTTCTACGAGCCAGGAATAACGCTTAACATATCCATCGCGGCTCCCACCTTGGTTAACAGCAAAATCGCATCGGAGTTCGACGAATTATTCACTCGCGCGCACAACCGACCAGCGAATGGAAACCCGAGTCCGATATTCCAGAACGGGGACTCGCTGCTCGCTGTGGAGAGAAAAATTCATGCCATAGGCGAACATAAGAGAGAAAGAGAGGAACAACACTTCCTCACTCTCGCCAGCTTCGCCAGCCAAGCAGGAATAATATTCTTATTCCTAATCTACACCTCGAGGGCTCACATATCTCTCGCTCTCGCATGCGCGTGGAATCGGCTGTGCTCGCAAGGAAAAGGGAACTCTCGCCCGGCCGAAGAAAGAGCGCACAAACATTCGGCCCGAGAAAGTTCTCAAGAAGGCAACTTGACACCCAGCCCGCCGATAAGTGCTTCGAGTCCGGCGAGAGAGGACCCTCTTCCCCGCCCCGTCCCTCGCCAAGAACTACTCGTCGCCTAACGAACAACGACGGGGAACGCTCACCAGTCTTCTGCAGACCGTAGCAGCAAGTCGAACTCTCGTACAAAAGAAAAACCCGTACTTAAGTCATGGAGCGTACCATGTCGCGATACCTTCGCCGCGAAGAATGCCCAGTGTGCGCGAATGATTTTCGGCGGTGCGCGGAGTTGCTAACGTGCATCGACAAATTTACCCAAGCGCGGGCTGCGAGTGGCCTACCCCCGTGGTGCGCCTTGTGCGACGCGCCGGTCGAGGAGCCGGGACAAGCTCACCGGGGGTGCTACAGGGAGTTTCGCGAGATGGCCTGCGCAAGGGAATTGAACCCGGAGGTGGAACGTCACCTCGGGCTCAGCTGGTGGACGGTCACACCTGGCCCGACTGCTGACAACCCCCCTCGTGCCACATCGCCGGCCATCGAGAAGCCTCAGGACGTGGACCCCCACCGGGACGAACGCCCAGCACGCTCGTCGCAAGGGAAGGAAACGGTAACGGACCCCGATCCCAGGGACAAGAGTTCCACCGTTACACCTGACCGGAACCCATGCCCGGTCTGCGGAAAACGCAAGGAGTGCCCGGGAGTAGGAGCTTGCATAGAGAAGCTAATAGACGAAAGCTTCCGCCGGAAAGGGAAGGTAGCTTGCCCCCTTTGCGGCCTTACAATTTTGGGGACGCAATTTGCAGTCCACGCGGGCGGCTGCCTGTCGCGCTGGGAGACGCACACCCCCGCACGGGCCCCCCGCGCGGCCGTCGCCCTGCCCACTTCGAGCGTTCAACCATTGGCAAGGGCGCCAGCAAATAAGTCGGCGAAGAAGAAGTCGCGTCCTCGTGCTCCGCCAACAACAACTCGGACCGCGGCCGACCCAGGGAAGCAGAAAGCGTCCCAACCATTCGAGGGCGCCCCGAAACAAGGAAACCGGAGCCCGGAGCGTCCCGACCGCCAGGACAACCCGAACGTCGCCGGAGGACTCTCTCGCCAGCAGAGATTGGCAATCTTCGGAGAGCTCGTCCAAACCACCGCCTCTCAACCGGGGATAGGAGAGCAGCACGAGCAACTCGGCCAGCTGGTGGCTGCCCTCGCCAACGTCGTGCTGCGCGAAGACCGCTAGGGTGTTAACCCTTGGGATAATCCAGCTCGACGGGGACGTCGAGTGCTTTAAGGGGGGGCGAATTGTCACGTCCCGTAACTATCATTTTATTTTGTCGTGTTTTATTATTATTATCATAATTTTGCTTTCCGGCGACTCCGTCGCTTCGTGTCTTTGTGTGGTGTCGGGTGAAAATCGCCGAAGTGAGGCCGGATGTGCCCGGTCGAATTCCGCTGATCGGAATTCACCTGATCCGCGGAGTTCGACCGTGGGACTCCGGGAGCTGGCAAGTTTCCGTGATCGTGGACAGAAAAAACCCCCACCGGGTTGATAGCCGCCGAGCCGATGTCGGTCCGGTGGCAGCCAACATCGTCAGTTCCGATTTGTCCACGGTTAGCTCCTGGAGTCGGGGAAAAACTCCTAATAGAGCTGAGTTCGCGGCGGTGTACTAAGTCCCGGCATAAACACCAGGCGAACCCGCATAGAATCGTGAGTCTCTATTAGAAACCCCTAATAGCACCGGTCTCGCGGCGGTGTAATAAGCCCAGGTTGACGACCCGGCGGACCCGCACAGAGACACCAGTGCTATCTATAAACTATCTATAACCTATCTATAAACTATCTACAAACTATTATACCCCTTATCGTGAAAAGAGGATCGGGGCATACGACGAGCCCCCGATTACAAAATTAGAGGACTCTTAAGTGCGGCGCGCGGTGTGCGGAAGAGACACGCGGGGGAACTGTCCCCGCGGAAGAGTGAGAGAGAGAGAGAGAGAGAGAGAGAGAGTGAGTAGCGCGGCGGGCCTGTCCCCGCGCAACGGAGCGACTACGATATCGTAAGTAAAATAAACATGTCTAATCCAATTGCAGCGAGTTAGAATTTCTTCCCCTACTAATCCTTTCCTCCACAAGAGAGTTGCCGGGCCCGTATGGGACGTGCGGCTATCCCTAAAATAAACATTAACAAATAAAAGAACCCTAACATAAAACAAATCGTCCCTTCAGGACGTAACACAAATATTTAAGAAACAGTGCTTCTTTTGCAATTCTTTATTTCCTCTTCGAAAAATTTTAATGCATGTCCCAAGAAACATTTTCAATAATCTCTACTTTGCAGTTTCCGAAACGGTCTACTTTGGTAAATTTAAAAAAACACCTCTTTTCCGGCCTTTAAGCGAAGGACTCTCGAGTAGGATAAATGAAAATAATTCACTAACTTTGTTTTATGTTTTCCAGCCTGGAAAGTATTTATTGTGATGATCCCCATAACTTTTTCATTTTTTTTCAGGTTCCGGCTCCAACGCTTGTTTCGCCCATTCTCGATGAATATATTTCGGTTCGAAATGATTTTCGCACACAACGTGTCTCGGCTCTAATTTCCCAACTCCCGGTATCGCGGCCTCCCATTTTTTTAATTGCGCCAAGTCTCTCGGCACCCGAACCACTGAGCGTTTCGATTTTTCACTCCGAGAGCCTGTTTTACACATTGGCACAATACACCACTTAGTCATTTTTCAATATCACCGTTTTCACAAGTTTACAAGTAGAGCACGTCGCGTGTGGTCGCGTGAATCAGCGGTTATGTTTGGGTTTTGTTTACTTTTGAAATCTATTTCCGTCTCTCTCACACAGCCTGCATCAGTCTATAGCACCGATCCTCGTGGTCACGAGTTGAAACAGTCGGTGCTTCAATAAGAGGCCATCCCCCACCACTGAAATTTTGCGCGAGTTTCAAGACCTGTATGTAAGGCTGGGAATAGATGTCCGATTTTTTCTTTCCGACTATCCGATCCGACAGTCGGATCCGACTATCGGAAGGCACTCGTGCCATACATTTGTTTCAGCATGCAATACACATCCGATCCGACTATCGGAACTCAGATCCGCCTATCGGATCGGATGTGTATTGCATGCTCACTCAAATTTATGGCACGAGTGCCTTCCGATAGTCGGATCCGACTGGCGGATCGGATTGTCGGAAAGAAAAAATCGGACGTCTATTCCCAGCCTAAGACCGTGCCAAGAAGACTAGAGCTAAGGAGTCCGAACGCTTACGGCGATCACGATCCAAAAGCATCCACGGAAATCCAGTTATTAGTGGTTGGTGGTGTCACCGCGTGCGTCGCTGCTCATCACCGAACGGAAATGAACTGAGCGACAAGAACGCAACCGACGCCATCCGCCAACGATGATTCCTGCTTGTCATCCATGTTGGCATGGAGCCTAGATACCAGGAGGTTCAGCGAGGCCTTTCAACTCGTCCCCAAAACGGGAACAAGAAATGATGGCGCTGGGGTGCTCCGGCACCTATATGTATATAGATATACCCTAAACATGGGTGCGATCCAAGACAGATCACAGATGATGTACCTAACCCTCATTAGTGTCAAGGGATAACACCACTCTAGGATTTTGGAAAGACGTTTTCTTTCCTAAAAATACTTTGGTGTCATAAAAACAATATGCAATTGGTCCTGTAGCAATTTTTTTTTATTTAAAGGTTCAATTACCGATTTGGCCGCAGCGCCTTGGAACGCGCGCTGAGTTGCTCGTACAACTTTAAACGCGTTTTTCTCGAAGCCACTTTATTCGATCTCGGAAGACGGATTACGCGACCACCTTTGCCTGCATCGATTTGAAATTTTGATAGCAGCTGTTTGGGCGCAGTACTATCTTTTGGTATTTATGTATCGCGCGCGAATGTTAGTTGACCGAATAGTCGCACTTCCGTGGGAGCGCTCTCGGAGGCTTGCGAGGAAGACGGGTGTCCGGGAGACAGAAGCGACTCAGGCGAGCAACAAGACACACGTCTCATTTTTCTGTTGTATTTTCTAACCTCCATGTATCTTAAATAAAGTCATATTCTAAATAAGAAAACAATCGGGAGTGGTGTCGAAACATTAAAAAGACATTCAATTCTCGACAGCAGCTTCACAATTATATTCTTTATGGGAGTACGTAGCCGTTTTTTGATTAAATGTAAACTTTTTATAAACAATTTACTGCTTTTTTTGGCAAAAAATCGATTTATTTCCTTCAAAGAGCGCTATTTTTGCAAAATTTGAAAGCAAATTTCTAGGTAGTCTCATAACTAATAATATATAAATTATAATTTTTTTGGTTTTTGTTTCAGGTCTTATATTTTACGAGAAAACCGTTCTCCCATGAAGCTATATGTAAAAAAAACACGTTTTTCTAGATGGGCTGTACCGCCGCCATTCTGAGTTTGAGTTTGAGATCTTTCTCGCTTTTGCGTTTTTTTTCCCGAACCGTCATGAGAAAATTATGAATCGGCGGATATTTCGACGCTTGATGTCATGATCGGTCTGTCGTGAGGTTAGAAACTCATCCGATCACTTTCACCTCGTTGACCAATATATTACTATATATGTAGGTGCCGCTGCACCCCAGCGCCATCACTTCGGGACATTTTCGGGGACGCTTTTTTCAGCGCCTTTGCAATGCCGCTGAACCTCCTGGTATCTAGGCTCCATGCATGTTGGAATAAAGCGTGTGCGGACCGTGCGGACTAACGAATTTCGCGTTTAATAAAAAATAATTGTGTCTCGGTGTAAAATATATTTATCGTGATCTGCGGCGAAAACTATCGAAGGAGTGTTATGTATTGTCTGATGTTTATAAATAAATTTTGTTTGCTACTGCTTCCGCAACGATAAGAAAACTTATCGACTGAATTTCGGTATTTCGTTATTATTTTTTATCTGTGCAACGTATAGTATCATAATATGGGAATATGATGTGTGATAATTTGTAAAACTTTTATCTGGATTAAAAAATTCTAATGAATGTTCTTGTGTTTATAAATAAATTTTGTTACTGCATCCACAACGAAGAAAAAATATTGTCTTAATTTCTTTATTTCGTTATTATTCTCTATCTGTACAGCGTATCATCAGTGTGAATATGATGTGATTCAAAATTCGTGTCAATTTTCTTGTGTCTATAAATGTATTTTCTTAGTTACTGGTTCCGCAATGAAAAAAAATATATTGTCTTAATTTCTGTACTTCGTTATTATTCTCTATCTGTACAGCGTATCATCGGTGGGAATATGATGTGTGATAATTTGCAAAACCTCAGTCGTGATTGAAAATTCTTATAAATTTTTCTTGTGTCTATGAATGCATTTTGTTAGTTACTGCTTCCACAACAAAAAAACCATATTGACTTAATTTCTGCATTTCGTTTTTATTATTTATCTGTACAACGTATATAATATGTGAATATGATGTGTGATCATTTGTAAAAGCTTTATCTGAATTCAAAATTCTCATGAATTTTCTTGTATCTAGAAATAAATTTTGTTTGTTACTGCTTCCGCAACGAAAAAAAACATATTGACTTAATTTCTGTATTTAGTTGTTATTCTTTGTCTGTACAGCGTATCATAATGTGTGATAATTTGTAGAGGTTTTGTCTAGATTCAAAATTATTATGAATTTTGTCAGAGTCATAAACTATTATCATGTCATGGGAGGATCCTTTTTAGCGCGATCTAGCGGGAAAAATCAAATCTGTGAGATCGATTTATCTGTACAGTGTACGATAACATGTGAATGTGATGTTTGATAATTTGTAAAAGTTTTGTCTTGATTCAAAATTCTTATGAATTTTCTTGTGTTTATAAATGAATTTTGTTTGTTAGTGCTTCCACAACGAAAACAAAAATATATTGACTTCATTTCTGTATTGCGTTATTATTATTTAGCTGTGCAGCATATTATAATGTGTGAATATGATATCATAATGAGTGATAATTTTAGAAGTTTTGTCTAGATTCAAAATTCTTATGAATTTTCTTATGTCTATAAATGAATTTTGTTTGTTACTGCTTCCTCAGCGAAAAAGAAAACATTGACTTAATTTCTTTATTTCATTATTATTCTTTATCTGTACCACGTATCATGATGTCTGGTCATTTGTAAAATTTTGTCTGCATTCAAAATTCTCATGAATTTTCTTGGGTCTATAAATAAATTTTGTTTATTGCTGCTTCTGCAATGAAAAGAAACATATTGACTAAATTTTCACATTTCGTTATTATTCTCCAAAACAGTCTATATTATCTATATAAGACTTCTATCTATCTAATATAAAGAAATTTCCTGCACCAACTGGTTTCACAATTAATTTGATCCAATTACCGTTTCATATGAAGAAGAAAAGGGTGCTTCTTGCATATCGTACGGCACTGTTTTTAAATTAATTTGATCAAATTATCATATGAAGTAGCAAGGGGTGCTTTCTGCATATTGTACGGCACTGGTTCGTTCCTGATTTCAATTCGGTTCGGTGGAGAGCAGAGCCACCCTTCTCATCTGGATTTCCATGGACGTTTCTTCAACACTGCGTTCGTACTCCTTACCTCTAGTCTTCTTGGACCGTGCCATGGAGGCTAGAGTGGGAGGAGTCCGATCTGTGCAATTCAAAGTGGCTACAAAAATGTGGTCAAACAGGGATGGCGCCACTACCTCTAAGACCTCGAGAAGTAAGCTGAGTATCGATGTCGTGTAAGAGAGATGGAAGCGGATCAGCCCCCTGACCCTGGCCTACTATTCCTATACGATGAACGAAAACGCGTTCTGTCCCGGCTTTTTAGTTCTTGAAAGCGCCCCTACATAGTGTTGGCTGTTATGTGACAGCCTTCGGCTCTAAATACTTCGATCAGCTGAACGATTCGATACTTTCGTTTCGTACTGTTACAGCGATAATAGGATCCATCATACACGCGAATAATGGTTTTCGTAAAGTTATCTACTCTAGACTTTTATTCATGTAAAATATTCGAAACACCGGTGCAACGTATATATATATGCATGCCTGTCACACGACTACTAGGCCACAGTGCGGAAAGGACATTTTGCGAACAGTGTTTATCTATAAGGAGTACAACTTTGCAGTGACCGTTTTTTTCAAAAGTTTAAGGCTTTATTATAAAAAAGTGGCTACATATTTTTTAATCAAAGTACTGCCCGTCGCTAGCTACGACCTCGGCCCATCTTTCAGGTAGCATTCGAATCCCGCGTCGATAAAAGTCTTGGTCCTTGGAGGCAATACAGGAATCGACCCAATTTTTGACTTCTTCGTAAGTACCGAAGTGCTGGTCAGCCAAATCGTGTGCCATTGACCGGAACAAGTGATAGTCGGAAGGGGCAATGTCTGGAGAGTGCGGCGGGTGGGATAAAACCTCCCATTTCAGCTTTTCCAAGTACTTTTTCACGACATTTGCAACATGGGGTCGGGCATTGTCATGCTGCAGTATCACCTTGTCATGTCTTTCGTTGAATTGTGGCCGTTTCTCTTTGAGTGCCTTACTCAAGCGCATCAACTGACATCGGTAGAGTTCCCCTGTGATGGTTTCGGATGGTTTGAGCAGCTCATAGTACACAACGCCCAGCTGTCAGCCCGTCTTCAAAAACTTTCTGCCTTCTGCCACCATGCTTGTTCTCGACCTCAAAATCTCCACTTTTGAAGCGTTGAAACCACCGCAGACACGTTTTCTCACTAATAGAATCCTCCCCGTAAGCATCTACAAGCAAACGGTGGGCCTCAGCCGCAGATTTCTTGATGTTGAAGAAGTAAATCATAACCTCCCGCAAATGCTGAGAATTCGGTTCGTATGTTGCCATGTTTGAGTGCCTATAACTTTATAATGCATACACGTATCCGTTAGCTTTTTTAAATTGTTTACATTGGCAGAGCCTCTAGTTTAAAATGCCACTTTTTTATTGAGCTAGGGCCACTACTTCGGCCGCAGTGGCTCTCTAAGTAAAACGGTCACTGCAAAGTTGTACTCCTAATACCAGTGTCAGCCCCCTGAAGCGGATCAAATACGCATCCTAGCCACGGTCTTACATACAGGTCCTGCAACGAAGCCAAATTTTCGTGGTGGGGGTAGGCACGCTTATCGGCTCCACTTTTCGATTCACTAGGCGCCGCTACGCGTCGCCACTAGCGGGGGAAAGTGCATTCCCCCTTACCTCTTACCCGTGAATAGGGCCAAGGTGTTTACGTATGTTTTTGTGGCGCGGTTGTCGAAATAACCGTTATTTGCGACCATATACCACGAGGTTCTACGCGAATTACCGCGATACATTTTTTTATCGTATTTCTACGCATAAATGTGAATTTCTTTTGGGAGTGTTTTCGAAAAAAATGCGTAATGTTTACGGGTTGCGTGGTTTGCAATTGTAAAACGGGGTACAAAAGTTTTAAGCAAAAATGCTCCGTATTCCGAGTGCCCAGAAATGTCGAACGATAGAAAAAATGGCTCTATGCTATTCCGGGACTGAAAGAGTCCCAGGACGTGTGTGAAAAACATTTCGAAGAACGATGTATTGTGAGACATTGGAGAAAAAAGGATGTAAACGGTCATATTATTGCTATTTATTGGTTTCGTATATTATGCAGTTTACACGACAGTACGGTACAATAAGTTAGGGCAAACGGTGCATGCGCTGCGGTCAGGAGGGAAAAGGACAGAAGAGCTATTTCTCTCTTCGTCGCACCACTACTTTCCCTTGCCGTCACGCACCAAGCGGCAGAAATCGGAATAAAAAACAGAACCGCTAAGGGTGCCTACCCCCACTACCGCCGTTGGCAGACCTGTATGTAAGACCGTGGGTATGATAAAGTCCATATCCCCGTGGGCAGAGTTGACAGACGTGTAGTGAGCGAAACCGCCGCCAGACGCCGCTTGTGTAGCCCAAAAACCGCGGAACTTTACGAAGCCCAAATAGCGCGGTAAAAGCTCGCATATAGCCCAAATTCGTGTTTTTGGTAGGTCATGAAGGAAAAGCACCGATATAAGTTATAAATTGAATTATTTCTTTAATTGTTTTAAAATCAAACATAATCAAATATCTGTATTTTGTAGCAGGCTAAAATAATCACATAAATAAACAAATACTTATTCCTTGAGATTACACTAGTACAAAAATCACCCAGTTTCAATCACAGTCTCATATATGATATATGAATGTAGGAGAGGGGCTTTGAGGCTCGTGAGCCTCAAAGCCCCTCGCGAGCGACCGCAAGTATTCCGTGAATAATAGAAGAAGACGAGATACATAATAATAAAAGAAAACGAGAGCAAGAAAAGACAGCAGAGCATCTCTAGATGTCATAGAATCACGTCGTGTTATATTCCTAATAAATATTCTGTTCATTTTCCCTTTGATTTTCAGTCCTTATTTCACCCCAATCTGGTCCGGATCCTACATTTGGGGGCTCGTCCGGGATTGCGACCAAATACCGTGTGAAATATAGCATAGTGAGAAGCCAAAACGGAGTGAACAGCCGAGATAAATATAGTCGAGGAGTGCGAGCGCGAGCAAGTCGGACATTAGTAGTCGTGTCGCGTAACGGTCAAAAACGTTTTACGAAGTTGATTGAAGTTGTTCAAGTTGCACGGTGAATGATCGGGAAAACGAATCCTCGGGAATTGCATAGGTCGGTGCGTCCTGAAAAGTTGAATGTGAGCGGGTCGATCGTAATAAAAAAAAAATGGCGGTGCAACATTCACCACGACATGGGGTGAATCGACAGTTACTAGTCGATAGTAGTGGTATCGAAAACGAAAACGAGGTGTCGCAGATAGCACCGAATGCTGTTGCAAGTGGTAGTGGAGAAACGAGCAATCATGAAGATAAATGAAACATTACATCGGATCACAACCCTGTCACGGGAGAGGACGATGGGGATAGGAACAGAAGGAAAAAACTTGAGAAAGAAATACAGGATTTGACAGTAAAGGAACTGTAAAACGAACTTCTTTCGCGGAATCTCCCAATAAAAGGGAAAAAGCGAGAATTGGTGGCACGATTGAGAACAGCGTTCGAAAAGAGAGACGAAGATCCTGAGGTATCTGACGAAGAAGAGGGAGATAATGGACATATAGATCAGCAGAATGAAGAGCCCGGAATAACGAGAGTGGTTAACAGTCATCAGCAACACAGGAGAATGGAAACGATTCCGTCGTCAAGGGACATGCCACAAGTACTGAATCCAGCGAGTACGTTCACAATCAAGGACGTTGAGGGCAGCATACCCTTTTTCAGCGGTGACGATAAAGCGTCAATACAACATTGGATAACCGAATTTGAAGATACAAGTACACTTCTAAGGTGGAACGATCTACAAATGGTTATCTACGGTAAGAAAATGTTACGAGGCTCCGCGAAGCAGTACATGGCACTGGAACAAGGCATTACGTCGTGGGCAGAGTTCAAGCGGCGTATGATCAGCGAGTTCAAAGTGGAAATCAACAGTGCGACGATTCACGTTTAGCTTTCGCAACGAAGAAGACAGGAAACTGAGACTTCGAGACAATATGTCTATGCGATGCAAACTATAGGCAATCAAGGTTATATAGAGGACAAAGCGGTTATACAGTATATTATCGATGGTATACCCGACGAAGAATCAAACAAACAAATACTGTATAATGCTCGAACGATAACGGAGTTGAAAAAAGACTTGACATTTATGATCGTATGCGAGACCGGTCGGGAAAGAAGAAATCTGGAACTAAAGCTGAAATAAACAAGAATAAAAAAGAAGAAAAGAAAGATGGAAAACAGACGTCGACGAAGAGACTTCGTTGTTTTGCGTGCGGATCAGCTTAGCACGAAGTGAAGCAACGTCCTCACAAGGAAAAGGGACCGAAGTGCTTCAAGTGCAATCAGTTTGGCCACATTGCGTCGAAATGTGAGAATAAATCACACAAACAAGAAGAGAAAGGCAATTGTGTAACGAGTAACGACGATGTGATTTTTGTACAAATCAACGACACTCGAGTTGCGGCTTTGCTGGACACAGGCAGCTACAAGACGTTACTACGAGAGGATGAAAATCGTAAAATTGGTAACCCGACGCTGCGACCAACGGAACGCGTATTCAAGGGGTTTGGCAATGCACAAAGTCATGGTATCGGTGTTTTCGACACCGAGTTGATAATTGACGGTGAAACGTATCGAAACGTAGTGTATGCGGTAGCCACAGAAGCGACGGACTCAAAAATGATCCTCGGTAAAGATTTGCAGAGGCAGATGGATATCAGCATTCGAGGAGGACGAATGACGATTCAAAAGATACCGAAGGCGGGTGGAGACACGAAGACCCTCCATTTAGCGCGAGATACGCAAGAACAAGAATTCAAGAGCGAAAAGGACAACGATGACAGTCACCGCCTATTTGCCAACGAACTCACAACGATTAATTACATCGAAGCCGAAGAAATCGACGTGAGAAAACTGTACGAAGAAAAAAATCGTAAGTTGATCGAAGAACACAAACCGAACAAGCAAGTTCAAACCAACGTGGAAATGAAAATCATGGTGAAAGATCAAAAGTCTATCTGTTTAAAACCAAGACGACTTTCGCCAAATGATAAACTGATATTGGATAAACAAATAGACGAATGGTTACAAGAAGGTATCGTTCAGCCCAGTCAGAGCATGTACTTCAGACCGGTTGTCATCGTGGCTAAAAAGGATGGTTCCAGTCGAGTTTGTGTCGATTATCGACAACTAAATAAAAAGATCATAAGATACCAGTTTCCGATGCCGTTAATTGAAGATCGGATCGACGCACTGGCGACGTCAAAAATCTTTTCAGTTCTGGATCTGAAGAACGGATGTTTTCATGTTCCTGTCGCGGAGGACAGCCAAAAATACACATCGTTTGTGACCCACGAAGTTGAGTATGAATTTATTAAGACTATGAATTTATTAAGACACCGTTTAGGCTTTGTAACAGTCCGACCAACTTCCTGAGATTTATCGACGAGGTATTCCGATATTTCATCAGACGAGGTATTGTACTCACGTATATGGATGACCTCATAGTTCCCGGCAAGGACGAAGAAGAGGCGTTTGAGAATCTGCAAAAAACGCTCAAGGTCGCAGCCGACAAAGGAATGTCAATCAATTGGAAGAAATGTAGATTTCTTCAGAAACACGTCGAGTACCTGGGGCACATTATCGATAATGGTCACGTGCGACCAGCCACAGGAAAACTCAAGGCCGTCGAGAAATATCCAAAGCCAAAATGTCGAAGAGACATTCAGAGTTTTCTCGGCCTTACGAGCTATTTTAGAAAATTCATACGGGATTACGCGATCATCGCACGCCCGTTATCTGATGTTCTGAAGGGCAACCAGAAGTTTTATTTCGGTCCAGATCAAAAGCATTCGTTCTTCGCGTTGAAAAAAAGCACTGACAACAGAACCGGTGCTACGACTATACCGGTCAGATGTATTGACGGAATTGCATACGGACGCCAGTAAAGTTGGATATGGCGCGGCTTTGCTGCAGAGAAACACCGTTAATGAAGATTTCCATCCGGTGTATTATATGAGTCGAAAGACCTCTGAGGCCGAGCAGAAACTTCATTCGTATGAAATCGAGGTGCTCGCAATCATCAATGCCGATTAAGAAGTTTTGAGTATACTTACAAGGATTAAAGTTTAAGCTCGTCACGGACTGTGAGGCATTCAAGAAGACGCTTAACAAACAGGAGATCACTACCAAGATCGCGAGATGGGCTCTATTGCTCGAGGAATTCGACTACGACGTCGAACATCGGGCGGGTCAGCGTTTGAAACACGTGGATGCTCTCAGCCGCTATCCAGTTATGACTGTCGATGATAAAGTCTCACAGATAATCCAACAACGACAGGACGAGGAAGAAAGACTTCGAGTTATTAAGCAGATCTTGAAACGAGAGGAATACAACGATTATTACATCGAATGAGGAATTCTTATGAAACGAGTAGGGGATAAGAATCTTATCGTCCTCCCATCGACTATGCACAACGAAATCATACGAAAAACACACAAGAACGGACACTTCGGGGTCAGGAAGATGACGACATCAGGAGTACATCCCGAAGTTGAACGATAAGCTCGAACGATTCACCAGCTGTTGTGTACCGCGTATCCTTACTGAAAAGAAAAAAGAAGAGAAGGAAGAAAAGTTAATGCCGATACCGAAGGGCGATACTCCGTTATCGACATACCACGTCGACTATCTTGGTCCTCTGACGGCAACAATGAAACTGTACAAACACCTGTTCGTGGTGGTGGACGGATTTTCCAAATTTGTATGGCTTTATGCGACGAAAACCACGAGTGCCAAAGAAGTCGTCGCGAAACTCACCGTACAGCAGACAGTATTTGGAAATCCACAACGCATTATAAGCGATCGGGGTGCAGCCTTCATATCCACCGAGTTCAAAGACTACTGTGCCTCCGAGAATATCGAACACGTTATGATAACGACTGGAGTACCACGAGGAAACGGGCAAGTTGAACGTATTAATCGAATTATTATTCCAATCCTGACGAAGCTCGCATTGGACAACCCGGACAAATGGTACCGATATGTCGACAGGGTACAATGTTCCTTGAATAGTACCTACCAACGGAGCATAGGGATGACACCTTTCGAGGTGTTATTCGGCGTGAAGATTAGACGCAAGGAAGATTCTCAACTCCGCACTCTTATCGAGCAAGAAGCGATTCAGTTGTTCGAGCACAATCGCAAGGAATTACGGAATCTGGCGAAAGAAAATCTATTTAAAATTCAAGAAGAAAACAACCGTACTCACGATCGAGATTGCAAGAAGGCGATAAATTATAAAAAGGGTGACCTTGTTGCAATTAAAAGAACGCAATTCGGTCCCAATCTCAAGCTCAAGCAAGAATTCTTTGGACCATACAAAATCTCGCAGGTCAATGGAAATAACCGATACGAGGTAATACGCGTGGGAGAAGGTGAAGGCCCGACGATTATAGTTACCGCCGCCGATTACATGAAGTTGTATTTACCCAAGTCTTTGGAGACCAAAGACTAGCAGGAATGGCCGAGTGTAGGAGAGGGGCTTTGAGGCTCGTGAGCATCTGCCTTATTCGCGAGCGACCGCGAGTCTTCCGTGAATAATGGAAGACGACGAAATACACAATCATAAAAGAAAACGAAAGCAAGAAAAGAGAGCGGAGCATCTCTAGATGTCATAGAATCACGTCGTGTTATAGTCCTAATAAATATTCTGTTCATTTTCCCTTTGATTTTCATTCCTTATTTCACCCCAATCTGGTCCGGATCCTACATGAATAAGAATATTAAAGTAAATATCTTTACGTTCTCTAGAAATCTAAATCAACTATGTCCATCAGAGAAACATAAAATTCGTTTAACAGGTCCTCTGCATTCGAAATTTGAATCTCTGGTACATCAATATTCTTTGGCACATTCTCTTGGGCAGGGACAGGGCCGGAGTTCGGATCATCCGGATTCAAGTTGAACTCAGTTTCCCTTGTCGGCTGAGAAGAGGACGCGGGGGTATACGAGTATATCGGGCTGAAGGAAAATGCTTTTCTATGTTGGTCGTTCGTTATGTATTTTTATTTTATGATACGTAATTAATAAACAGTTTTTCTTTTTTACATTTGAAGTTTACTTTACCTCCAATTCATAATCATAAATTAAAAATTCGTGTTGTCTGTGACCATGGATTCAAGCGGGACAATAATAGGCTTTTTGTATCCATGACGCAATTTCATACAAACTTTAAATCACACCATGTGAATCACATAACAATGACTCGATGGCTGTATAATTGTATATTTTTATTTAAGATTTTAATAAATATGAATTCACTACGTTCAATTATTTATATGTATAAAATATATTACTCAAAGACCCATAATGAAAGTTACCTTCATAAAATAGTTGTTAACGATTGCGTTATCGACTTGGGTGCTCCTTTATTTTTATATTTTGGCGCACACATACGTATAGTGTGTAAAAAAGGACACGATTTTTGTATAATCGTTTTGTTAGCGTGCTGTATTAAGTTATGTCATGATATGTTTCTGATGTGCGTGAGTAAATACGTGATAATTTGTGACCGTAGTAAATTGTGTGTATGTGTGAATTTCCTCACTCCCTGTAAAAATGTGCGGATGGTTTTGTTTGAAGCGAACTATGGAAGGCGCGTCCTGTAGTTACATGGTCTAAGAGCCCAAAGAAAGCCATTTTATTTTCGCATATAGCCCAAATGGCGCTTTAGCGCGATTCAAAAAATTGGGCCGCGGAATGGCCTCCCAAGATAGTCCAAATCGCGGTTTATAGCCCAACCTGGCAACTCTGCCCGTGGGACCGGTTTAATGAACAAGAAAAGTACGTGGTGCATATACACCCCAGTCATGCATTTGACGGGAAAAAAATTAGTCATGAGTTGTTCGGTTATGTATCGTTATCGTAAGAATTATCGCGTTACTGTTCGCTGTTTGCGAGTTTTAATATAAAGACATCGCAAAGCATTGTTCTTTGACAGCAGGGATTAGGTTACCATCGTATTTACCTAAGAAAATAAAAATTGATTCAAGAAAAAAAAGCATCCGTATTATTTAAGACATTTTCTACCGTTCGTTGTACAATTAAACACTGTTATAATAAAAAAAATGTTCTATCACTACGTATTGCATTATAATTATTTTCGACCTTTTCAACGTTAATCATGCAACTAATACATATTGTTCATTGGGCATTGCTATATTGAAATATTCTTGTATCTTTACGCATTTACGGAGATCTCTTTGGTATATATCATTTTATATATTTCTCGCACGCACAGCTCACTTCTCGAGGTCTTAGCAATAGTGGCGCCATCCCTGTTTGACCACATTTTTGTAGCCACTTTTTTCAAGTCTTTCCATAAGAGCTCGAACTCCTCTCACTCTAGCCTCCATAGTAGAGTAGCTGTAGCGGTTCTGGCTCAAGGGGAGGTGGTGTGTCAAGAGTAGGGAAGCCAAGGTGGCGCTACGGTCGAGGGGAGGTCTCCAGGGCGCGTGTGACGTCACAGAGGAGCATGTGGTCCGTGAAGCGCCTAGCGGGGGGGGGGGGTAGCCGGCGTCGCAGGGGGGAGAGTCCAGGGCGTGGTGTCCAGGGGGGGCCCAGCGCGGGAAAGCCAAGTGCGGGAATACGGCGGAGGGGGGGGGTCGCCGGGCGCTTGTGACGTCACAGAGGGGGCCTCTTTGGGGGACCGACTGGCGTGGAGCGACTGGCGGGAGGGGGAAGCCGCCGTCGATGAGTGTTGTGTGTGTGAAGGGCGGCCTTTTAAAGCCCAATATATATGAGATGCAGCTGGTTCCATTCCGAAAGACAATGTCTATTGCATCCGCCTCGTCTCCAAGCTCGCCGACACTCGAGACAGGTCCTGACAGGTTCCTGGGAAAAAACTATAATGTGTAGAGATCATAGGCTGTGACTGGGGATGGACCACTTGAGCGCAGTTGCACTCTTGAAAAGTCGCGCTCTCCATTCCAAAATATAACGTCAAGATGTTCGCATGTGCGAGTATGTACGCAGTGCATCCAGCCAAGCACTCCCTGGACTTGACCAAAAATGAGCTCGAACAGGTTCCAAAGGTCTTGCTCTTAAAATATTGGGGTAAATATGTCGGCGTATTGTGGGATCGTTTGCCAGAACATCATCGGAACGACAGTGAAGTGATATCATATCTTCCATGCTTGGAACATTATAATACGCCACAGATGAAAGATCACATCGATGACCCTCCACCTCAACGTCGGGAGTGTAAAAAATGCTGTGAAAATTCTCCACGAACGTATGCTGTTCTTCGAACGTGTTTGAACCTGTTTTTCGGGAGCGTGAAAAAATGTCGGGGGAAAATTCTCCACGGTTCTTCGAACGTGTTCGAACCTGTTTTGCACGATTGGAAAAGAGGGGAGAAGTTTGAAAAATTGAGTGGGAGGCTTACGAGGGAGTATAATTTCATGGACCAAGCTCAGACTTCACTATTCCACTGCACCATCAACATCTAAAAAGAACTTTGAAAGTGCGGGTAAAATGGATTTCTCGAGTATCAACAAAGTCGGCCGGATGGCAGAATTCCTCCCAACAAAGAAGCTGTCAGAACTCCCCGTTAAATTGGAACGATTAATCTCCGACATGAGGGCCGTCTAAACCAAATTTGGGAAACGCTACATCGCATACATCGCGGATGAGTTCTCTGTCTTCTTATCCGCGCGACTCGTGAAGGCCTCCGACCAAGATCCGGCAATGTTCGAGAGTATGCTGCAAGTGGCACGCGATGGTCAACTCTGCATGCAGTATATTGGTGGAAAATACAACAGTGTCGAGTTCCGTCGTTTCTGAATATGGTGGACGGGGAAAAAAAATTCGTTGGAACACCATCATCGAACTGTTTACACCACAGTGTCTTGCCACCGTGTTCAACAGTTGGTGTTGACTATGTAAGAAATGTATATGTTTGATCGAATTGTAAATGATGGATGTTTTCGTCGTAGAATAAAGAATACAAATGACATATTTTTATCGAAATGTGTTTTATTCATTCAAAAAATCTCTCGCTCACGCTTCGTATACGACCAACCAGCTTTTCACCGATTTTACATTCTCATGGGCGCAGTTGTATTTCGTGTTGAAGGGATGATGGGTGCATTTGGAGTTTATGATTTTCGGCAGCTTCTGCAGCGGTGGACAGTCCAGAGTCTCTAAGTCGATGACGTTTATCGCGGGATCCGTGAATCTTGATAGCCATGCGCATTTCTCGAATCCCTTCGCATAGATGGTAGGAGCTCCATGCAAGAGTTCTCGAATTGTCTTTCTAGCTGCTACGTATGGTATGCCATTGTGATCCCATTGAATTCCATGGAAATTGCGTTCCAGCCACTTGTTTGTCATTTCGTACTTGGTCGGTAAAGAGTCCCATGCAAATGGTGCGTCGAAGGCGAGCGTCAGCAGTTCAGCATTCTTCTCATAGAGTTTGACGATGGACATTTCCTTCAAGACAAGTTCGTTGACGGGTCTCTTGAAGCCCTGCAGATCGACGATAAGCTCCATGTTAACTGAAGTGGATGAGAATCATCGGCATGATTTTATACCATTTACTTAACTCCACCACTGATTGGATTGTACTCTTCGTGAGACGTTCCAGAGACTTCCGAAGACATTCATAAGACGTTCGAAGACATTCAAGAGACGTTCGAAAACATTCATAAGGCGTTTGAAGACATGCATGAGGGGTTCAAAGAGTTTCGAAAGACTTTATACGACGTCATGAGACGTTTGAAGGTGTTCGTGAGACCTTCAAGAGACTTTCGAAAACGTTTAAAGACATTCATGAGAGGTTCGAAGACGTTCAAGAGATCTGTGACGATATTCATAATATGTTTGAAGACATCGATGAGGGGTTCGAAGAAGTTTAAGAGACTTTCAAAGACATTCACGAGGGGTTGGAAGATGTTCAAAAACTTTCGAATTCGTTCAAGAGACATTTGACGACATTTATAATACGTTTGAAGACATTCATGAGGGGTTCGAAGACGCTTAAGAGAGACTTTCAAATACATTCACGAGGGGTTTGTCCGAAGAGATATATGACGTTGGAAAACATTCTAGAGACGTTCGAAAACACTCATAAGGCGTTTGAAGACATGCATGAGGGGTTCAAAGAGTTTCAAGAGACTTTCTACGACGTTCATGAGACGCTTGAAGATGTTCGTGAGACATTCAAGAGATCTTTGACGATATTCATGATACGTTCGAAGACATCGATGAGGGGTTCGACGATGTTTTAGAGACTTTCAAAGACATTCACGAGGGGTTTGAAGACGTTTAAGAAACTTTCGAATCCGATCAAGAGACTTCTGACGACATTCATAATACGTTTGAAGACATTCTTGAGGGGTTCGAAAAAGCTTGAGAGACTTGCAAAGGCGTTCGCGAGGGTTTCGCAGACGTTCAAGAGACTTTCGAATACGTTCAAGAGACTTTCAGAGACATTCGCGAGAGGTGCGAAGACGTTCAGAGACTTTCGAAGACATTCAAGAGACCTTTGACAATATTGATAATACGTTTGAAGACATTCATGAGGGGTTCGAAGATGCTTGAGAGACTTTCAAAGGCATTCACGAGGGTTTCGAAGACGTTCAAGTGACTTTCGAATACGTTCAAGAGACTTTCATAGACATTCGCGAGAGGTGCGAAGACGTTCAGAGACTTTCGAAGACATGCAAGAGATCTTTGACAATATTCATAATACGTTTGAAAACATCGATGAGTGGTTCGACGATGTTTTAGAGACATTCGACGACATTCATGATGTCTGAAAAACGTAGTATGAATGTCGTCGAATGTCTCTAAAACATCGTCGCACCACTCATCGATGTCTTCAAACGTATTATGAATATTGTCAAAGATCTCTTGCATGTCTTCGAAAGTCTCTGAACGTCTTCGCACCTCTCACGAATGTCTATGAAAGTCTCTTGAACGTATTCGAAAGTCACTTGAACGCCTTCGAAACCCTCGTGAATGCCTTTGAAAGTCTCTCAAGCGTCTTCGAACCCCTCATGAATGTCCTCAAACGTATTATGAATATTGTCAAAGATTTCTTGAATGTCTTCGAAAGTCTCTGAACGTCGTCGCACCTCTCGCGAATGTTTCTGAAAGTCTCTTGAACATATTCGAAAGTCTCTTGAACGTCTTCGAAACCCTCGCGAATGCCTTTGAAAGTCTCCCAAGCATCTTCGAACCCCTCATGAATGTCTTCAAACGTATTATGAATATTGTCAAAGATCTCTTGAATGTCTTCGAAACTCTCTGAACGACTTCAAACCCCTCGTGAATGTCTTTGAAAGTCTCTAAAACATCGTCGAACCCCTCATCGATGTCTTCGAATGTATTATGAATATTGTCAAAGATCTCTTGGATGTCTTCGAAGGTCTCTGAAGGTCTTCGCACCTCTCGTGAATGTCTTTGAAAGTCTCTCAAGCGTCTTCGAACCCCTCATGAATGTCTTCAAACGTATTATGAGTGTCGTCGAAAGTCTTTTGAACGTCTTCGAACCCCTCGTGCATGTCTTTGAAAGTCTCGCTTAAGCTTCTTCGAACCCCTCATGAATGTCTTCAAACGTATCATGAATGTCGTCGAAAGTCTTTTGAACGTCTCTAAAACGTAGTCGAACCCCTCATCGATGTCTTCAAACGTATTATGAATATTGTCAAAGATCTCTTGAATGTCTTCGAAAGTCTCTGAACGTCTTCACACCTCTCGCGAATGTCTCTGAAAGTCTCTTAAGCGTCTTCGAACCCCTCATGAATGTCTTCAAACGTATTATGAGTGTCGTCGAAAGTCTTTTAAACGTCTTCGAACCCTTCGTCAATGTCTTTGAAAGTCTCTCAAGCGTCTTCGAACCCTTCATGAATGTCTTCCAACGTATTATGAATGCTGTCGAAAGTATCTTGAATGTCTTCGAACCCCTCATGAATGTCTTCAAACGTATCATGAAAGTCGTCGAAAGTCTCTTGAACGTCTTCGAAACTCTCGTGAATGCCTTTGAAAGTCTCTCAAGCGTCTTCGAACCCTTCATGAATGTCTTCCAACGTATTATGAATGCTGTCGAAAGTATCTTGAATGTCTTCGAACCCCTCATGAATGTCTTCAAACGTATCATGAAAGTCGTCGAAAGTCTCTTGAACGTCTTCGAAACTCTCGTGAATGCCTTTGAAAGTCTCTCAAGCGTCTTCGAACCCCTCATCGATGTCTTCAAACGTATTATGAATATTGTCAAAGATCTGTTGAATGTTTTCGAAAGTCTCTGAACCAGTGTTGGGCGTTTTTTAAATTGATGATACTCTAATTACAAATTATAAATGTAATTTGTAATAAGTAAAGGAAAGGTGGAAAGGAGCAAGGAAGGGAAGGCAATGGGAGGGGATGAAATACCAAACGAAGCATGGAAGTGGGGGGGAAGGAAGGCGCAAGAGTGGGCGGGGGAGGTGTGCAGGAGGACATGGAGAGGAGAGGGATGGCCGGAGGAATGGAAGGAGGGGTTGATAGTGCCGATTGTCAAGAAAGGAGAGGGGAAGAGCGTGGAGGAGTATAGGGGGGTGACCCTGATGCCCTCCCTATACAAACTGTACGCGGGGATTTTAACGAAGAGACTGGAGGAGGAGGTAGAAACGGGGAGGAAAGTGCCACACAACCAGACGGGCTTTAGGAAGGGGATGGGGACGGTGGACAATATATATGTGTTGAATTATGTGATCGGGCGACAGATAGAGAGGAGAAAGGGGAAGTTAGTGGCAATGTTTGTGGATTTGAAGGCGGCATTTGACTCGGTGGACAGGAAGGTACTGTGGGAGGCGTTGAGGAAAAGAGGGATAAGGAAGGGTTTGAGAGACAGGATAGAGGAAATGTACGGGGAAACGAAGAGCAGGGTAAGGATAGGGGGGGAAGTGGGGGAGAGCTTCTGGACGGAGAGGGGAGTGAGGCAAGGGTGCCCGTTAAGCCCGTTGCTCTTCAACATCCTGACGGCGGACCTGGAAGAGGAATTAGGTAAGGGGGAGTGGGGGGGCGTGAAAGTGGGGGGGGGGGGGGAAATATACTCCTTGGCGTACGCGGACGATATAGTGGTGTTGGCAGAAAGGGAGGAGGAGATGGAGAACCTGATTAAGAGGATGGAAAGATATTTTGAGGGGAAAAAGTTGGAGGTGAATGTGGGGAAGACAAAGATAATGAGGTTTAGGAAAGGAGGTGGGCGCTTTAAGAAGATGGAATGGAAATGGAAGGGGGAAGGGATGGAAGAGGTGAGGGAATTTAAATACTTGGGGTTTGTCTTCCAAAGGAACGGGGGACAGGAAGCACAGGTGAGGGATAGGGTGAGGAAAGCCGGGGGGGTGATGAAGCAGGCTTGGGGCATAGGGAAAAGGCTGTTTGGGAAGGATGTGATAAGAAGGTGGTGGCTGTTCGACACGCTAGTGTGGACGGTGATGGGGTACGGGGCGGAGGTGTGGGGCTGGGAGGAGAGGGAGAAAATGGAGGGAATGCAGGAGAGGTATTTGAGATGGACATTGGGACTGGACTGGAGGACGCCGGGGTACATGGTGAGAGAAGAGACGAAGAGGGTAAAGATAAGGACAAGGGCAGGTAGGAGGACTTGGAATTTTGAGGAAAAGCTGAGGAAGGGGGAGGGGAGCGAACTGGCGAGGAGGTGCAGGGAGGAGATAGGGGAGAGAGAGCGAAGAGGGACAAGAGAGAGGGGAAATGGGAAAGGGGAAGGACAGAATTTAGGAGAGGGGGGGGGCAGAGGGAGGGATGCGTGCAGGACGAGGGAGAGGGGGGATACGAAAGGAAGGAAAGGGAGAGGGGAGAGAAAATAGCGGAATCTAGGTATAACAGATGGTATAGGGAGGTGAGAGTGGAGGGGTTACCAGGATACCTAAAGGCGGGGTGGGAAGAGAGAAGGTACGGAAGAGTAGCCAGGTTCAGGATGGGAAATGAGATAAGGGAAGGGAGGTACTGGGAGACGGAAGAGGAACGGGAGTGTAGGTGCTGTGGGGAAGAGATGGAATCGTGGGAGCACGTGCTGGATAGGTGTGGAGGAGGAGAGGGGGTAGAAAGAGGAATAGGGGAAAGGATAAAGGAAATACTGGACGAAAAGGGAACGGGAGAGGACTGGATGAGGGCCCTGGAGGAAAAAAGGAAAAGAAGAGAAGAGGAGAGGAGGGCGGGAGAGGAGGATATGGATAGGGAATGGAATGAAAGAGGAATGGAATGAAAGGAGGAAACGGAAGTCGGGGAGAGGAGGAGGGGGAGAGAGTCGGCAAGGTGGGAGGAGGAGTTGGAGCGTGGGGAAGGAGAGAGGGGAGAGGCGAGCGTGGCGAGGGGCGAGCGAGGGGGAGGCGGCGGTGGTTTTAGGGATAAAGAGAAGGCGTAGCCTGTAAGAGCCCGGCGGTCTTTGTTAGTTTAAGTTAAGTTAAGTGTAGGATAAGAGCTGTAAACATTGTAAAAATGGAAGTGTAAAGGGACGAGAAATGGAAGTTCTTTGTAACCCTACGGGGATCAAATAAAACACATACATACATAATAAGTAAAAAAAAATGCTAATTACAATTATATTTTGTAATTAGTAAAAAAAAATTGCTTATTACAATGGTATTTTGTAATTAGTAAAAAAAACGCTAATTACAATGTCATTTGTAATTAGAAAAAATTTAGTTACAAATTACTATTATAATTCATGATTATAAAAACTATAAATACAAATTACAAATGTAATTGAGAACGGTTTTTTTTCTAATTACAAATCACAAGTGTAATTAGAGTCGATTTTTTTCCTAATTACAAATGACAAGCGTTATTATAATTAATTTTTCTTCTAATTACAAATCTAATCAGCATCGATTTTTGTTCTTATTACAAATGACAAATGTAATTGGTATTCATTGTTTTTCATAATTAACAAAATTTACATTCCTCAAAATTCAGGAATTCAAAATGGCGGATCGAAATACAAAAATTTACGCTATTCGCACGATAATTGGTATTAGGGGGTGTACGAGGTCGCTGGTTATGAATCCATCCTCAACATCATAAATCCAAAATGGCAGGTCGACGGACCCCGTATGCAGCTCATTGATGCCATATGGCCCACATAGAGTATTTCGTGATTGGTTAGACTTGACTTTCGCAAAATTTGGTACTCAGAGGTTTCCGCAGTCTGCTGATTATGAATTAAAGGTCAAAATTAAAAATAGCGGATCCAAAATGGCGGTTTAACACTGAAAATTGATTCAATTTGACTGAAAATTGGTACTCGGAAATTTTTGAGATTGCTGTTTACAAGCCTGTCCTCAAAATGCGTAAATTGAAAATTGTGGATCGATCATGGTGAACTACAATACAATCATTTACTCTATTCTCACGATAGTCAGTATCAAGGGGTTTTCGAGGTCACTGGTTATGAATCTGCTCTCTAAATACAGAATCAAAAAACAGCAGATCTACCATCGCGTATCAAAATGCAAACATTGACTGGAATCCGTGGAAACTTGGTATTCTGGATCCGCCATTTTGAATTCTCGAATTTTACAGGCAGATTCATAATTATCGACCAGAAAAATCCCTTACTACTAATTGTCATTCGAACCAAGTAAATTCTGGTAATTCACGCGCAATGCTGGACCCACTATTTTACTTATGTATTTTGAAGGCAGATTATTATTCAGTGACCTCCAAAACCCTGTAATACCAATTCCCATGGGAATCGAATACATTATTAGATCATGGTTTGCCATATTAGAGACACTGTTTTGAATGTATGTATCGTGAGTTTGGACTAGTAATCAGCGGCCTCAAAATCCCCCTAGTACCGAGTTTTATCCGATTGTAGTTAATTTTTGCATTTCGTTACGCCATATTGGATCCACCATTTTGAATTTCTTAATTTGTAGGGGAGATTCGTAATAAGCGACCTTGAAAACCCTTTAATACCAATTATTTTGCGAATCGTGTAAATTGTTGTATTTAGGTCTGCCACATTAGATCCACCGTTTTTTTTCTGAATTTGAAAGACAGATTCTTAATCAATGACTTTGATAACCCCGAGAGCCGATTTTTAATAAAATTAAATGAACTTTCATTTTCGATCCTCTATATTTGCCTCACTATTTGGAATTTCTAAATTTTGACCTTGAATTCGTAATCACCGACCAAAAAACCTCATAAGCGCCAGGTTTCATTTAAATTGAACTTTGTCGAGCATATGACAGACACGAATAGTGAAATCCTCTTGCCGCTGAACGGGTCAAGAAGGAAAACGCGCCTGGATAATAAAAATCCTCAAATTCAGCCAATACCAACAAAACTGATAAGACTATTCGAGACCGGGAGGCGACCAAGACCAACGATTGGGCTCGAATTTTTTTCGAGACTCACAATCAGTCTTGACTTGGTTTCGTCTCAAATTTTTGTTTAAGCCAGAACGAAGTCTCATTTTAATGACATTCGTAATTTGTAATCATAAGAAAAATCTATATTATTAACATTTGTAATTTGTAATTGAAAATAAAATCGGTTCTAATTACATTTGTAATTTGTAATTAGAAAGAAAAAAATATTCTAATTACATTTGTAATTTGTAATTAAAATTTGAATTATTTCAAGTTACAATGTAATTAATAATGTTTTATCTTTTTAATTACAAATTATAGGTGTAATTGGTAATTTCAATGTAATTAATTACTCTAAGTAATTAGTGCTGCCCAACACTGCTCTGAACGTCTTCGAAGGTCTCTGAACGTCTTCGCACCTCTCGTGAATGTCTTTGAAAGTCTCTCAAGCGTCTTCGAACCCCTCATGAATGTCTTCAAACGTATAATGAATGTCGTCGAAATTCTCTTGAACGTCTTCGAACGCCTCGTGAATGTCTTTGAAAGTCTCTCAAGCGTCTTGGAACCCCTCATAAATGTCTTCAAACGTATCACGAATGTCGTCGAATGTCTCTTGAACGTCTTCAAACCCCTCGTGAATGTCTTTGAAAGTCTCTAAAACGTCGTCGAACCCCTCATCGATGTCTTCAAACGTATTATGAATATTGTCAAAGATCTTTTGAGTGTCTTCGAAGATCTCTGAACGTCTTCGCACCTCTCGCGAATGTCTCGGAAAGTCTCTTGAACATATTCGAAAGTCTCTTGAACGTCTTCGAAACCCTCGTGAATGCCTTTGAAAGTCTCTCAAGCATCTTCGAACCCCTCAAGAATGTCTTCAAACGTATTATGAATGTCGTCAGAAGTCTCTTGAACGGATTCGAAAGTTTCTTAAACGTCTTCAAACTTCTCGTGAATATCTTTGAAAGTCTCTAAAACATCGTCGAACCCCTCATCGATGTCTTCGAACGTATTATGAATATCGTCAAAGATCTCTTGAATGTCTCACGAACATCTTCAAGCGTCTCATGAACGTCGTAGAAAGTCTCTTGAAACTCTTTGAACCCCTCATGCATGTCTTCAAACGCCTTATGAATGTTTTCGAACGTCTCTTGAATGTTTTCCAACATCTTATATATCTCTTCGGACAAACCCCTCGTGAATGTCTTCGAAAGTCTCTCTTAAGCGTCTTCGAACCCCTCATGAATGTCTTCAAACGTATTATAAATGTCGTCAAATGTCTCTTGAACGAATTCGAAAGTTTTTGAACACCTTCCAACCCCTCGTGAATGTCTTTGAAAGTCTCTTAAACGTCTTCGAACCCCTCATCGATGTCTTCAAACATATTATGAATATCGTCACAGATCTCTTGAACGTCTTCGAACCTCTCATGACTGTCTTTAAACGTTTTCGATAGTCTCTTGAAGGTCTCACGAACACCTTCAAACGTCTCATGACGTCGTAGAAAGTCTTTTGAACTCTTTGAACCCCTCATGCATGTCTTCAAACGCCTTATGAATGTTTTCGAACGTCTCTTGAATGTCTTCGAACGTCTTATGAATGTCTTCGGAAGTCTCTGGAACGTTTCACGCAGAGTACAATCCAATCAGTGGTGGACTTAAAAAAATGGTATAAAATCATACCGATGATTCTCATCCACTTCAGTCAACATGGAGCTTATCGTCGATCTGCAGGGCTTCAAGAGACCCGTCAACGAACTTGTCCTGAAGGAGATGTCCATCGTCAAACTCCATGAGAAGAATGCTCAACCGCTGACGCTCGCCTTCGACGCACCATTTGCATGGGACTTTTTACCGACCAAGTACGAAATGACAAACAAGTGGCTGGAACGCAATTTCCATGGAATTCGATGGGATCACAATGGCATACCATACAATGCAGCTAGAAAGACAATTCGAGAACACTTGCATGGAGCTCCTACCATCTATGCGAAGGGATTCGAGAAATGCGCATGGCTATCAAGATTCACGGATCCCGCGACAAACGTCATCGACTTGGAGACTCTGGACTGTCCATCGCTGCAGAAGCTGCCGAAAATCATAAACTCCAAATGCCCCCATCATCCCTTCAACACGAAATACAACTGCGCCCATGAGAATGTAAAATCGGTGAAAAGCTGGTTGGGCGTATACGAAGCATGAGCGAGGGACTTTTTTGAATGAATAAAACACATTTCGATGAAAATATATGTTATTTGTATTCTTTATTCTACGACGAAAACATCCATCATTTACAATTCGATCAAACATATACATTTTTTACATAGTCAACACTAACTGTTGAAAACGGTGGCAAGACGCTGTGGTGTAAACAGTTCGATGATGGTGTTCCAACGAATTTTTTCCCCCGTCCACCATGTTCAGAAACGACGGAACTCGACACTGTTGTATTTTCCACCAATATACTGCATGCAGAGTTGACCATCGCGTGCTACTTGCAGCATACTCTCGAACATTGCCGGATCTTGGTCGAAGGCCTTCACGAGTCGCGCGGGTACGAAGACAGAGAACTCATCCGCGATGTCTGCGATGTAGCGTTTCCCAAATTTGGTTTGTACGACCCTCATGTCGGAGATTAGTCGTTCCAATTTAACGGAGTTCTGACAGCTTCTTCGTTGGGAGGAATTCTGCCATCTGGTCGACTTTGTTGATAATCGAGAGATCCATTTTCCCCGCACTTTCAAAGTTCTTTTTAGATGTTGATGGTGCAGTGGAATAGTGAAGTCTGAGCTGGTCCATGAAATTGTGCTCCCTCGTAAGCCTCCCACTCAATTTTTCAAACTTCTCCCCTCTTTTCCAATCGTGAAAAACAGGTTCGAACACGTTCGAAGAACCGTGGAGAATTTTCCCCCGACATTTTTTCACGCTCCCGAAAAACAGATTTAAACACGTTCGAAAAACCCCGTACGTGAAGAATTTTCACAGCATTTTTTACGCTCCCGACGTTGAGGTGGAGGGCTATCGATGTGATTTTTCATCTGCGGCGTATTATAATGCTCCAAGCATGGAAGATATGATATCACTTCACTGTCGTTCCGATGATGTTCTGGCAAACGATCCCACAATAGGCCAACATATTTACCCCAATATTTCAAGAGCAAGACCTTTGGAACTTGTTCGAGCTCGTTTTTGGTCAAGTCCAGGGCGTGCTTGGCTGGATGCACTGCGTACATACTCGCACATGCGAACATCTTGACGTTATATTTTGGAATGGAGAGTGCGACTTTTCAAGAGTGCAACTGCGCTCAAGTGGTCCATCCGCAGTCACAGCCTATAATCTGTACAGATTATAGTTTTTTCCGAGGAACCTGTCAGGACCTGTCTCGAGTGTCGGCGAGCTTGGAGACGAGGCGGATGCAATAGACATTGTCTTTCGGAATGTAACCGGCTGCATGTCATAAATATTGGGCTTTGAAAGGCCGCCCTTCACACACACAACACTCTTCGACGGCGGCTTCCCCCTCCCGCCAGTCGCTCCACGGACCACATGGTCCCCCAAAGAGGCCCCCTCTGTGCCGTCACACGCGCCCGGCGAACCCCCCCCCCCCCTCCGCCGTACTCCCGCCCCCCCCCCCCAGACACCGCCCCTGGACTCTCCCCCCTGCGACGCCGGCTCCCCCTCCCGCCAGGCGCTTCACGGACCACATGCTCCTCTATGACGTCACACGCGCCCCGGTGACCTCCCCTCGACCGTAGCGCCACCTTGGCTTCCCTACTCTTGACACACCACCTCCCCTTGAGCCAGAACCGCTACAGCTACTCTACTCTCCATGGATGACGCTTCATCATTCGATCTCTCTCACGCATAGCTAATTTCAAGCTGTCGCTCCAGTTTCGGGAAGCCACAAAGTGGCTTCCGCTCCTCGAATTTGTGGGCACTTTTCCCATACCCCTTCCATTGGAATTCGGACTCCTTCACGTATTTTCCATGGCAGGAGGCTGGCACCGCCTATCCCTTACCATATATAAAAATGCTACGCTTTTCGACCGCTTTTTTTTTAGTTCTACCTCTCCCCGTGGTGCTGGTATGTCACTGGCGATATTTTTATTGCACAGGCGCGAGGCCCGCACGGCGTACTTAACCACCCCGACCCCGAATACGACTATTTTGACATTTGGAGTTTAAGTCGCGGGGCGCGATTGATGAAATTACTGAAATTACTTATACTCGTGTGCTAATGCCGTGTGTTGTGTACGGCTGTACCTCAAGGTACCTGCATAATCCTGAAAAGTGCATTTTTCACCGTACTAGTCGATCATCGCCTTTGATGCTATAGAAAGTCTTCGAATTATATGTGTGCGTGTGAGTGATTCAGTACAGGTTGTGCATCCGGCAACTACAGATTCTGGACTATCCCAGGTAGCAATTTTCAAAAAGTTGTCCAAAAGTCGGCTAAAAGGGTGCCAAATGTCCGCCCGGAAGTTACCTTAAAGTCAACAACCATCCAAAAAGATAACTGTTGGACACATGATAACTTATAGGTAACTTCCAAGCGGACATTTGGTACCCATTTAGACAACTCATAGACAACTATTTTGAAATTGCTACCTGGGATGTTCGGGGCGAAGCTACTTAGCCGATTTTTTAAATTCTCAATAGCTTTTAAATGGGAAGTAATACCCAGGTAGCAAAATGTTATCTATACGGCATCCGAAAGATATTGCGAAACGGATACGGATAACTGTTTGGTTGTCCAAAATGATGCCGTTTTGTATTACAAAACATATCACTTATGTCCGCTTGGCAGATAACTTATTTGCGTCCGATTGTTAACTATACGGCAACTTTTAATGGTTAACAAAGTGTCGAAAAAAGGTAAACTCTTTTCGGTTGTCGGTACGTTAGCGCCAAGTGATCAAATCGATATATCTTAAGGATATCTTTTTAAAGGCAAAAAATTCCAAGATACCACTGCCATCTAAAAGTCGTCCACTAGGCATCCGAATGAGGTTAACAAAACGACATCTAAACGGTATCGAAGAGTACTAACGAAAAGATATCGATTTATTGGCGATATATATGTATAACAATATCCTATCCATTCCTTTATAAAAATTAACCTATTAATAGTCTAGAATATTTAATATGGCTCAATAATCTAGACTGTTAATAAGTTAATTTTTATCATGAAGAAATTGATAAGATATTGTTATGTCGGTTTCGAAGTGGGCTAGGTCATTATAAATAAAACATCGATTAATTCATTATAAGTGAAATGTAATTTAATATTACAAAAACGGTACAATCGTTATTAGACTTCTCTCCCGTTGCAGTCACGTCTTTTGGTGGTTGCCATGCTCCAAGCGATCCCGTGGATAACCTCAAAAGCAGACATACGCTTTTAGAATAAAAAGATAGTCCATTAAACTCATATATGTACTCACAGAGGTGAAAAGAATGGTAGGATAAAAGGCACTCACGTATATATCTTTCAGCACCTTTATTTTTTCAACTACCCAGGTAGCAATTTCAAAATAGTTGTCTATTAGTTGTCCAAATGGGTACCAAATGTCTGCTTGGAAGTTACCTATAAGTTATCATGTGTCCAACAGTTATCTTTTTGGATGGTTGTTGACTTCAAGATAACTTCCGGGCGGACATTTGGCCCCCTTTTCGCCGACTTTTGGACAACTTTTTGAAAATTGCTACCTGGGTACTTGTTGTTGAGCCCAATTTTTTTCCGGTGAAATGAAATATGACACGCTACATTCGCACTATGATAAAAGTGATCCGTTGGATGTGATCTTCAGGACATTTGGATGACTTTTTACTATTTCCCGCCAATACCAAATATCTTAAAAGACAGCATATTACCGATATCTGAAAAATGTCATGAAAAATACCTCTTATGTAATTCGTCTTTATGATATCCTTTGGATAACGTTGAATTAAATACAATAGATAACAGTAAATAGATATCTTTTTGATAACTTTAAAAAGTTACCAATTGGATAACATTTTGGGATACCCTTTAGACATCCGTTTTCATTGCCGAAAGATATCCTAAAAAAGATAACTTTACGGCAGCATTATACGGGATGTCATTTGAAAGATGTCGAATAGTTATCTTACCATTTATGTTGCCTGGGTAGAATTCTGGAATTCTAGGCCAATCAGAATCGCCGTTTCAGACACGTTAGGAGACGCCTCAGTGCCGGGTCATCAGGGCTCCGATTCTAAACATTTGAAAAAGTGTTTGAGTTAAGGGGTTACCCTCACTTGCGATTTTGAAAAAATCGATTTTTTTTATTGCATTTTTTTGAAGTATAAGTATCCGGGCCCATGCTTCTGTATGGGCCCGGAATAGACGACTCTATGTAAGTTTACAAAAAAAAATATTTTCTTCGTGTAAACTGAAATTGAAACTTTAAACGCGTTTTTCTCAAAATGGCATTTCTGAAGTCGGTGACCAAGATTACTCGAACACTAATGAACCGATCTTCTTGAAATTTTGCAGTCTTATTTAATACATAAAAATGTAGTCTTTAATCGTTCGATTTTTTTTTTGAAAAAAATGGCCGTTTTATTGCCAAAAAACAGCCGTTTTTTTCGTTAAAATCGAACCATTAAGTTTGTCCGCCATTTTGTGAAAAATGAATATTTTTTAAAATCCTTCGATTAAAGACTAGTTTATACTTATATTTGACTAAATCCATCCGCATTTTTTTTCAGATGATCCACTTCGCCGCAATGTTGGTCACCGCAAACCGTGTATATAAAAACATTATTTCATTGACGGCCATTTGCCACTAAACAATGTAATATTTTTCAATAAAAAAATTACTGAAAGTTCTTCAAGATGTGTTCTTTAAGATGGTATATTGATCGATTAAAAAAGTTTTGTAGTTTTCTTTTAAAAAAATTCATGAAAAAGGCCTTTTTTTGCGCTACAAGTGGGGGTAACGCCTTAAGTAGTATAACAGGACCGGTTCTAACTCTGGGATCTCAGGGGGGAGCGGGGCGGGGGCTCCAGCGCGGGGGACCGACGGTAGACGTCACGCGGCTGGGAGGGGGAAGGCGTCGCAGAGAGGGGGTCTAGCGCGAGATAGCCGAGAGTGGGGGCGTGATGATTCGCGACGCGGAGCGATAAGGGGGTTGGCGCGGGGCCGTTGACACCATAGGGCGGTGGGTAAATGTTGAAAACTCATAAAATCATGTGATTTTTTATAATCATTAAAATTATTTACATATTATCGATGCAGGCGGAGCGTTTTTATTACGTCACTGGAAGTCCGTACAAAGAACAATTTATATATGCGTGTGCACGTGTGTGTGTGTGTGTGTGTGTGTGAGAGAGAGAGAGAGAGAGAGAGAGAGAGAGAGAGAATGAGTGGCTAGAATTTTTTTCGATAATATAAAAAACTGCAGTTGCCATATGAAGGGCAGCCTTTCAAACTGCCATAAAATGCCTTATTTATTATCTGCTGCTGCGGCTATGCGAGGAGTCATTGTTCCAAAAAAAAAAACAAATTTTAATCCCATCGAGATTTTGGTTTCATTCCGAAATATAACGTCAAGATGTTCACATGTGCGAGTATGTATGCAGTGCATCCGGTCAAACACCCCCTGGACTTGACCAAAAACGAGCTCGAACAAGTTCCAAAGGTCTTGCTCTTAAAATATTGGGGTCATTATATTGGTTTACTGTGGGATCGTTTGCCAGAACATCATCGCAACGACAGTGAAGAGATATCATATCTTCCATGCATGGAGCATTATAATACGCCACAGATGAAAGATCACATTGATGGCCCCCCACCTCAACGTCGACACTGTGAGAAATGTCATGAGGTGGGAAACTTTCTACGTGGGAGGAGGACCGGGTTCCACGAACGTGTTTGACCCCGTTTTTCATTATTGGAAAAGTGGGGAGAAGTTTGAAAATTTGAGCGGTGGGGTTACAAAACGAGGGAGCTAATAATTTCATGGACCAAGCTCAGACGGCACTATTCCTCCGCCACATCAACATCTTCAAATGTAACTTTGAAAATTTTTTGAAAAGAGAAAAGTGTGGAAAATGGATTTCACGAGTATCAACAAAGTCAGCCGAATGGCGGAATTCCTTCCAACGACGAAGCTGTCAGAACTCATCGTTCACTCGGAGCATCCAATCTCCGACATGAGGGCCGTCCAAACCAAGTTCGGGAAACGCTACATCGCTGACATCGTGAATGCGTTCACTGTCTTCTTACCAGCGCGACTTGTGAAGGCCTTCGACGAAGATTTGGGAACGTTCGAGCGTATGCGGCAAGAGGCACGCGATCATCATCTCTTCATGAGGTACATGGATGGAAAATATAACAGCGTCGAGTTCTATCGACTGTGAGCACACCATGGTGGAAAAGACAAAATTCGTTGGAACACCATCGTCGAACGGCTGTGCGCATCATCGAGATTATGCTGTAACTGGCGCGCCATGGTCAACTCTACATGCAGTTGCGGAAAATACAGCAGCGTCAAGTTCCAGCGCCTCTGAGCATGGTGGAAAAGACAAAATTCGTTGGGGCAGCATCGTTGAGTGCAACAGCCGTCCGCATCACAGTCGCCTCGCCATCGCTTTTGACGTTTTTAGTGTTGAATATGTAAAAATGTATTTTAAAAAAAAACTGTATTATTGAAATGTATGAGAAAGAGAAATTCAAACTATTTTCGTCGTTGAATAAATGAAGAACACAAATGATATATATTTTCATCGAAATGTTTTTTTATTCATTTAAAAAAAATCCCTCGCTCACACAACGCTTCGTATACACTTAACCAGCTTTTCAGCGATTTTACATTCACATGGGCGCAGTTGTATTTCGTGTTGAAGGAATGGTGCCGGCATTTGGAGTTTGTGATTTTCGGCAACTTCTGCAGCGATGGACAGTCCAGAGTCTCCAAGTCGATGACCTTTGTTGCGGGATCCGTGAATCTTGATAGCCATGAGCATTTCTCGAAACCCTTCGCATAGATGGTTGGAGCTCCTTGCAAGATTTCTCGAATTGTCTTTCTAGCTGCCTCGTATGGTGTGCCGCTGTGATCCCATCGTATTCCATGGAAATTGCGTTCCAGCCACTTGTTTGTCATTTTGTACTTGGCCGGTAAAGAGTCCCATGCAAATCGTGCGTCGAAGGCGAGCGTCAGCGGTTTAGCATTCTTGTCGTGGAGTTTGACGATGGACATCTCCTTTAGGACAAATTTCTTGATGGGTCTCTTAAAGCCCTGCACATCAATGATAAGCTCCATGTTGACTGACGTGGACGCGAATCATCGGCATGATTTTATACTAATTTTTTCACCCCACCACTAATTGGATTGTACTCGACAATACGATCATGGAGGATCATGCAGTATGCTGAGATTTGGGGTGGAATATTGTTTTTCAATTCGAACTCAAGACACACGTCCACAGGACCGGACTTGAGAGAATCGTTTTGCTTTGAGCAGTCAATGACAACGAAGGGGGCTTTTTCTAAAAATTCCATCCTACTCAGCCATGGTTCAGCCTCTTTGTTGTAATAGGTCGGCTGAAAGTTTGCATACATCTCGTAGAGTAGAGCATATTGATTTTGATCAATGTTCAAATTCAAATTTCCATCTGGATAACATTGCGAGTTGAGGTATAGTTTGACATTGCTCAGGTTACAATGATCAAAGTGGCTCGCATTGTGTTGTTTCTTATTTTTCCGTTCGGTCTGCAGCGCCAGTATGACATATCGTGGCTTTTCCAGCTGATTCGAGGTTTTCACAGACCACACGTGCTTGGAGGTGGCAGGCAGCAATGGACATTCATACAGTTCCCATGTACGAAAACTCATGGAAATTGGTGCGTCTTTGGCGAGAAACTTTAACAGTTGAATTTTTCGCTGATCTGAGACTGTGACATACGGTACGAGCCATTCTATTTTATGCAATGCGAGTTTGTAGTCTTCGGGCGCTGTTTGTACAATGGCATTGTCATCGGTCTTTGATCTTGTGAGAATCAACTCGTGCTTGGCATTTACGACAATTTTCCGATAATCTTCAGCAAATTCGAGGAGCATGCTGAGCGGTATATACACATCAAAGTTTCCCGATACGTCTACAATCTGCTTGGTCTCTTCGACATCGAGCCATCCCGTGTTCTCGAGCATAGAACTTTTGGCCGGTGAGAGAGATGAATATCCCTTAATTACACTCGTAATACCGACATTCTTATTACGATCAATTTCTATGGCATTCAATTCATATCGCACTTCCTCAAACAAATGACAAATGGCATTTTTGACGAGACTTGTAGCAGTGGTTGGCGCCCCATCACGCTTGGATAATTTCCCACATATGTGTAGGGAACTCTTGCTTGGCAGGATAGAGGGGTCTTGATGTTGGATGGCAATACGGATTTCATCGCTGTCATTGAAGGTTGAAGATGCATATGGCTGGTGAGCATGAATCTCACAATAGATGATCGATTCATCAAAGACCACGGGCGTTTGAATGTTTACAATTTCTTCTTCCATTTCACGCAACAAATTCTTCAAGAGTAGCACGTTTTGAGGTGTTAGCGCTTTTGGCACCGACCGACGACTGATTGTTTTTATTCATGACCGTTTATTGTTATTGGAGGATCTATTGAAAACTATATCCATCACGACTTTATATGCAGGCGTATAGTGATTACTTCACCGCGGAAATTTACCAAATCACCGTCCTGGTCCACTATGCGAAGCTGTATGGCATCAATCGTTCGGCTCGTGATTGGCAGATAAATAACGTGTGAAGGAACTTCAATGATCTTATAGCTCGGTGGCACAGATGGAAAAAATTCGTGAATTGTGTGTACTTTTTGTCCGTTAATATAGGCTCCAGCGGTAATATTGCACTCAATGCGTAGGGCGTTCACTTTGAGAATGGCTACAAGAAGGTCAGATTCGAGTCTTTTATTGGCTTCCAATTTGCGTGCGGTGAAGCCTAGAAGATGGCCAATAGAATCTTTCGGCTTAAAATTGACATCATGATCACACTCGATCTCACTGCGTAGCGTATTATTATTCGGTTTAATACTGATTTTGATGTTTTTACGCGTGAGCTCTGCTTGAACAAACGCCTCAATATCCTCTATTTCATAGCTACCTGTAGGTATCGTCAACACCTCATCTCCCACGTAAAGTTTATCATGGTCAACGTCGATATTTGGAATAGAGTTGAAGGTTAACAATTCAACGAGACCGAGGGTATAACTTTTGTGTGGCGAGAGTTCGATGGGGAGGAAGTACTGCGCCTCGAGTATGGACGATGAGCCAGATATGGTCAAGGTTAAGCTATCACCTATGGTGCTGGTAAATTGACAACTGAATTCTCCACGTCGTTTCCTACCTATATATAGTGTATATTTGTCTTTGTGCTGCAATTGTCGAGAAAGAAACTTCAGACACAAATGTCCACATTCAATCGTATCATATTCCTGATATCCCTTATAATTATAATTAACGCTACCAACACGAAAATATCTCATGAGTTCGGATGGTGATGGAAGATTGCCGAAACTATCAAAGTACACGACTTTCCATCCAGTCTTTTTGTAAGCGACCCAGTGTGTTCCAGGACCGACATTTTCATCCAAATTTACAATTGCTGCTTCACATTTCAGGGGTCCGCTCGCTGGTAATGTATCGCGCATGTAAACCCCACGGAAATATGGAATCTTGAGGACTTCGCATATTTAAGAAGGTCGATGTCGGTGAGGGGTCGGTGAGGTAGCGTTACTTCTAGTTTTTTGGCTTGATATGAAGACCCAATCCCTGCTTATATGGTTTCAGATGTAAGCCCTTGCCCAATGCAATTGCTTCAATTGTTCGATTATGGCGCTTACTCTCATCCAATTCACGTTTAGCTGCTTGAGCAGCATTTACAGCTTTAGCTAATCTAGCCGCACTGCCTGAAAAAGCACCAGCAGCGCTAAGATCCGCAAAAATGGGCACGAGGAACGGTAATAAACCACCAATTTTATGAGGTACAGGTAGAACCCGAGGTGTGCACACTTTGCCACCTTGTGTCTTTACAGCTGCACGAGCACCCTTTAGAGCTGATTTAATAATCTTTTGTTAAGATCAAATGTCGCGCTTCAAGATTATCCGGATTTTTCGAATATGCAATATCGTGTTGTTTGCATGCCGTATCCAATGGATTAATACCCGGATCATCACGGGCAAGCCGCTTGGTCAACTTCGTGCCTGGTCCGCAATACTGATACCCGGGCAGATGTAGTTCACCGGGGAGTTTGTTGATTAGGCGGTTGACGAAACCTTTACCACACTTGCCATGCACAATCATGTCTAAAGACAATACGCGACTGATGGATAATCCCTATAAGAATACTATTTATATGATTTTGCCGTTAGCCGTATGCGAGATGACGCCCAACAAGCAAACTATCGGAGGCGGGCTTCCCGTGATAAATTTCGATGAATTAGTCGAAGATGCTGGAGTGAAAAAGCGGCAAAAACGTCATGGAAATTTATTGCCGGATAGCATACGTGCACTGTTTTGTGGTCCATCGAATTATGGGAAAACCAACGCTCTGCTCACTCTTATCATCCATCCCAATGGTTTGAGATTTGAGAACATTTACTTGTATTCCAAATCGCTGAAGCAGCCAAAGTATAAGTTGCTCGAACGGTTGCTCAAACCTGTGAGTGGAGTTGCGTATCATCCGTTCAACGCGCATGAACAAGTGATAGCACCAAGTGAGGCACAATCCAACTCTATATTCATCTTTGATAATATAGCGTGTGAACAACAGGATAATGTTAGAGCCTTCTTTTCCATGGGAAGACACGAGATTGTTGACAGTTTTTATCTTTGTCAGATGTACACCCGTATCCCCAAACATCTCGTGAGAGATAATGCAAATTTCGTGCTGCTTTTCAAGCAGGACGATATGAACCTCAAACACGTCTACAACGATCATGTTAATATGGATATGACTTATACGTGCTTTAAAAACATGTGCATGAAATGCTGGAATTCCGACAAGTATGCATTGATCACGATTGACAAGGATAGCGGTATTAATGAGGGTCGATATAGACAAGGTTTTGATTACTTTCTGACCATTGATAAATGATTCATCGCTGGTGGTTGAAGAGACAGTATTGTGCATACCTTGACAGTGACAACATGAAGACCGAACAACTTTTGCGTGAAAAAGATGTATTGTGTGAAATTGCCAAGGCGAGCAATGCAATCCGACGAAAGCATCGAATGATGAAAATGGGAAAAGATATCGATGAGCAGAGAATGCAAGATGTCTTTAAGCCTATAGTGAGACCACTGGAGAAATTGGTGTCGGATAAAAACGGCGAGGTAGCGAAGAAGGAAATTAAGGATGAAAAAGTGAGTGATAATGCTGAAGAAGGAGATGCGATAAATAGTGTGAAAAATCAATTGAAGAATGAGACACAAGATTCCTTCAAGAGCGAAACACAAGATTCTTTCAAATTGATATATGAGGATGATGATGACTCGCAGAATGTTGATGAATTAATCGGTGAATATCTCCTATTATTACGAACAAATAGAAAGGCAGGCTTGGATGTATTATATGGTGTACGGAATCTCGCAAAAAACAAATTAATGATTGGCAATTCTCCGATAATTTTCGAGTCTCAACATATTCGTGATGTGAATTATCCGAAAACTATTGGATTAACGGAGCTGTTGTTTAAAAAAGTGCCCAATGTCGAAACTCTCACACCGGACGATTTGAAAAACTATGAAAAGATTGTCATCTCGACAAATGCGCACAAAAATTTTTACAAGCCTAATGAGGCTATACGACGTAATACCTGCCATAAATTCAACACTTCTATCGCAAATATAGTCGATCATCATGTAGGAAAGGGTATGCCAAAGTATAAGCTAGCCAGAAAAAAACACCCAATTGGACTATATTTATTGGGATAATCCAAATGAGCTAGTAGATCGTCTTCGGTTACTTCTGGCATCGCAAGCAACCGGAAATTCTGCGCATTCGAATGAAATCATATCGATTATCGAGGAATTGCGTGAAGCAGAGATAATTTATTAACTCAGCATCGGAGAATTCATGCATTCTCAACATGAGTGTCGATGTGTTTGGACGCCAATTAAATAAGAGTGTGCTCCTCAGTAAGCAAGGTCCTCCGGGCCGACCTGGGATTGGGGTTAGAACGACCGCAGATGGCCATTATGACTTGGGGCAGAAACGATTGTGTAACGTCGCTAATCCGGAAGGACAAGACGACGCCATCACTCTAAGTGCTTTACATAAAAAACCTCGAAATATCATAAGAACATACGCAAAGAAATGAATGAGAGTAATCAGTTATTGGTTAATGGACTTGAAGCTACGATGAGAGACATTGCAAAAACACTCGAGGCCGATGTCAAAACTCTACAAGATTTGGTGATTCGTAATTCACGCACCATTGCTGCACTGGATGCGCAACTGAGTGGACTAGAAAATGAACGAGAAAAAGAGCGCTCTCGTGCTGGAGCTACATAGGCCTGCTCGACGAAATTATCCTCGTCGACATGTGGACATCCGTGGTTTGGACGAAACCTGGCAAGCTGATCTCGTCGATATGTCATCATACGCGCGTGAAAACTCCAAACATAAATTTCTCCTCACCGTCATCGATACTTTCTCAAAATTCGCCTGGGCCGCACCAATGTTGAGTAAGAATGGCAGAGATACAGCAGCCGCAATGAAGTCGATAATCGATAAGGGAGGACGGACACCGCAGAACTTGCATGTCGATCATGGAAAAGAATTTTATAATTCCACTTTCAAGTCTCTAATGGAAAAGCACAATATTAACATGTATTCAACGTATAGTAATTTAAAAGCATCCATTTGCGAGCGTTTTAATCGTACACTGAAAAACAAAATGTGAAAGCAATTTAGCCTTCGTGGTAATTTTAAGTGGATCGATATTCTTGATAATTTAATTGTCGAGTATAATGACTCTGTACATCGTACAATTAGAATGAAGCCAAGGAATGTCAATGTCGGTAACGAGAAGAAAATATTGCGACAAGTTTTTATCAAGACTCAACCTCCAATGAAGAAGCCACCAAAATTCAAAATTGGCGATAACGTGAGAATCAGCAAATTTAAGAGTGTATTTGAAAAGGGTTACACACTAAACTGGACAACGGAAATATTTACAATATATAGCGTAAAAAACACACGCCCTGTAATGTATAGCCTGAAAGACCATACGGATAAACCTATTGCAGGTGGTTTCTACGAGCAAGAGCTTCTAAAAGTTAAATATCCCGATATCTATCTCGTGGAAAAAGTACTGAAGAAACGTGGCAATCGAATGTTTGTAAAATGGTTGAGTTTCGACAATACCCACAATAGTTGGATAAATACATCTGATTTGTAGTGAACAATAAAAAATCTTTTTTTTTTATTTATGATTCCTTCCTCTCTACCGAAAGCCCCAATAAGTGGCGGTCAAGTGCCGTCTCCATCTCCGCACGTGCTGCAAAGGATGAAGAGTCCGTCTTCCCCGACATCGCATCATGTGTCCCTTGGGTAGCTCTTTTTTTTGCTCCTCGTATTTGAATCTTTTTTCCCCTGGAAAAATGCGTCACGACGATATGGAGGAAAATAGTTTGAATGAATATATGGATTACAAAGGATAATGTTTTTTTCTTCTTTATTTTCTACCAGTTGAAGAATATACAAAAGATATTGCGATGTTATAGAATATAGCGGTGTTAAAATGGTATTCTGTAATGTCCCCATGGTAAAGTGTTTGTGCTATTGGGTATGATATATCGCTTATCATCGTGTGGGCTAAGAGCAATTTTTCTTTCGCGAATAGTGCAATGTGGATCTTATACACGTTTGGCTCCGACACACTTCAATCTCCTCATTTAAACACTCCATATAATCATCAAAAGTTATTGTTCTTGCGACAACGCCACTCTTTACACCTTTAACTTTTTTGGTATCCTTTTTACCATCTACTCTTAACGCATACATTTTTGACCGAAGTCCAACAAATTCAGTCATTATAGCACCGTTGTTTTCATCCTTCATAAGACCTGGTACTTTCTTATTTACTAAGGGAATATCGAAAACATTATCGATGGGATAATCACTCGTGTCGAACCGGACAATAGTTTGCTTCATACCTTCATATACATCTTCGCACTCAATGTGGTAGATAAGGCTATCGGTATCGGTGTACATTATCTTACATTTTTCACGATACAGCGGAGCCATATGATCATAGTGGAACTCGTACAAACACGTTTTCGATATATCGAGTATGCACATACCGACATATATTGGTTTGTAGAATTTCACTTCAAGTTTACGCAATTCAACAGCAATCAAGTTTTCAGAAAAGATGCTCCTATTGTGAAAGTTGGGCTTCGCAATCATCGCCTCGGCACCATATCCCCCCTCCCATTTTGTCAACAGTTTCACGTCAACGTGATTTCGAACGTTTTCCATTGTTTTGCCAAATACCGCATTATTCATCAGCTTATATAAATTTTTTTCAAAATCATTTTTCGCCATGGTTCTGAATTGCGTGTTTAGCTCGATGTAAGACCGTAACCATGGAGATTGTTGAAATTGCAATATTCGATGGATTTTTGTTATAGTGCAAAGTTGCGAGCAACTTGTCTTGCCGCTTACCGGGTGGTTTTCCACGCGTTGGACAAAACGGAAGATCGCTATGTGCATCGTGTAAATTTTGTGGATAATCTAAGTCTACCTCGAGAATGTAGCCCGTAGGCGAATCGTTTGAGATTGATGATACATCAAAATTTGACAGGTCGTTGACCCACTTGAAATTTGCATAAGGCGAAAATTGACACATTGCCCAGCCGTACAAATTGTTTACATCGAAATACATGAGATACGATGAAGCTTTCGACGGATCGTGTGACTCCATATATTTGTTATTCGCGTTAGCATATCTGTTCGAACATTGACTTAGTCCGCCACGTATGCCACGTTCGATAAACATGACCGTGTCAATGTCAGTGAGCAATTCGAATGTAATACTCGTATGCTTCAACATTGCGTCCCATGTATACCCGGGGAGTGAATAGTAATATGCCGGGTCAAGTCCATAGCTCTCAATACAGCTATCACGGAAATTTTCAAATATGTCAGCTAATAACAGGACATCCGTTTTCAAATATAGATCGCTATATTTGCCTAACGTTTGAACAGAAAATTCCTTCCAGACATTTTCCGCGTGTGTATAGTCGCTCTCGCTTACAGTGCCACCACTCAATGAACTGTAAAATGAGTCAATTGGCGGTAGACACGTTTCTTGCAGCCTACTGACGTCATCCACATATTCATATGGGAAAACACCTTTGCGTGTCAATAAATCGAATTGTTGATTGTTAGTGAATGGGATTCGACCAGCGCCTACGTGGCAGCTACCCGCACGACGCGGCAGTGAGCGCCCGAGTCAGGCGACCCGGCCGACGTGCCCAAGTTTCTCACACGCGGCGCGATACACGAGGATCTATTTATAGCGGCGCCGCGACTCACTCGACAGCTGAACTCTCCGGACCAGATTCGCTCTAGATCACTGCCTTACAAGCAGGTCCTTGCACGAGAGCAGACGCTCACCTTTGCCTAGCGGCGGTAAAGCTATCTCGGGGAGCACTCGTTGCCTACCCACTCCGGACAACCTACGCTGCCGTGAAAGACGCTGGACATCTCCACGCTGGACCGTCGTGCCCACGCCGCACTCACCGCCGCCGACGCCCTCCGAGTCAGTCGCTAGCCGCGCTAACGGCCACAGCCTGCCAGACCAGCGGCCAGTCGAGCAACGAGTGGGAGCCCTCCGAGTCAGTCGTTAGCCGCTTGCTAACGGCCACAGCCTGCCAGACCAGCGACCAGTCGTGCAGCGAGTGGGAGTCCTCCGAGTCAGTCGTTAGCCACTTACTAACGGCCACAGCCTGCCAGACCAGCGACCAGTCGTGCAGCGAGTGGGAGTCCTCCGAGTCAGTCGTTAGCCGCTTGCTAAGGACCACAGCCTGCCAGATCAGCGACCAGTCGAGCAGCGAGTGGGAGCCCTCCGAGTAAGTCGTTAGCCGCTCGCTAACGGCCACAGCCAGCCAGGCTGTCCTGCAGCCAACAGGTCCACCCGAGGTGCCAACGCCGCCGACAATGCCGCCGACAACGCCGGAGAGAGCCTCTACCACTACCAACACGGGGGACTCCTATACCCCGCCTCTGCCTAGCCCAGGGCAACGGACGTCAACGAAACCCAGCCTAGTCTGGCGTCCGAAAATAAACTCACACTGCGTATTAACATAGTGTGTTAACATGTAAGGAAGAGAGAAAATTAAACGAAAATAACGAAACTCGTCTCCACCATCATTTAAGCGGAATCGGCCTAGCGAACGACGGCCCAACCCTTAGCCACGAAACTCTCCACGAGCGCAATTCGAAACAGTTAGCAATTGCAGATTTCAAAATTTTTAGTTTATCCTTGGTAAGAAATGATGCTAATTTATCGAGAGAAGTATTGAGAAATCTGTACGAATCGATAAATCGCAATTTGATGTCATTTCGCGTATCATTCGTGAGTTTCACATTTTTCGTCAATGAAATATACTTTTCTTTTGTTATGGGAAGTACTTCGACACTCCCTTCAAACGCTGTAGCTACTTCCTTAATAATGAAATGCGCATCATATCCGGATAAATTGTGAAATACGATGGGGATGAAAAAGGATTGCTGAAAGTTCAAATTGCAGTTCGAATGCGCGGGGCCTCGATAAAGCCGAGTCAAATGACAATGATCTCTAACACGTGTATCGCCTTGCGTAAATGTTTTCTCACATATGTGGCAGTGCGTAGCGCGGCGGAATTCTGCCCATTCCTCGCGTGTCAAATGTATCATGGGGACATTAGTACATAAAATGGTTTTCACGCGAATAGCTAAACTTTTCAGTTCTTTAACGAACCAGGAAATGCAATTATCACTGCGAGCCGACTGATATGTGGATAGGGAGTTGTCATATGAACAATGCACGTAATACGCAGCACTGAATACTTGGTGATGTTGATACCTATTTGGATCGTCGGTTTTCGACAAGACACACTCAAGGTCTGCGTATACAACGAAGGGGAGACGCTGCTTCCGATCAAAGTTGTTGAAAGTGAGCCACTTGTCCTCTTCGCGTGGCAACTGAATGGCATATTCGTTCAGCTTTCCACAATTCGTTGTGTGTGACTCTAGTTTCACATTCGAACTGAAGTAATGCAAGCACCTGTGCAAAGAGATTTAATTGTTTTTATTCGACCGATTTTTTTCAAATATATAAGTATGTCGCATATTTGATTGTATTGTAGGTTTACATACCGATCGCAGATATATTTTCGATGGTCCAACATGCTAAGTTGCGAGCTCACCAGCCTGGATAAATTTTTAATCCACGCAAAATGTTCAACATTGGTGTCTGATGGATCTTGAAGGTACAGCAAATTTATATGCTTATCCCTTTTGTGCTCAGTAATGCGTATTGGAAGGGTTTTCTTCTTCTCGACGGTATACACATTAATTGATAAATTATTCTGTCGTTCGAATTTTTTAATTTTTTCTAGAGTCACGGGGAAGGCAATACCCTACAGATTTAAAACCGTCGAAAAATGTGGATATGAAGATTCACGATCACTGTTACGTTCGGCGGGGTATCGAGTCGCGACCATGGACCACGCAAAGCATGCATTGTCATTGGACTTTATATTTACTACTGCACGCTTTGTCATTACTTCCCGTGGCAATTTAAGGTGGTAACCGGCACGCATTGGATTATATTTATTCACACTTATAGTTAAGTTTAGAATTTTTAACAAGGTCCAGCCACTATCGCGTTCTTGAAATTTGTCAAGGGATGCTAGAGTGGGTTCGACAACGCGTTGTTCATACCACTCATCTAAATAAGATGTTTGAAAAAGTTCAAAGTTTTTTGTATTGACACTTTTGTTCGCGTGCTTATCACCTGCCACAAACTCACCATTGAACGTGGTATTAACCTTTACACTAAAATGTTGTTCAACAATGTTTTTCACATGTAAAAACACTATGTCTTGGGCATCTTGACGAAATTGACGTGGTTCAATATGGTTGTGGTTAATTACTGAACCAGTCAGTATACGACTTTCGAATGCCGTCTCAATGTTGCGCCAAATCAAACCATTTCCTCGCGCACTACATCCGGCCCCCCTCATGAACAAAACATTGACGTATCGAATTTTTCAAACTTTCAAGTCATGCTATCTGAGCGATTAATGATTGGCGATTACCAATTGTCAATCGCGGACGTTTATTTCGACTTTGGTTCTCCAACGATTCAATAATTCACTGTATTGTTGCTCCCACACATTGTACTCTTCCACCGAATTTATGAGTATAGCTTGTTCTCGTAGTCTTTGTTCTAACACGATGCTACACATATTTATAAGTTTGAAAAAATTGTTGAAGTAAGAAACGATGTTGGTTTGTTGACTGCTCCATTCAAAGTGTTAAAACTTCCGAGCAGCAGCAATCACAACGTTCCACAATTCAAAGAAAAAATTATTTCCCCTCTTTATCATTATATTAGAAGTCTAACAGCCTCCCCTCTCAGGCTTTTTTAATGCCATCATTCGTATAGAATCGGGGATAGAGCAGAAAAAAATAGAGCGATCAATGTAGGGTCTGTGAGGGATTTTACGAGTTTTTAAGGACCGGCCGTATTGCTGACTGACATTAAACGCCATTCGATATCTAGACCGAATATTCAACATGGTGTCAACGGCGTGAGTGAGAGAGACATACTATATATATATATATATATGCAAACCGATAGGACATCTGTGCTCAAGTCGTGCATGTATAGCAATCCGAAATCCCAAAATACTGGGATGTTCGCTATGAGAAACCACTTTTATGCGTCTCCATACGTTGTTTTCAAACGTGGTTTTGTGGAGATCGTAAAATTCAATACTTGAGATGAGTCCTAGCAGGTCAGCCTTCGCCTCCACGATGTAGGGTCACTTTTTTACAGTGCATCATCACCCTTGCCGACAGTCAAGAAAGAAACAAACATTGAGAAAAAAATCTTTCGACATCGTAGAAGGCCATTTTTTCCTACCCATCGCCCCTATTTCCTACAGGCTGAGGAGAAAAACCGTTTGCATATCCTAGCGTTGAAGTATGGAAACATTCGGGCAATACCATCCCCACCATTCTGCATCCCAATAGAGATCCAAAAATCGAAATCTCAGAAAGAATCGGGACAGGATTTTTCCCTATTCCAGTCTCCAACCTCCGAGGCGCGTTTTTAAAACGAAAGAGCTGTAGAAAAAAGAAAAGTGCAATAATGGCTGATCAAATCCGCGAAGTTAATGTGATTGATATCGTCGATGACGACCACAACGAAATAGACGTTATAGATGTAGACGATCTGGAAAGTGATATCGAATCGGTAGATTCCGCGTATGAAAGTGGATCTGATAGTGAAAACCACAATGTGCGGGAAAATAAAATGGACATGCTTCAAATTTATCTTCTCGACCAGAACGTCAAATATTGCGTGAATTATTTTTACTTCACGACAAATGGTCGAGCAAAGTATTGCACTTCGTGCTATTTCCACGCACGGGACGCGTTTGGAGAAGCCATAAGAGTGTGCGGTCACTACCGCGAACGCTATGCTGAGATGAGGGGAATTTTCTGCAACGACTGTCGAGATCCACTGCATCAAATAATTCCACCCGACATGTGTACCACCTGCATAAATGTATACCGAGCCAATTGTAAGTATTCCCAGTCAACTTTGATACCATTGTAAATAATGTCAATGTGTCATATAGATTAATGAGATAAAAATGCATGTTTTGTTTGTTTCCGAACGATTGCATCGACGTCGATTTTTTATTTTATTTTTCAATTTTAACACACACGCACGCACACACACACACACACACACACACACACACACACACACACACACACGTACACGGTATTATGTATAACACACTCTGATAATTTGTATTTAAAATTCTTCCATTATTGATGAAAAAGTTATATTGCAACCATTCTGTATGCAATTTATAGGAGAAAAAAAGAATAAGTACTTGCTAATTATGATTGTTGTCTCGTTCTATTCACCCCCCCCTCCCCCGCACGGTTGGCATCACCGTCCTCCCCCTCGCCGTGTGACGTCACACCCCCACTCCCGGCTACCTCGTGCTAGACCTCTCTGTATGCCTTGCCCCTCTGCAGCGCCTTCCCCCTCCCTGCCGCGTGAGGTCTGCCCTCGGTCCCCCGCGCTGGAGCCCCCGTCCCACTCCCCCCTGAGATCCCAGAGTTAGAACCGGTCCTGTTATACTACTGAGTTAGTTTCAAATAAAGCGGAGTGGCGCTTCTACCACCGGTTTTACCACCATAAGCAATCACATATCCCTAAATGTGTCTTCCTTCTGGAAGGGAGAGCCGAGTTGTGACTATCAAACAAGGACGCCTCTGAGATTCAAGGAAGCCTTCATTAAGGCGTCCTTTATCTATAAGATAAGGAGAGACTATGAATACGGGTATAAGTCATATGATGAAACGCACGGTCCCGACGATTTGTTTGATTGAACCTTCGTGAACGATGAAAAAAAAAACAAAACGAATCTAGAAATGTAGAATGCGCATTGCTCAGTTTTAAATGTTTCTGAGAGTTTAAAATAATTACTTAACAAAATAGGAGAGAAAGGTTTTGCTGATCGCAACGCAAATAAAAAATGCACAAAAAATACACAGAAAGAAGTTGGCTATCAACGGATAAGGGAAAAAAAGGAATTGACAAAGACTCGGATGTTGAATGGAATACACTCTGCAATCATAGTCATTGCGCAAAACATTGGTTTCATTTCTTTTCGTAACCTAGTGCAATAGTAGCTGTTCGGAACCGGTCTGTTGATCTTTAAGGGGCGTATATTTTAAAAATCATTCAAAGGATACTAATCCGACCACTGTAAATATGATTCCAATAAACAAACGTGAAACATTATTTGAATAAATGGTCTTGTATATTGGATTCGTTACAATACTGAAAAAGAATTATTGTATGCGTATTTATCAAAGTTAGAGAAAAATAAAAGTCGGATCTTATGTAAACCTCCGTTTGGATCAATGTTTTTTACAGTTGGGAATAAATCCAAGTGCGAATGCAAGTGGTCTCGTTGTGGAACATCGTCTACAATCAGAAAACATTGCGCAAGACATTAGTTTCATTTCTTTTCATCATCCACTGCCCTGGCAGTTTACATAACCACTGGATAACGGTTAGATTTTTCCCATGGTTGGAAGTGGAAGAAATCCTGCTGACTTTCTAACCGTGTTTCAGACCAGTACCCGTGATTTGCTTAAGTTAGAAAGATGGTTAGAAAATTCGTTTGAAATTCGAATTACAACTTCGCCGAAAAGCAACCACTTGTAACCGAATTTGTAACTGTATTTATAACCACTATCTGTGATGTGCTCAAGTTAGAAAGATGGTTGGAAATTTGAAATTTAACCCTGCCGAAAAGCAACCACTCGTAACCAAAATTATAACCGTATTTATAACCACTATTCGTGATTCGCTTAAGACGGAATGACACCTCATCGCGGTCGGTATGGTAGAACAATTATAGATTCCCAAAAATCTCTGAAACGGCTCTTCAGATCCCGTCGAAACTTTGCCAAACGACGTCAAATAGATAGACGAATAGCTTCTAGCCCCTCAAATTTTCGGAATTTGAGAAAAAAAATGTAGATTGGCTTATGATAAGCCAATCTACATTTTTTTTCTCAAATTCCGACGTTTCGACGGGATCTGAAGAGCCGTTTCAGAGATTTTTAGGAATCTATAATTGTTCTACCATACCGACCGCGATGAGGTGTCATTCCGTCTTAAGTTCGAAAGCGAATAGTGGTTATAAATACGGTTCGCATCAGCAAACTGAAATCGTCGGTCGAGAGAGTTGGGAATTGTGTGCGTAAAATTTTTAGTTTGTCCTCGGTCAAAAATGGGGCTACTTTGTCGAGACTCGTGGTGAGGAATTTGTATGAGTCGATAAAGCGCAATTGGATCTGGTGTTTTGAATCGTCTTTAATTTCAACATGCTTCGTGAAGGAGATGTATTTCTCCTCTGTGAGTGGAAGCACATCGGTTCTTCCTTCGAACGCTGTGGCTACTTCCTTGATTATAAAATGCGCATCATACTCGGATAAATTGTGGAAAACTACTGGAATGAAAAATGACTGTTTGTAATTTAGGTTGCAGTTGGAATGGGCAGGGCCTCTATAGCGCTCAGTCAGATGGCAATGATCTCGAACGCGTACATCTTCTTGCGCAAATGGTTTCTCACATATGTGACATCGAGTCGCTGCTCGAAAACTAGCCCACTCACTCGGTGTTAAATGTACCATTGGTACATTATCACAGAAAATTTCTTTTATCCGCAGTGCTAGATTTTTTAGTTCTTTGACAAACCATGATATACAATCAGCACTGCGACGCGAGTGATATGAAGATAATGAATCGTCATACGAACAACACACATAGTATCCGATACTAAACACTTCATAATACATATCTTTCGCTAGATTCTCTCCATCGGTCTTTGCCAGCACACACTCCAAATCAGCATACACGATGACGGGATGTCGCTCTTTCCGGCTAAAGTTGCCGAACTGTAGCCACTTATTGGTGTTGTTTGGTAGTTGGATCGCACAGTCATTTATTGCTCCACAATCGACCTCATGTGATCGCAATTTTTCCTCTGATCCGAAATAGTGCAAACATCTGTTACGTCCCAGCCTTCACCTTTTTTTCTCTCTCTTTTGGAAACCACGATGGTAAATACGCACGATAGCAGCACCCTCACTCATCGACCAAAAACCTATATTTCTTTAACGCTAAGCGAGCGATAGCCGAAACGTACCACAAGACCAAAAGCGAAACCGTCGCACGTAGGTCCCCACGCATAAACATAGCCAACGACAGACGAATTTACGAGGGGAGCATACTCGCAGCCTCGGAAAAGAAACCCTACGCCTAGAGCACTCGAACAAAATGCAGGGACCGAACTACGCGACAATCCTACCTTGTCCTAAAACCCAAACAATCCCACGAGAAAAACTCGCTTGCGTCATAACACGTCACCCGGTCATATCGGAAGACCCACAGAACCTCGGTCGCTGAACCCGATCCTCGGACATAGAACAATGGCCGCATTTACTATAGCGGTGACCTAATAAGTAGATGTTCAAAAGTATTCCCACGCATGACGCCGACCTATCACGTAAGTCAGCGTACATTCTCACGATTGATTAACCAATCACTAAAAAGCTCTGATCCGAAAATGCATTCCCCCAAAAAAGCTCCTTCCCCTACAACCACACTGTCCTAATTTTCACATCACGAAGGAGCAGACACTCTGTATTCGAACTCCGAACTGAACAGTCGACTTACAAGGCCTTCGCGCCTGTCGCGCCGTCGCGCCTTACAAGGTCGCCAAGTCGACCTTTCGCGCTGCGTTTCCGTGTAATCATTGTACGAGTACCGAATCTTTGTACCGAAATTATAAGTTTGTAAGAGTTAATCGTAATAAACGTGAACTACGTGAATTAAGACAAAATCTACGCGTCTGAACATTTATTTGATCAACGATCAATCCATCGGGCGGATCCAACTCTCTTACCAGAATCACGCACCTCAAATTCGTCTCAACCCAAATTGTTATTAAACCGTGTTCGGAACTCACGCGGAAGCCAAACAAGGACTTACTGCGCAATCTAATTCAATTCGAACTTTCGCGCTCTAAATCGGCAACCTCGCGAGTCCCACTTAAATCTCCCTTCGGGATGTAACAGTTTAGTATACAATAAAACTGGTGGCAGCGGAAAAAAAAGAAAAAAAACTTCAAATAAATTACCCATCAGCAATAAAACTGGTGGCAGTGGAAAAGCAAAGAGACAATTCATCGGTTATAATACTGGTGACAATCAATCCGGTGTCGGTGAAAACGGATCACGAACGCGGAATAAACTATCGTGTAAAAATAAAAATAAAATAAAAAGACTCTCTTCCGTGTGAAACGAACACGTGCTCCACACCAACGTCGCACCGAGATCAACACAAGGGACGCAGAGCCATAAATTAACGAAGGACGCAAGGCCGAAGAGCAGACCCGAGCCAGCGACGCACACCCGGACTGCAGGTCAAAACACCAGCCGCACCTCACGATAAGTCAAGTAGCCTAACGACACTTGGCTGCAACCAAACATCATTGGCACGAGCGAGCTACAAAATCATCACTGAGTAAGTCATAAACTCATAATGTCTACACCAATGAAAATGGAGACTTCGGAAGCCCATCACCCAGCTCAACAGAGTCAAATCTACACATCACAGACAACGATTCTACCACCAAATGCGCATAACTATTATCAAGCGTCTTTCGAAAATAATATATATCCACTACACGCTAATTATCGAGATTTCACAAGATATTTACCCGAGTTCGATGGGACGCCTAAAACATGTTCATTAAACAATTTTTTGAGCTATTGCGATAACGCGAAAGAATTCGTCCCAGCTGTAGGCGAACGATTAATAGTCACACTTTTAAAGAGTAAATGCAAAGGAATCGCTTGCGATAGTCTCGAAAGCTTTACAATAACAACAATCGATGAGTTCACAGACATTCTAAAACGAAAATTCATCCCTTCCAAACCCCCTCTCACCTGGATCACGGAAATGAGCACATTTTCCCAAAAAGATAAAGAAACGGTACTCAGCTTCTACAGTAGACTAAATACTCACTTGAAAAAGACAAACCAAGCCATCGACAATTCGAACTTACGTTCCATCGAAGGAGCGAAAATTTTCGCGGAAGACATAGCGACTGATCAATTTCGAAGAGGTCTTAACGCCGCCTATCGCCCCCATATAGCATGTAAACGGTACCCAAATCTCGAAAGCATTTTCAAACAAGCAACGGATATCAAAAAAATGTTAGGACCAATCGACCCAGAAAATACACAATCGACTTGCCTACCATTTCAACCTTTCAACAAATCAAATAGTCAAAACGAAAACAAACCCGGAAGCTCAACTTTTCGTGCAAACCCGAGCAAATTCTGCAATTATTACAAAAAGACAAACCACACAACAAATGATTGCTACCTTCTGGCAAAAGACAACTCAACAAAAGACGCTACAAACAGAAGTAACATATTATGCAACTATTGTAAAAAACCGGGCCACTTCATAAATCAATGCCGTAAACGAGCATATAATAATGGGAGAAAAGACGAGGCTCAAGCCGGGAAACGAGTCAACGACCCCTCGACCAGGCGTCTCGGCGGGCCCAAACACCCAAGGATGCCAGACACAGTAAAATCGGAAACGAAACAAAAAATCCTCCGAGCCTCTTGTAACCTGAGCACACGAACGAATAACTACCACTCACCCACAATTAGCATTGAATCGGAAGATCTCAAGAAAACGCAAACATTATTTCTCGCAGACTCAGGCTCACAATTAAATTTGATCAAAATCGAAAATATTCGTCACCCAAATCTCATAAACAATCTCATAATTTACGAATTATACGGAATTTCGATCATCGATAGACCCAGGACACTAGGACAAATTAACATTGCAATTCATGACCAGTCCGTAACATTCAACGTTGTCCCGGACGACTTCCCTGTTGAATTCGACGCAATCCTCGGTCATGAAACAATCGGAGAAAGTAAAGGTAGAATCGACTGGGAAGGGCGATACGTACGAGTCAATAACGTGGACATCCCATTTACAAACACAGAATCATTTCTTCTGCGGGCCAGACAGAAAACGATCACGTTCATTCGAGTCGGAAACCCACTAGAGACAGGTTACGTACCCCGTATACCATTTCGAGATGGCATCTTTTGAGGTGAAGCATTGGTTAAAAATACCAATGGCAAAGCATACCTGTACGCTATCAATACCTTGAACGAGGACGTCAGAGTAGAGGTTCCCGTAATTTCACTCTATCCTTTCGATATGACTACAGATGAGAACGATCAAGAGGATGACCACACCGCGAATACACAGACCCTAGAGCACAAAAACCCTCGGACGCGAGAAAACCGTGCCAACGGAGTAATGAGTTTTTTGCGGCTTAATCACCTCAATGACGAAGAGCGTAATGCGGTATCTACACTCGTAGAAGAATACGTAGACCTCTTTCATCTACCTGGTGAACCCCTCCGATCAACAGACGAATGCAAACATCGAATTCCCACTGTAGACGATCGACCGGTCAATACAAGACAATACAGACATCCGCCATTCCAAAGACCGGAAATAGAAAAACAAATTAACGATCTGCTACAATTAAATATCATTGAACCCTCGAAGTCACCGTATAATTCACCAGTTTGGATAGTTCCGAAAAAAGCAGACTCAAAAGGCAATAAACGATGGAGACCCGTAATCGATTTCAGAAAATTAAACGATGTCATAATAGGAGATGCTTACCCCCTGCCATTAATAACAGACATCCTTGACCAACTCGGCGGTGCGAAGTACTTCTCCATTTTTTACTTAGCATCTGGCTTTCATCAGATAGAAATGGATCCGAAAGACAAACACAAAACTGCCTTTACGACCCCTCACGGTCAATACGAATTCAATAAAATGCCATTTGGATTAAAAAATGCACCAGCCACATTCCAACGATTGATGGACCTTGTTCTAAAAGGGTTACAGGGTAACGATTTATTCGTATATATAGACGACATAGTAATCTACGCACGATCAATCGAGGAACACGAAAGCAAATTTAGAAAACTTGCGGAAAGATTACGTAACGCAAATCTAACTCTCCAAACGGATAAATGCGAATTCTTAAGAACTGAAGTAAGATATCTGGGACATCAAATCTCTGCAGATGGATTACAACCCGATCCAAAAAACATCGAAGCCGTAAGAGAATTCAAAATACCGAAAACTCCAAAGAACGTAAAAGAATTCCTAGGTCTAGCTGAATACTATCGCCGCTTCATAAAAAAATTCGCAGCAATTGCAAAACCCCTTTCGGATCTCACTAGCAAAAATGTTAAATTTCATTGGACATCTCAACATCAATTAGCATTCGAAACATTGCGAGACAAGCTATGCTCAACACCGATTCTCCAATACACAAATTTCTCGGAACCTTTCATCGTAACAACCGACGCATCCAACTACGCCGTCGGCGCAATGCTTTCGCAAGGAAAAGTCGGAGAAGACCCCATGGTCGCAGCCGCTTCAGGGGTCCTTAACAAGGCCGAAAGAAATTATTCCACTTTGGAAAAAGAAATGGTCGCTGTGGTGTTTGCCTTAAAAACCTTCCGACCCTATCTTTATGGCAGGCCATTCCCCCTACTGACCGACCACCGGCCACTCGTCTGGGTAAACTCTATGAACGACCCGACGTCACGCGTACTGAGATGGAGAGAAAGATTAAAAGAGTTCGATTTCAAAATCCAGTACAAGCCAGGAAGAGTTAATACAAACGCCGATGCACTTTCTCGAAATCCAATAACTCTCCCTATCAAATTCAAATGGCGTACTACCGACACCCCATACGGAGGAAAAACTCTACATCCAAACTCAGACATCGCAAGAACATATTCGTCATCGGATCCAAGCGCCAATAATAAGAAACTCAAAAAATCGAAAACTACTTCGGAGGATGACATCACGAATGCTTCCCCACTAAATCATTCAATATCTATTCCTCGAGCAACCGACTTCACAGATACGGCAATTCCAAGAGAAACGTACGTGAGTCCCGTTGCAGAGCGATCAAACGAAATTCAAAATCAAACAATCTCGATTCCCCAAGCAAGCAACCTTACAGATACGGCAATTCCGAGAGAAACGTATGTAAGCCCGCTTGCCAAAGGATCAAATCTAACTCAAGGTGACCGGCCTGATCAACCGATCATCAAAGACCTCAACAAAAATAGGCCACGTAATAAATCAAATTCTTCAGAGCATCAAGAATCAAATTCCTCCGAGCATCAAAAATCAAAGCCTCGAAAACACCAAAAAACAAACTCTTCAGAGCATCGAAGATCAAATTCTTCTAAGCAACAATCATCAAATTCTTCAGAGCATCAAAACTCGAATTCCTGGGAGAACCAGGAATCGTATTCACCAGAATATCGAAGGGAAAAACTCAAAGTACTAGTTAAACGAAGAAGCCCCACACGTCGGCATCTCCCCTTCGGGAACCGTTCAAAACCCGAATCTACATCGTCTTCGGGAGACGAGGAAGACATTACCCACATGGCGCCGAGTAACTTCGCCACACTCGGAACATCTTCATCTTCAGAGCAAGAATCGAGCGACAATGGCCTAAGCAATATTGCCATAAATTTCGAAAAGCGCGCTCATGAAACACTAGGACTCACTCCATCACCCACTGGACGTACCAAAAGGAAATTCCACCAAATGCCTAACCGTCCAGATAGTCATGGAAACACGAGTGACGAAGCTCTTAGAGAGGATGAATTGTTCCTTCTTAACGAAAAGAAAAGTCTCATGGACAACCACACCATTGAACCTATGGACGTAGGCTTTTCAAACGAAGATAGAAAATCAACAGATGAAAGACATAAAAGTCAAGTCACGAGACCCCCAACTACTAACGTAGAACAGCGCACAGACGATGTAACAGCCATCGCCAAAAAAGGGGAACCAGTCCTTTTAGCCACTCGTAAATCCTCCAGGCCACGAAAACCCAAAAAATGTTTCTGCTGCTCTGATGCAAGCAATCACGTACACACTAGTGCCCCACGTGCACAAGTAGCGAAGGGTAAAAAAGGCCACCTAGGAGTACTTCACAAGCAAAAATAATCAGGAATTCTCCGGGCCAAGAACAACCCCCACCCACTCTTCCAAACATTGCAAACGCCAACAGCTCCGAAAATGAATCTTTTTATCAACAAGAAAATGCTCCCTTCCCGACACCATTCAATAATTCCTCCCCTACGATAGAAAACGGAAACGACAATAGCAGAACAAATACCACTGAAGAGGAGCCAATAAACAACAACGAGCAATAAACGGAATTCATTAACGTCATCGAAACAAGAGACAACATCGAAGTGACAAAAAACAATTACATTTGTTTAATTTCTGCCGATGGTACAGTCTCGAACGATATCGGCAAACGATTAATCGAGATGGGATTGCTAAAAAATCTCTCCCCAACTAACGCCTTCGAAATCGGACAAGACCTCATATCGGGAACACCAAAGAAACGAGTGTTTGCTCTAGTAACACAGGAAAACTCCACATCATCCTTAACGAAAGAAAATCTTACTAAATCCCTCCGAAATCTGAAAACAACGACGGTAGAATTGAACGTCAAATCAGCAGCATTTTCTCAGAAGCGCAGTAACCTTAACGACTCAGCATGGGCAAATATAAAAAGCTTCATTCGAGAAACTTTCGCGGATACCGAAATCCAAATAAAAATCTGTCGCGACGAAATTACTGTCCCACCAGAGCAAGACAGGCTCGACATCATAAAAGAATGCCACGAATCTACAATAGCAGGTCATAAGGGCGTAACCAAAACATACAACAGAATCCGACAACAATATTTTTGGGACAATCTCAAAAAACAAGTAGAAGATTACATTCGTCAATGCGCCAGTTGCCAGAGGAAAAAGTTGGTGAGAATTAAAACCAAACAACCCATGGTAATTACAGATACTCCCATCAGCGTATTCGACAAAATTGCAATGGATATAGTCGGACCGATAACCCCAGAATCTGAACTTGGTCACCGCTTCATACTAACGATTCAGGACAACCTCTCGAAATTTTCATTGTTTTCATTCATTTCAAGTGCTCACGGATTACCTGAAACATTGCACCAATAAAAAGAATTGGCATAAGTGGTTACGGCTGGCAACTTTGGCATACAAGTTGAAGGTAGTCCTAGGCAAGGTAGCACGACTACCCTCACAATTTTCATATCTCGACGAAATCTTAACGTACGACGAGCACGTGAGAAACCTTGCGCATCATTTACAAGAAGTTCGACAATTAGCTCGCAAGAACCTCGAAAATGCCAAATAAAAATCCAAAAACTAACTACGATAAGAAAATCAATCCAGTAAATTTCAAAATCGGAGATCAAATCTACCTGATTAAAAATCAGCGAAGAGGAAAATTTGACGACAACTACTTAGGTCCTTATGAGATGACACAAACTTTCCCAGACCAAAACGATATCGAAGTCGCGTTAACAAACAATAAACGAAAAATTATCCATTGTGATCGGGCTAAACTAGCACACTAATAAATCAATCTCACAAACCCGAAACCCGATGCACTCAGACCTGCGCGGCTCCTTGCACATCATCTAAGCTCATCCATCGCGCCCCACGGAACTCGACTTCCACAAACTAGGTTAAGACATGCGACTATTACTTAAAACATATTTTAGCAAATAAGGTAAAAATCATACGACTATCATTTGAAGACATATGTTAACAATGCGTAGGATAAAATCAAAATATATACATACCTTTTCTTCTTCCTTTACCCTGGTGGATAAACATCAGATAGAATCTAAGAATAAAATGAATCAAAGCGAAATGTAACTTCTCGCAAACATAATGGTACTGCATTATGTTACTGTATCAAATAACAAGCAATACCTATCTCCCAATATACTTAAGCTACATTGTAAATCGATCAATGACGATGCCAGCTCACAAATCGTGCGATCATACCTTTCGATTACAATTATAATTGAATCTAATTGAGCGAGACGCTCAATCTTGAAGGAGGGAGGTGTTACGTCCCAGCCTTCACTTTTTTTTTCTCTCTCTTTTTGAAACCATGATGGTAAATACGCACGATAGCAGCACCCTCACTCATCGACCAAAAACCTATATTTCTTTAACGCTAAGCGAGCGATAGCCGAAACGTACCACAAGACCAAAAGCGAAACCGTCGCACGTAGGTCCCCACGCATAAACATAGCCAACGACAGACGAATTTACGAGGGGAGCATACTCGCAGCCTCGGAAGAGAAACCCTACGCCTAGAGCACTCGAACAAAATGCAGGGACCGAACTACGCCACAATTCTACCTTGTCCTAAGACCCAAACAATCCCACGAGAAAAACTCGCTTGCGTCAGAACATGTCACCCGGTCATATCGGAAGACCCACGAAACCTCGGTCGCTGAACCCGATCCTCGGACATAGGATAATGGCCGCATTTACCATAGCGGTGACCTAATAAGTAGATGAACAAAACTATTCCCACGCATGAAGCCGACCTATCACGTAAGTCAGCGTACATTCTCACGATTGATTAACCAATCACTAAGAAGCTCTGATCCGAAAATGCATTCCCCCAAAAAAGCTCCTTCCCCTACAACCACACTGTCCTAATTTTCACATCACGAAGGAGCAGACACTCTGTATTCGAACTCCGAACTGAACAGTCGACTTACAAGGCTAAACCCTTTCGCGCTGCGTTTCCGTGTAATTATTGTACGAGTAACTATCTTTGTACCGAAATTATAAGTTTGTAAGAGTTAAACGTAATAAACGTGAACTACGTGAATTAAGACAAAATCTACGCGTCTGAACATTTATTTGTCGGATCCAACTCTCTTACCAGAAGCACGCACCTCAAATTCGTCTCAACCCAAATTGTTATTAAACTGTGTTCGGAACTTACGCGGAAGCCAAACAAAGACTCTCTGCGCAATCTAATTCAATTCGAACTTTCGCGCTCTAAATCGGCAACCTCGCGAGTCCCACTTAAATCTCCCTTCGGGACGTAACACACCTGCAAAAAAAAAGATTGTTTTGTTTAATTCGTCTAGCATATGTAATTACCTTCATATATTATGGTAACTACATACCGATCGCATATGTATTTTTTATGCTTCTTTTTGGTCAGTTGTGCCCTCACGAGTCTCGACAGGTTCTTGATCCATACGAAGTGCCCCACATTGCTGTCCTCGATATCTTGCATGTACAGCAAATTGATGTGTTTTTCCTTCTTGTGTTGAGTTATGCGTATTGGAACAATGTCTTTTTTGGTGGTGGTGGTATATACGTTGATCGATACATTGTTTTGAAGTTCAAACTTTTTTATTTGATGTATCGTCACCGGGAATTAGATATTCTGAAGATTCAGTACTGTCGAATAATGAGGGTATGAAGATGGACGGGCACTGTCCCGTTCGGCTGGGTATAGAGCAGCGACAACTGCCCATGCGAAACATGCGTTATCATCGGATTTGACGTTAACCACAGCCTTGTTCAACATTATTTCCCGCAGCAATGATATAGAGCACCCGGCACGCATCGGATTATACTGATTCACATTTATCGTGAGGTTAAGTATTTTCTGCAGAGCCCAGCCACTATCACGTTCTTGAAATTCATCGAGTAAGGTTAAAGTGGGCTCAATAACACGCTAATCATACCACTCGTTGAAATCGCTTGTGCTAAATAGTTCACAGTTTCGCGTGTTGATACTTTTATTCGCATGTTTGTCACCACTCGCGAATTCACCATTAAACACTGTATTGATTTTAATACTGTTGTGCTTGTCGATGATATTTTGTACATGATTAAGCACTAGGACGCGAGCATCATTTAGAAAGTGTTTCGGCTCGATGTAGCTGCGATTGATAATGGAACCGGTCAATATTCGACTCTCGAAAGATGTTTCAATCTCCCGCCAGATTAATTAATGATCACTATGTCCTGCGCCTGTGTGTATGAAACGACTCCGCACACAATTCCTCAATCTTTCCAGACGCGCTATTTGGGCTATTAGCGAGTATTGATATCCAATTAGTAATCGCGGGCGCTTAATTCGACTCTGCGTTTCCAGCCCTTCGATGAACTCAACAGATCGTTGCTCCCACGCAGCAAAATCTTCGGACGAGCGTAAAAGCGTGCCTTGGTCATGCAAGATTTGTTCCATGTTGACGAGAATGAAAAAACTTCCACGATGTTAACAGACTGACTGCTTCATGCAAAGTGTGGCCAGATTTGAGCGGAGCGGATCATTAAAAGGCTCTTCCTTCGGGGAAAAAAAATGTCGCCCCTCTCTCTCGGGAAAACAGAGTTTTCTGATAACGCGTAGCTTGATCAAGGAACATGAGACAAAAAACAGGAAGTCGGGATGCATCGGGTCAAAAGATTTTATGGGTCCTGCAGCTCAAGTGGTCCATCCGTTGTCACCGCCTTTGATCCTTAAAGTTTATAGTTTTTCTAAGAAATCCTGACTTGTTGAGACCTGTCTAAAGTGTTGGCGAGACTCGTGACAGTAGTGGACACGCATACAAATATTTGAGCACAGCAGATCCATATGGCTTCCCCTACAAAAAAAAATATTTTTTCGGATGCACACATATTGACGTTATATTTCGGAATGCAGCCGAGATGTATTGAGACGTTTTTTTTTCAAGAGTGCTCAAGTGGTCCATCCGCAGTCAAAGCCATTGACAATAGATCATCGCAACCCTCCCACTCAATTTTTCAAATTTCTCCCCCACTTTTCCAATAATGAAAAACAAGTTCAAACACGTTCGAAGAACACCTGCTCGGTTGGATGCACTGTATACATACTCGCACATGTGAACATCTTGATGTTATATTTCGAAATGGAGACCTCGATGAGACTTTTCAAGAGTGCAGCTGTGCTCTAGTGGTCCATCCGCGGTCACCGCCTTTGACCCCTCAAGTTTTTCCTAGAAATCCTGACTTGTCACGAACTGTCTAAAGTGTTGGCGAGACTCGTGACAGGAGTGGACACGCATGCAAACGTTTTAAGGATTTCGGAAACGAAACCGAGGCACCGCAACTACATGCTATAAATTAGGGTTCTTTGAAAAGCCGCCCTTCACGTAGCACATCGCGTCTTCAAATTGCCGAAATTTTTCTACCCATATGTTGTCGTCACACACACACACACACACACACACGCACGCACGCACGCACGCACGCACGCACGCACGCACGCACGCACGCACGCACGCACGCACGCACGCACGCACGCACGCACGCACGCACGCACGCACGCACGCACGCACGCACGCACGCACGCACGCACGCACGCACGCACGCACGCACGCACGCACGCACGCACGCACGCACGCACGCACGCACGCACGCACGCACGCACGCACGCACGCACGCACGCACGCACGCACGCACGCACGCACGCACGCACGCACGCACGCACGCACGCACGCACGCACGCACGCACGCACGCACGCACACACACACACACACACACACGCGCGCGCGCGCGCACATACGCACGCACACACACACACGCTCGCACGCACGCACGCACGCTCGCACGCACGCACGCACACACACACACACACACACACACACACACACACACACACGCACGCACACACACACACGCACGCATGCACGCACGCACGCACACACACACGCTCGCACGCACGCACGCACGCACGCTCGCACGCACGCACGCTCGCACGCACGCACGCACGCACGCACGCACGCACACACGCACGCACACACGCACACACGCACGCACGCACACACATCCTCCACCGAGGCCCCTCTGTGACGTCACAGAGGGGCCTCGGTGGAGGATGTGTGTGTGTGTGCGTGCGTGCGTGTGTGCGTGTGTGCGTGCGTGTGTGCGTGCGTGCGTGCGTGCGTGCGTGCGTGCGTGCGAGCGTGCGTGCGTGCGAGCGTGCGTGCGTGCGTGCGTGCGAGCGTGTGTGTGTGCGTGCGTGCATGCGTGCGTGCGTGCGTGCGTGCGTGCGTGCGTGTGTGTGTGTGTGCGTGCGTGTGTGTGTGTGTGTGTGTGTGTGTGTGTGTGTGTGTGTGTGCGTGCGTGCGTGCGAGCGTGCGTGCGTGCGTGCGAGCGTGTGTGTGTGTGCGTGCGTGCGTGCGCGCGCGTGTGTGTGTGTGTGTGTGTGTGTGTGTGTGTGTGTGTGTGTGTGTGTGTGTGTGTGCGTGCGTGCGCCCGGCAACCTCCCCTCGACCGTACCGCCACACTTGGCTTCCCCGCGCTTGACACACCACCTCCCCTTGCGTCAGAACGCCCCTAGCCGTACTACTACTCTAGTTGCTTCGGCGGTTTCGTGTAAGAATTCAATTTCAATTGGGATACAAAATCTTGGCGTCGGTGGACGTGGATTTTCGAAAATAATCACGCGTGGGTTAACTCCATCAAAAATTTGCAAGGAAAGAAGTGAAATAAAGTTAATGTTCGCATCCGATTTATTGCCGTCTCCATCGTTATATTCATGTTTGTAAGTACTTTGACCGGAAGTGCCATCGCATTCCCACTTGCATATCAATTCTAAATTACCAACTTTGTTTTAAGAATACTTCCAATAACGTCCGATTCTACCATTAATATTATTTCAGCTGTTTGATATAGCAATGCTTGAAGTCCAACTGTGGCTCCACTTTTAGTTACAGAAATTTCTGACTTTCCAGGGTGACACTTTTTTTTAGGCACTTCTGGTCAAAGTACTTACAAACAAAAATTCAGCGATGGAAACGGCAATAAATCGGATGCCAACATTATCTTTATTTCCCTTCTTTTCTCGCAAATCTTTGATAGAGTCAACCCACGCGTGATTATTGTGAAAAGTTCACATCCTTCGTCGCCAAGATTTTGTAGCCCAATTAAAATTGAATTCTTGCACGAAACCGCCGAAGCTACTAGGGCAGAACTTCATTGTATCGAAGCGCAAGAGAGAAACCTTGTGCTCTTTCAAACTGTAACGGGCGGTAAAGAAATTAACATAAATTTCAAACTTGTGTTGTGATAGATGGTAAAGTTTGTAATTCTATTACGAAAACATCGATAATTATGTGATGCTAACTTTGCGGTGCTACGTCCAAATAATTTAATGATATCGACAAGATGTTGCAAAGACCGATTGATAAAGATCGTTGCGAATTCAGAATATCGTCGCTGCATGCTTGGATACGGTTTTTTTAATGTTCCTTGCATGTTGCTTACAAATTAGAAATACAAAAGTGGCAAGGGCGCGAAAAAGATAGAGAAAATGTTGCTAGAAGAAAAAAATACTACAAGGTTTTCGTGACAGATTAGAGCTTATTGTTGATCGACCGAAAGCAGGCTATGGAAGTTCAAATGACGGACATACAGCACGGAGTTTTTTTCGAAAATGTCGAAATTTTCGCTTCGGGAAGGGGAATTGATGAAGAATGGACATAGCGATTTCATATTGTATTGCACGTAATTTCTTGTTGTTTCGAAAACGATATACCCAAATTTCGCAAATACACTGAAGATACTGCACTGAAATTTGTCGAACTCTATTCGTGGTACTTCATGCCAACAACAGTACATAAAATTCTTATTCACGGTCAGGGAAGTGTGGAATCTTTGTTACTTCCTAGCGGACCTGTGATTCCTAGCGGACCGTGATTCACAATCATCATTTCCAAAATTTGACTCCATATTCGTTATCAGCAACGTTGAAGACTCCTAAAAAGTGAATTCCGTGCAAATCGAATTGACGTTTCACAAAGGAGCCGTCCGCATCGAATGCACCATGCTGTTTTTTGGAAATATGTTTACTTATTCGTAATCAGTGACCTCGAAAATCTCTATGCAGGAAATTTGAAAGAAATGTAATGATTACTCGCCATGGCGCCATTTTTTAGCTATACTGGAGCCGCGATTTTTATTTTTCGAAATTTGACTTTGAATTCGTGGTCAGCGACCCCAACAATCCCCGAGTACAGACTTTCACCCGAATTGATTACGTTTTTGAATAAATTTTTTGCCGTATCTTATTCGTCATTTTGTTTTTTTTTTAATTTGACTTCGAGTTTGTAATCAGCGACCCCGAAGACCCCCGAGTCCAGACTTTCACCCGAATTGGATACGTCTTTGACGAAATTTTCCGCCGTAATGAATCCGCCATTTTGTTTTACTAAATTTTCCCTGGCAGTTTGCCTAACCGTTCATTCATACCGGTTTTATAACCAAAAAACTAACCGTTGCATTTGGACAAAATTCAGCCCACTTTCTAACCGTGTTTTTGACCACTACCCTTGATTTACTGAAGTTAGAAAGATGGTTAGAAAGTTGGCTTGAAATTCGAATTACAACCCTGCCGAAAAGCAACCACTTGTAACCAAATTTATAACCGTATTTATAACCACTATCCGTGATTTGCTCAAGTTAGAAAGGTGGCCAGAAATATGGTTGGAAATTTGAAATACAACCCAGCCGAAAAGCAACCCCTCGTAACCAAATTTGTAACCGTATTTATAACCACTTTTCGCTTTCTAACTTAAGCGAATCACGAATAGTGGTTATAAATACGGTTATAATTTTGGTTACGAGTGGTTCCTTTTTGGCAGGGTTATATTTCAAATTTCCAACCATATTTCTAACCATCTTTCTAACTTGAGCACATCACAGATAGTGGTTATAAATACGGTTACAAATTCGGTTACAAGTGGTTGCTTTTCGGCGAAGTTGTAATTCGAATTTCAAACCAATTTTCTAACCATCTTTCTAACTTGAGCAAATCACGGGTAGTGGTCAGAAACACGGGTAGAAAGTCGGCAGAATTTTGTCCAATTCCAACTATCCGAAAAATCTAACCGTTATCCAGTGGCTATGTAAACTGCCAGGGTTGACTTCCAATTCGTAATCAGCGACCCAGAAAACCTCGGAGTTCAGACTTTCACTCGAATTGAATACATTTATGACTTTTGGCCGGCCTTTTGGGATTTGGGACCACGGTGTGACACCTTAAATAAGGTTCCGGACTCGAGGCAAAGTTAAGTCGCTATTTTGCTTCTGAAAAGAGTAGATTGAATCTATTCCATATTTTCACAAACCCGTTAAACCCGTTCCTCGATAAAACGTGAATGCCGTATTTCTTCTTAATTTGGCCCCTTCAATGCGGTTTCCCAAAGTCGAGTTTTGGTTCAAGTTACAACTGCCACCCCACAAGTCGATAAATGTACCCTATCTCGTAAGAATTCTCTACCTCGATTCAAAATAAGATTCGCGCGTACGATTCTTCTGCGTGAACCCCTTAACATTTTTTGTCGATAATCAACATCTCGCCAAGGAGCTTTCTCACACCCAAAAGCGGAACGTTCGCCCCGTTTGAAAAAAGTCCTCTGATCCGTTTTCAACATAAAAATTTGGACGCGTCCCGTTTTGCAATTCAACCCCTTAAAACCCGCTCTTAATCGCTTCCTTTTGCCGTAAAACTCTAAGGTAAACGTACTTCCTCATAATCTTTAAGACCGCATTCACTTTTAATCATCACGAATTCTTAGTTATCTTAATTGACCCCTTAAACCAGATTTCGGGAAGACCGCTTTCTTTACGGTCACAAACGGTACATCCGTCCAGTGCGGCTCGAATCGTTAGGCTACTCGTCGAGTGTCTCACAACAATCGCTCGTTTCATTATTGACTCATGGCCAGGGCTTTTAGGTGCGTTCGTATCTATTCTTCGCCGATTCCGCGGGACCTGCAAATAAATTAAGCTCGTTCGACATTCATCTTCCACGTTACTCTCGCACACTCGAACGCCTGTCATCGTAATATCAGCCACGACCCGACATCTCTTAATGACTTCTGCAACCTCATGACAGCCGCGATTAGATGATAGCGGCGAATGCTCCAACGCCCACTCCGTTCCCAGCCAGTTCAATTCCGCCGATCCTCAGAGTTGAGTTTGAACTATCATTCAATATTGATTTTTTAATGTTGTTTTCGCTCAATGGTGCCCTTTTTTTAAGGCCCTCAACCGGGTCCTACATGTTCGGAATCAAGTCCACTTTGCTTCTGTAAGCGCGGAATACCATTTTCATTTTTACCCAGAATTTTTTTATTTTTGTGGAATATATTGGGTGTACAACTAATTCGGTCCGTTTTTTTGCTTACAATACGCACTTATTTGAATGATAAAATGAATTAATACATTAAGGCGGCCCTCCAGTTTCTCGGGTCGAAAAAATCGATTTTTTTTCATAAATCACATCTACAACATGTGTAGAAAATGTGTGCCAAAGGATTTTTCGATATTCGAAGTGGTTCACAAGTTACGGCCCTGGAACGGAGTAGGTATACGGAGCAGGTATACTTTCAAACGCGTTTTTCGCGAAACACCATTTTTCGAAACGGTGACCACGATATTTCAGAAACTACTACACCGATTTGTTCAAATTTATACAGCATCTTTAATATGTTATAAGCCAGCGATTGAACTAGGATTATCATGATTGCTTCGATAGTTTTTTTTTGTACGAGCGAAAAACTTAAGAAAAAATGAGTAAAAAATAGAATGTAATTTTCAAAAGTGTATAAAAAAGTCAATTTTTGTAATTTAGAATTCACTCTAGTTCAATCGCTAGTCTTAAATATGAAGATTAAAGTGCCGTTTGGTTTTTTGATTTCAGATAAACAGAACAGCCGATCTTGGTCACCGTCAAGCACCTCTTTTACTTGATGTCTTCCTGTCGGCCACTATAACGTTTATTCTATTATATATTTTGACTTCAAAAAATTTGCAAAGCTTATTTAAATGTTAATAAAGATTATGCAAAAACAATGAGATTGATTATTTCGATGCTTTGCCCGTAAAAAATTATTGTAAAAGCCGTAAAAAAACAGCCGAGAAACGAGAGGACCGCGTTAATCAAAATATTGTCCATCGCTAGTCACTACTTTTCCCCATCTTTCTGGTAATTTATGAATTCCGTCGCGGAAGCAGCGTTCATCTTTTAAAGCCAAGAATGAATCGAGCCAATTTTTGATACCCTGTTGTGACGTGAAGCGTATTCCAGTCAAAGTGCTCTTTATCGATCGATGCAAATGGTAGTCGGAAGGGGTCTGGGCTATAAGGCGGGTGAGCTAGAATTTCCCACCCGCTATTTTCCAAATAGTTTTTAACCACAATAGCAACGTGAGGCCGAGCGTTGTCATGTTGAAAGATTATGGATTCGTGTCTGGTCGCATATTCTGGACGTTTTTCGGCCATAGTTCGCTTCAAACGGATCAATTGTTGCCTGTAGCTGTACACTATAAACTGCCACAAACATTCGGTGGGATTCAGCTGCACTTTTCTTCCAATTGAAACAGAAAATCAAAACTTCCCGCAAATGGTGCTTATTTGAGACGAAATTCGACATTTTTACTGCAGTAAAAATTAGACTTGAAGCGCAAAACTCAAAGGTTCGTAAACGATATTTGGTTAAGAGATGTTGATACTCCACGATACAGCAAAAATCCGCTGTTGCCGTCAACCACTTATAGCACCTAGAGCCATCTATTGAAAATGGACCGAACCAAGTTGTACACCAAATACTTTTCCCACATAGACACTATATTTTTTTTCAAAGAGTTCTCGAAAAAACATTTCAACAGCGCACCTCCGCCATCCAGAAATGGCCGGGCAAGAATTTAAAAAAATGGGTGGCCACTTTACAATTGTCACCCTTTATATGCTATATTCTGTCAAATAAATGTTATTCTTTTTGTAATGAACACAAATTTACTTCTTGACAAAACTCTCCTTTGACACCGTGCGATAATTATTTTTTTAAATTATGGACCACGTAATTTCTTTTCAAGTCGTGGCATCGTATCTATCTATAATACCACCAGAATCAATAAAAAAGGCCCGAAATTCTAAAACCTATGAATTCTAGAACGAGATACTTGCATTTTATTCATATAAAAGAGCCTTACTTTCATCCTTCCAAATAATCACACGTTTTGCAGTGGACTATAATATCGGTTTTTTTAAATTAAAATGTCCAACTTTACCTTTGAAATGATGTAAAATGATTTTGAAAATATTCAAAATTACAGTAGGTATGAATGTTTGACAAAAACCATGAATTTTTAAAAACTCCTCCGAAAAACTCAATTTATTTAAAACAAATTGTTGTAAAATCAGACTTTATCTCAATCTTTCGTATTCTAAATCCTTCATCGAAAAATTTTGCGTGGGGTCCACGAAAATATCACTATTGTAGTCGAAACGACCGTTTCTTAAAGTCGGCCGGGTGCCAAACATCGAGTGTACCATTTGTGATCGGAGGAGGAAGTGTACCATTGTAGGGTTAATAGTTGAGTAAAGAGATCCTTATTTCTCCGCGCGCCAAGGTAGTGTAACCCGTCATACAGTTACCCCCTCTTTAACATTTTGTTCCTTGTTCTCCATGCAGTTCTCCACCACAACGATCAAGTTATGAGAGCCTTGCCCGAAAGGCGCGTTCTAGTGGCTAAAAATGTAACACAAGTATTCAGCAACGCCACCGAATACGATACGTGGTTGCATGTAGTCTAGAGACAGAGCATTAATACATATTTTATCATGAAGCTGTCATTATATGAAAATATTGCAGCTGGGATTTAAGAAGGCAGCATCCTGGGACCAATGTTATGCATACTGTACAATGCTGAACTCCTACAACATAAAGCTCTATCTTTAGCAACATTTGCTGTTGACATGACCAATATCTTTCAATCAGGATGCTATGGATTGGACTTATTTAATAACCTTTAAGAACATCTGAATCTTACCAAATCTTAGTGTGCAAGATAGAAAATAAAACTAAGCGAAGCAAAATGTCCACACCGCATTTTACACTCCGCCGTGGGGTATGTTCTTGAGTCCCATTTAAAAATTTACCACTGCCAATAGGCGAAAGCTTAGTTACACTATGAGAAGAAGCTCATGTGAAATACCCACACGCGACTTGAACGAATCAATTCAAACAGACAATACCTGATGCTAGTGTGCCTACTTGACTGGACGTTAAAAAAAATCTGTCAAACAAAATCCTGATATGCACGACTATAATAATTCCTAGGGGTGTGCGCGTACCCGATGTTCCTGTCGGTACGGGTACGGGTTACGTTTTTGTGGCCGAATTTGGTAATCGGGTACTCTCAAATTTTTGGTACTCGTAAACGTCGAGTACTTTTAAATTTCGAATATTCGTAAACGACTTGGAGATCCGTATCTATTATTTATATTTCTTTTTTATTTAAGTGTATCGACCAAATAATGGGAGAAAACGAAAACTCGAATAAGGCAATAAAACGAATAAATGATAATACTGTAAAAAAACTTTTTTCGTTTCACTTTTCTATCTTATGTGTGTGTGTACGTACGTGCGTGCGTGCGCGCGCGCGCGTGTGTGTGTGTTTTCAGGGTGGAGTGAAAAACGGTCACTTTTGGCGGATCGTATCAAAATCACGCGGGAAAGTTGCGTTTTGGCATCACTAAAAAGTGTGCAAAAGTAAAAAATGTACAATAAATATTTTCTGTTCCGGCGAACGCCTTAAAGTTTTGAACTTTTTAACTTGGGTTTTAAATGGAGAAAAACCCAAAAAGACCAAGATTCAACACATTGCGTGTGTTCGAAGCGAGAAGAATGTAACTTTCATTTGACATTTTTAAATTGAAAATATCTTGATTAGTTTCAGAAATATAAGCGTTTGAAGAGCAAGTTTTGCCTGGAAATAAATTAAAAAATGATAAAAAATTAAATTAAGGAGAATGAATCGCCGAAGTTGCCAGTTAGCACTAGACAGAATTAATGAAAATTCGATGAAGAATCTTGCTTTTATTCAGTTTTTCGGTATTCACATATCTCGATATTTCCTGAAATGCGAGTGTCTTAAAAGAAGTTTGCCGGACAAAAATGGTAAATATATACATAACAAAAATACTAAAATTATTAAATAAATTATTTGGATTTCGTATGAACTCCAACCTATTGGCGAAGGGTAGAGCACATAAAGCTGGAGTCTATTTCGTCCGTTTTGGTACGTTTCCGTGGCGCTATCTATACTATGAAACGAAATTTTGTTCCGACAACAGGACTTATCGAGTACCCAATGTGAGACGAGTACTCGAAAAACTCGGGAATTCGATAAAGTTCAAGTATACCCGTCCGATCGGATAATAGTCTAATTACCCGACCCGACCCGACCCGACCAATTCTGCTACTCGCACACCCCTAATAATTCCCATATGGGTGTATGAGGCCGAAGTGTGCAGCTTTGCGAAAAATACTAATATAAACCCCCAAAACAGCAGGCTGCCCCTACTATATCTCAAACTATACACCAAACCAACACCTTACGTAACACTTGGGGATTATGCAATATCTGCCAACTACAGAAATTTACATGCAAAGCTTAATAATCGCGTCAATCCACTAATCAAACAACAATGAGTCAGAAATATTCCCGGGAACCCCGTATACAGCTCAAACGTCGCTAGCCTTGTGATCTTCTTCCACCTGTAATCAACATGTGACCGACCATATTCTCGAATATCTAAAACACTCTCTGCTGGGATAGTACGCATTCTCGTATCCTCAGCCAAGTTAAACAGAATCAAATTTGTTCCAATTACATGTAAATGTGCAGTTGTACGATAAAAATATATTGACTAAAAAAGGCAATCGGCTCGTTCGAGAAAGAGAATTTTGCATGGTTGTGTTCCAAAGAAAAATAATTATTATCTTACCTCCCCAGATAACCCTTGGTTACCCTCAATTTGTTATGTGAGTAATAATTAAAATTATGATCGCGTGAAGTACAGATTAAATCAGTAATATACCCCTAGTTGACGCGATAGTTGGAGTCTTACTTAATTTAATTAATTAAAAAGGTTTTCATTTGAAAATATGGATTGTTTACTTTCACCACACAACTATGATTGAATATATGTTCAACACAATATGTTCAACACACAATTGAATATATGTTTACCGCTGATCGGCTGTTGAGGTGCCGTTAACAATTTTTAAAAATATACACATTTTCTCGCGAATGTTACTTGTGCAGGCAGTAGGAACGAAAAGATCTGTATCTCCGCGAGTTTTTTTTTCTCAAGCATGAATGCCAAAAGCTTGCACAACATTTCCAGTGTATTTGTGTGGTTCACGTTGTACTTTTATAATATAATGGTGATATTTTTTTTTGCGACAGTAGTACGATGATCTTTTAAATAAAGATGAAACATTTTAAAAAAGATTATTGCTAAAGTTTAACAATATTGTGTACAAAATTTCTAGTAAACTGTGCAATACGTACAATATACTTGGCTATTTTGAGGGTAATTTAATTTCGTTTTGTACATTCGATTAATGTCGATAACATAATAAAACCACTGTTTGAATTAAAACAAAAAAATAGCAGTTGTAAGATGAACCAGACATTTTTAATGCGGTAAAGCAAACAGCGGGTCGGGGTGGATTTTTCGTTACTTAGCGTACTTTTTGGACTAAAAAATGTTATATACCCTTAAATTTTCCGACCGTCACCGTATCCGCACATGTTCATACGAAATAAGGTGCTAGTGAAGTTGTCCGTGTGAAGTAAGACCGGAGAGCATCTCGCTTAGAACTATTAATAGTGTCATGAACCGCACCGTAGTGAATGAAGCGTACTTTTATTTATATACACGGACGGACACACTCGTATACATGGATGAGCACGATCCTAGCATTAGAACAAGAAAACGCAAGAGGCCTACAGTGAGAGTCGCTAGGCAAAATATGTGCCAGATTTCTGCAGTACTCATCGAAATGCCGACACAAGTCGTGCTCCAAAACGTATATTTATCTTTCTCTGCGGCGAGCCTGCATGAAAATACCATCGAAAAATCAAATTGTCTCTGAAGATAAACAAAAAAATCAGTCTATTAGTCGTACACGAGTGAAATAACGGGAAAAGTTACTGAAGGAAATTCGAGTGTGATCGGTGCTATTCACAAAAATCTCGGAATTGAAGTAAAAAACATTTAGAACCTTACGTTTCAACAAAATTTTCCATCGTAAATTAAAGGGTTCTTGAGATTTTTCTGGCAGATGGGAATTGAATAATTTTTTAACAAATCATTCCCGCCATGGAAGAGGCGGAAGCAGAGAAAGACATTTGCTGGCTGTGCGGAAAAGGAGCGAAACAAAAGTGCAGTGCGTGCAAATCGATATATTACTGTAGCCGCAAGCATCAAAAATTGGATTGGAAGAGACATTCGAACAATTGCCGAAGTTTCGAGCTCAAGACGGACCCAAGACTCGGACGACATTACGTAGCAAAGCGAAAGATCGAGGTCGGTATGATCGTGCTCAGGGAAGAAGGGCCTTTGTTGGCTTGGCCGCCTCAGGATACACCACCCGTTTGTCTTGGCTGTTACACCGTTCTCCGGGCTGACAATTCACGACCGTGTGAAAATTGCGGCTGGCCGTTGTGTTGCAATTGCAAGAATCATGATCGCGACGGCGAATGCGAATTTACGATGAGAAACCGTGGCAGCAAGGTGATGATATCGGATTTTGAGATACCACATCCTATGTACAGATCGATTGGTGTGATAAGAGCGCTCGCTTTACGCGACAACAAGCCAGAAGCTTATCGCAGGCTCTTGAAGCTCGAGGACCATTGCCTCGAGCTGTCCAAACAATATGGCAGCTCTCTCGATGCCCCCAAAGAGGTTGCCAACTTCGTCAAGAGATTCTTCAAAATTGAGGGCATTGGCGAAGAAGAAATCGCAAAAGTTATTGGAATCCTTCAGGTTATTTTTCTTCAATCATTTTTATACCCATTTTTCGAGTCTCGATTCCTTCCCATGCTTCCCAGTGTTTTACCATTTTTTATACCTCGTACCCCACAATTGGCGCTCCAGTATTCTCACTTTCTCAAATTCCCCCAAAGTCTTACCTCCTTCCTAATGCCCTACTATGTAACATTTACACGGGGACACAGGAAAAGTATATAAAACCTATGCCTATACAGGTACGTACCTGCATTTTACCGAGTGTGTCTTACATTATCATTAGCAACTTAGTAACACTGAATTCTTCTCACAAGGAACATCCCTCAGGTGTCCGCCTCCGATTTTGTTGAAACTCATATATGTGATAGAGCATCGAAAACTTTGAAACACGTATTTTTTTATCTGCGGAAAAACGGATTTAAGGGGGGAAGCCGCCCCTCAAAGAAAGGCGTGTCGAGGGGTGATTTTGCAGTTTCACCCAGAAGAAATCCACCGATCTGAATGAAACAAAAACGAAAATTCTTCTAATGAAAAGTGATGAAAAATCCACTATGAAAATGTTAAGAAAAAATTAAATTAGAGGGTAAACCACCCCTCTATTTGCCTTTTTTCACCCCACACTTAAGAGGGTTGTATGCAAATTAATAAAACAGGTATTTTGAAGGGGAATTAAAATGAAAGTTGACGGGTTTTTGTGTTTTGGCGGCATAGCAAATTTAAGGGGGTAATGAGATTTCCAAGGTCGTGGTGGAAAGAAAGAAAGGAGTTTTTTTCGTTACGTTTCGATCCTTGGTTCGGATCCTCTTCAGAAACTTTATTTGTTCTATAAATTTTGTGATACAAATTATATTAATAGAGTTTACAGATTTTGTATAGTTGTACTTTGTGTTATGAATAAGTTTTTAAATGTGTTTTAATGATTTGTGTAAATTATGTGTTGGTTTTTTTCCTCTCCTAATTTTCAATCATGGTGATATTGTATAAGTGATTATTTGTAAAATGTTAATTTATTCTTTTTGTTGAGTAACAAGGGTGGTGTGTGAGAGTGTGATGTTATAAGAATGATAAGAATTATGTTAAATGACGAACCTGAATATTGTCGATATTTCTAGTTTTCTTTGGTTTGTGCTTGGAGGATGGTTGGTGTACACAGTATTTGTGATAATAAAATACTGTCTCGTGAGGTTGAATCGGAGGAATGATTCGGAAACGTTCTTTTACTCAATTGACAGGCTTAATCGTTTTGTGGCGATTTGTATTATCTGTGAAAAATTGGTATAGTAAAAGAAACTTTCTTGATTAATGAGATTAATGAGATGTCGTATGAAAGTGGTAATTACCAATTGAAATAAAATAAATATATCTCCGCAAGCACAAAGAAAAAAAATTAGAAAATTGGGCCCGGATACTTGTACTTAAAAAAAAAAAAAAAAAAAAATGCAATGAAAAATCGATTTTTTCAAAATCGCAAGTGGGAGTAACCCCTTAATATAATTTGTATCGCAAAATTTATAGAACAAATAAAGTTTCTGAAGAGGATCCGAACCAAGGATCGAAACGTAACAAAAAAACTCCTTTCTTTCTTTTCACCACGGCCTTGGAAATCTCACTGGCCGAATCGAAGCCGATTCCTCAACATCACGTATTATCAACACGGCCGCACACTACTTGTACTAATTTAAGGGGGTAAACCACCCCTAACATAAATTGATTTATCATGGTCATTTTTTCTTTGTTTAAAGTGTATCCGCTGATTTTAAATATTTCTATAAGCTACAATTTAATGTTTTATCATATTTCAAAATTATTACATTCGTCTTAAGGGGTAACTACCCCTCTGACGAGAAACATCATTGAAGTATCCGCTTTCGATTTCGTTGAAACTCATATATGTGGTAAAGCGTTGCAAACTATTAAACATGTTTTTTTTTGTATCGGCAGAAAAACGATGTTAGGGGATGCAGCCACCCCTCAAAGTTTCTCCCACAAGCAGTCCACCGATCTGAATGAAACAAAATCGAAAATTCCTCTCATATTAAGCGATGAAAAATCCACTACAAGAGTGTTGATTAGAAATATAATTAAGGGGTAAAACACCCCTCCATTTGCCGTTTTTCACCCCACGCTTAAGAGGGTTGTATGAAAATTAATAAAAACAGGTATCATTTTGAAGGGGAATCAAAATTCAAGTTGCCGTGTTTTTGCGTTTCAGCGGGACAGCAAATTTAAGGGGGTAAACCACCCCTACCATAAATTTGTTTATCACCGTCGTGTTTTCTGTGGTTAACATGTATCCGCGGATTCAAAATATTCTCCCGAGTTTTTAAATTATTACGTTTTTACATTTTTACATTTTAAGGGTAAACTACCCCTTCTAATTGCTTTTCGTTTGAAGTTTCGCAAAAGGTTTCACGAATTTTGTTAAAACTGCTTTCATTTCATCGGTAACATCAATTTTATGTTTGTGTGTGCAGGCATATTCGTTTTGAGCTTTAGGAGCTGTACTTTGCGAGTGGGGACGTGGCGCTACCCCTTACTCATAAGACTCATATTTTCATATCGTCATAATTATATTTTCGTACCGAAATGTTTCTTCCTCTAATTCAAAAGTTTTGGTGAAAGCATCTCCCATGCAAAGATGCAATGCAGTAACAAAAATATAATAATGATACTATTAATAAAATTCAAATGGTGTATATAAATATATTTGGATTGTTCGTTTTTTTTATTCCGCGTAAAAAATTATATGCAGATAAATGTTTACGCTTCGATTCTTAAATGCGTTATTATTCAGAATGCTCCCGTTCGGAAATCTTTATCTCTGTATGAAGTTATACAATACTGTATGAATGTTATGAAGTTATACAATCAACGAACAGACCGATGTTTATTTGCCTACGTATCAAACTTTCTCGACTAACTGCAATAATTAATTCTTCCAGCGCGAATATTCTTATCGCGTCATGACGCGATGACGATATTTGCGCAAAATTTTTATTCTAGCCAGAATTTTTACACTGCGCAAATATTAAACTGCAAGCTATTGTCATCTTGACCTGCAAGACGTTAATCATACATTACCCGATAATGTGTTTACATTTTCGGGTAATGTGTGATTAGCCTCTGGCAGTTCAAGTTGTCAATAGCTTGCAGTTTTATCGCTTGCTTTATAAGACGGTTAGCATTCGGATTCTTCCATTTCGCGTTAAAGTGAGCCACAAACAGTACACTGTGTGTTGGAAAATACAAATTTCATGAGCCATGAAAGTCAACCCAATAAACGTTATCAAACTTCAACTAACTACATTTGAAGCTATGGATATTTCACAAACGCCAATCAACAACGCGGAAATTGAACTTGTGGACAGTTTTGAACAAATTTTGATCAGTTCCATGCAAGACTATAATGGAGTTGAAATGATAGAGGAAGAAACGCTCGCTTTTCAAGAACCATTTAAACAGTACGAAGCCAATGCTGTAGAAGATACCGTATGGCAAAAGGATACTGGTGATAGTGATTCTGACGCCTGTTCCAGTGATGATGAGCTGAACTACGATTACAAAAAAAAGCCGTTCAATACTGGAGGTCTGGTGAGACAAAAAACTATAGTCTCAAAACCGTTCAACAGAAATACAGATCTGTCAAGTCTAAAAGACAATTGCGGCGCTGGGCACATCAGCTGAATAAAGGCGATACTTATAAAGAAAAGCTAGCGCAAATTTCTGAATATCCATTGAAGAATATGAAAACGGCTCTAGATGCTGGTGTCATTATATATGATATTGATCTTCAGAAGTGGGCGCTACAAGCCCAAAAGGAGATAGGTTTCAATTATGTGCGATTCAAGGCCTCTCATAATTGGCTATGGAATTTAAAAAAACAGCATCGCATTGTATCCAGAAAAATCAATAAATTTGTAACGCGTGAAACTACGGGAGAAGAAGAACTTCTACGGAAAAATGCAGAAAAATTTGTCACCAATGTTGCACCTCTGATAAAAAAGTATGGAACGGAAAATGTGTATAATTCGGATCAAAGCGGGTTTCATGTGGAAATTCATTCGGCGCGAGTTCGCGCCGAATGAAGCGAATGAACCGAATGAAGTAATTTTTCATCGTTTTAAAGGAGACGAAGGGTGAATTCGGACCACGAGTAGAGAAAGCGCTATTTTAAGCAGAAAACGTCTTTGTATTAGCATCCAAATCTGGAAAACTTATTTCTGGTACGTATGCTCACAAATTATAATGAATGATTTTTTTTTCATATGAAATGTAATTGATGTCAACATTAGTATTTTTTAAAAATATTGAATGTGTTTTGTGTTGACAGAGCATTTCAAAACTTGGTTGGAAAAGGTTTTCTCTCCTAACGCCGGGAGACATAGCGTATTATTGATAGACTCCTGGAGTGGACACTGCTCTAAGGTTGTTCATGAAGCGACACCTCGTGAAAAGAAGATAATCCCAATGTTTATTCCAAAAGGTACAACTGGAAAGATTCAGCCGCTCGATGTATTTGGATTCAGAGTGTGGAAAAATTTCATCCGACATTTTTCAGACAGTGTAGTATTATTAAAATCTGATATGAATTTGCACTTGAGGATTAATATAATTAAACTGCAATCACTTACACACAATCAACTTTCATCATCGCGGTATTCTAATCTTTTTAAATATTCATGGTATAAAAGTAATTATACATCTAAAAAACTAGAAGATTTTGAAAATCCTGTTACCTTTGGTTTTGGTGAATCGAACGCACATTGTGAAATACCCGGTTGCAATAATTTGGCCATTATCAAATGTGCATGGTGCAAAAAGTCGTTGTGTTTAAAGCATTTTTTTGACGACTATCATTATTGCAGGTATTATGAGCCATGATTGTTGATAGTTATCATATGAAAAAAAAGTATATGTCACAAGAAAATGATTTGACGGCATATGACTGCGATACTTTTCACAAGTACTATTAATTAAATCAGCTGATATGATTCCCAAATGAAATATGTCAAAATATATTAAAAACATGTTCGTTAACCTACTGTAAAACCCTCAGTCTCATTAATGCGTTTAATTAAATAAACGGTAAAATAATAAAAATATACATTCCTCCATAAAACTACGTCGCTGGCTAAAGTATCGCTTGATCCAGGCGCATCATCCTTCTGAAATATACGAAGTGAGCCTTATAACTTATTCTGGAAATTATTATAATTAATGATATAGTAGAAGTGTATGTTTATTCCTATGGAGATGCTTAATGGACGTGCATATTAAAATCGGAAGCGTTTCGACACGAAAATATTAGTCTTATGAGTAAGGGGTAGCCCCACGTCCCCACTCCCAAAGTACCGCTCCTAAAGCTCAAAACGAATATGCCTGCACACATAAACATAAAATTGATATTACCGATGGAATGAAAGCAGTTGTAACGAAATTCATGAAACCTTTTGCGAAATTTCAAACGAAAAGCAATTAGAGAGGGTAGTTTATCTTAAAATGTAAAAATTTAAAAACGTAATAATTTAAAAACGCGGGAGAATATTTTGAATCCGCGGATACATGTTAAACACAGAAAACACGACGGTGATGAACAAATTTATATTAGGGGTGGTTGACCCCCTGAAATTTGCTGTCCCGCTGAAACGCAAAAACGCGTCAACTTGAATTTTGATTCCCCTTCAAAATGATACCTGTTTTATTAATTTTCATACAACCCTCTTAAGCGTGGGGTGAAAAACGGCAAATGGAGGGGTGGTTTACCCCTTAATTATATTTCTAATCAACACTCTTGTAGTGGATTTTTCATCGCTTAATATTAGAGGAATTTTCGATTTTGTTTCATTCAGATCGGTGGATTGCTTCTGGGTGAAACTGCAAAATCACCCCTCGACACGCCTTTCTTTGAGGGGCGGTTTCCCCCCTCAAATCCGTATTTCCGCAGATAAAAAAAATACGTGTCTCAAAGTTTTCGATGCTCTATCACATATATGAGTTTCAACAATATCAGAGGCGGACACCTGAGGGATGTTCCTTGTCAGTAGTCAGGGCCTAAGCTGGCGTATAGCTAAACACAGCTTGACAATGTGGGATTGCTGGAGTCGTACACCCACTGCGCATCTGTTAATATTGGTGATTTTGTTACCGCATATTTACTGCTCTTTGATAAGGATTTAAGTCCGCTTTTAGCTTCATTTGATAGAACAGCGCGTAATTATCTCATCTCTCTTAGGATACCGCTTATTCCATCTTCAAAAACTATATGTATGTTCAGATAAACGGCCACGAAGTACCGATAACGGAAAGTCCACACATTGCAATTTACGACGAAGCGTCCTATCTCGAGCACAATTGTTACGCCAACTGTTCAAAAAGCTTTACGGAAAAGGGCGGCATCATCATCAGAGCTGCACTCCCAATTTCGAAAGGTGAGTGATATATATTATTTTATTTTCAACAGTACATGAATTTTAACATCAATGCCCACAGTTAATACGTTTGCAAAATATATTGACCACGGCCAAATTCACTATTTTCATAAGAAAATACATCTAATTACCTAGCTTTTAACGTTTTCCTCGAAATTGATTCACTAGAAAACCTCGTTACGCAAACCTCGATATAGAACTATATTGAATATATCTACGCCATAAAGTCAGTATCCTCTGACAACCACAGCTATATCGCTAAAACCTTCTTAAAGACGTGGACGCACGAAAAAGAATTGACATTATATAGTCTCGTCATTTATGGATCTTAGAATTTAATAAAATAAGCACCAGAGCAATCTAATATCATAACTGACCAATCCAATAATTTTTATAAGAAAAGGCTGTTACGGCCTGATCCCATGATTTATAACGATATTTCTAATACGCCAGGTGATCACATATCGATCTGCTACACCGATCCACTTTGGGGAGTCACGAATCGAAGACACTTCTTAGCACAAACGAAATTCTTTGGTTGTGCTTGTGAACGCTGCAAGGATCCCACAGAATTTGGAACCATGTTCAATGCAATAAAGTGCACCGAAAAGTAAAATATCCCTGTTGATAAATCACATGTTTCAAGATGCACTGATCCATTTTAAACAAATATTACACGCAATCTTTTTTCTTCAGCAAATGCAACGGTGATATGCTCCCGCCAACATTCATGAGTTCTAACGGAAAAAGTATAGATTACGCATGCTGGAAATGTAAAACGGTAAAAACGGGAGACGAGGTCGATGGGATGCTCGATAAGATCGGCATGGAGTTAACGAAAATTGTGAAGGACGATGTGAACGCTTGCAAAAAATTTCTAAACGATTTTTCGGGGGTTCTTCACGTAAATCACTTTTACAATGTCGATGTTGCACTAGCACTGGCACTGATAATTGGCCAGCAAGGAGGTGGTCTATCAACTGTGTCGAACGAGCTATTGAACGAGAAAATATTGCTCTGCAAAAGGCTTACCGTTCTTCTCGAGATTCTCGTGCCAGGTAACGAATCCATATTCTTTTTCTGATTTTTTTACAAACAGAGTTTCAATGCAGAAATATAAGTTGCTAAAGATTCTGTTTTACAAAACTATTAGGGGTATAAACCCCATAAATATTGTAGTATACTGGTTTTTTATGCGTAGGACATGTTGGATGAAAGTTTAAGGTTAAAGGTTTCGTAAATACCACAACATCGCTTATGGAAAAAACTTTAATGTAGGCAATGTGACGGATTTTCATACAATATCTCCTCCGAGCATATTAGAGATTTATGTGAGATATAACATTTTGCGTGACGTCGATTCAAAGTTCAAAAACGAGTAGTAAAAGGCCATCTTACTGTATAAAACGAATGTGGCATGTTCGTCAGTGGCGTCAAAGCCGGTGACGTCGAAAGATTCTTTTTTTATTACTTGGCGTCGAGATGCTGCTGGGTCTGATCCCATGCAAAAATAGGCGAAGTTTGGAATTCTCGAATATACAGATGTCTCCGGTACCTTGAGACAAGGGTGTTCGCAATAATTGGATCGTCTTGAAAATGCAGCGCTCACAATTACCGAATTTCACAGCCGAAAATCGGATGAGGGGGATGCTTTTGTTCGAGCTACACACGGGGATTGCTGAATTCGCCAAGAGGCAGCACCCGGATGCTTCCTTCAATTCCATCAAGGTAAATTTTACTTTTACTTTTATTATAATTTCTCGCAAGTATTGCGTCCCGGAACTTAGAGGGTGGCTACTCGTAAATCTAGAATGGGATGTTCGGGGTCTTTGCCAATAAAGCTGGTTTCAGCTATAATTGAGTTACAAATGTCATGGTTATGTCTGACAACCGAACCCCTCGAAAAGTCAAGTATAGACTGACTCTTCCAAGTCAGTTTCTTCTAATCGTCGACTCAATTTTTGCACAATTGGTCCTAGATTATGCATGTACTCAATATGATGCAATGTGATTTTTCTGAAGTGTTTATTTCACGAAACTTACCGTACTTTTGCACGGGGGCATTAAACGTTTTATAATGCCGTTTTGCAAGCGCGTTCTGGATCAATCGATCAATTCGACGTTTTGTTACGAAAATTTGCAGATTCAATTCAAGCTATTACGATGAAACACTCATGTTTCATTTAATATGATTATAATGGTTATCTAATAATTATATGGAAAGATAAACTAACGACACTAATTAAACGACCACTCATTTTTTGCAGAAAATGGAATCTTTTTCAAATAGCTATATCGCCATGAAAAATGAGGAGCAAAAATAATTGTTTAAAACTAATTTTATAAGAAGTTTTCATTTATTTCGCTCTGAAGAGTTATTATTCATTGAATGACAAAAAGCATCAATTGAAACCTGTGCAGCTTTGAGGTTGTGCACAGGAAACGATTTTTTTTTAAATTCCGTCCTGCGTTTGCAAAGAAGGAGATTTTGCTTCGTGTTCTCTTTTGCGAGAGGCCTGTATGATTTTTGCTGACTGATTTATCTACCACTGTAACAAAAATTATATATTCACACAGTGAATGATCATAACTCGAATAAAAAACATCGCTTTTATAAGGAGAGTATTGGAAAGCTGGGGTTTTCCCTGTAAAAACCGTACGACGTACACTTGTGGTATGCTAAGGAAAGTACATGTCCTTATCTTTGGGTAACAGAAATGCCAGCGGTATTTTTCGAACGTTCGTATTTTTCAGCTCAAGTTGGCATCCTATACGAAGACCTGAAGATTGAAAAAAATCGACGTTGAGGCGCACTTACGTGTGGCTTTATGTCGCAAGCATTTATACATTTTCCAATCTTTTCGGAAAGTTAAGGCAAAGCCTTTACTGACTTTTCGATCTCTATTTTACGATATACTGCACTAAAAACCGTCAGAGAGATTTTGAGGATTTATTATTTGTTTGTGGATTTACGCGATCTAAGGTGGTCGGCCGCGTGGCCATCAGGATCCTAGTGATCGTCATGTTTACGCATCAAATAAGTATTTTAAGGGGAGGGTTTGCACTTTTGAAAAATCATTTTTTGTCTTTTCTTATAGTTAAACATTTCAAGAATATAATCCCAAAATTTCAAGTCAATCAGAGCAAAACTCTCGAATTTATTGACTATTTAGTCCCGCTCCTCTAAAACTATAGCTCCGATAGCTACGGGCGATCGGAAAGGCAGCGCGCAGTTGACGAGCAGGTATGCAGTTTATTCACTTGGCGATCGTCCTTCCCATTATTCTGTTTCGAAAAGGTTTTATTGAGTAAAGAGAGGTAAAAAAAGCCGTATACATATATTATAGGTGTATAATATTTTCAAAAGAGAAACGGGCGTCAGTTAGTTGTTGTACGATCGGTCGAGCGCTTGTTCTCAGTGATTTTATAATTTCGTCAAGAAATGTTTTGATTGAAAATGCCGAGATGGTCTAAAGTTTCAAAAGGTGACCGAACAGATACAAGAACGTATTTGTGCAGATCGAAAAAAAGACCTAATCCATGTAAAAAAATAAGGATGAAGAAAATACGAAGAGTGCATCATCGAAAAAGATTAAGTTGAATACCAGTGCGAGCGTGCCGGAAGACGTTGAAAATCATTATAGAATCGTCGATTTTTTGCTTGTTTTCGCAACAATTGCAAGTTTGGTGAAATGTGATCAGTGTGATGGTTTAGTTGCGTTCAAACGTTGTAAAAAAGGTCTTGGCTTTCAAATCCAGGTGAAATGTGCCAATTGTGATCTACGCTATATACCGTCGAGTAGGAAAACTGGTCATCGCTAGGAAATCAACACTCGATTTGTTTTCGAAATGCGGACATTAGGCTTGGGTTTAGCAGGCTGTAATAGTAATTTTTTAGCCACATCGTCTTATTTGGATATTATGAAATCTTTCCTTTCCGCCGCAGACGCAGAAGGAGAGACAACCAGGGCAAATTCGTAATCTGATACTTTGACCGTTTCTGGCGACGGCACGTGGCAGAAGCAAGGCTTTAGCTCCTTGTTTGGCGTCACTTCATTGATTGGTCATTGGGCTAGAAAAGTTATTTATATTTTCGTAAGTAGTTTGTATTGTCAGTCTTGCAAATTGTGGGAAAAAAAATTGAATACAACTGAATTTGAAGAGTGGCACGAAGAACACGTTGATAATAATGAATGTCAAGCCAACCACACCGGACCATCAGGTAACATGGAAGTAGGCGCAGTAATCGAGATGTTCCGCTGCTCAGAGGAAAAGTATGGAGCAAAGATCAGCAACTATATCGGAGACGGCGATAGCAAAACTTATGGCAATTTAGTGAAAGCGAAACCTTACGGTGAAAATTTCACTATATATAAAAAAGAATGTGTAGGTCACGTGCAAAATAGAATGGGAAAACGTCTACGTGATCTGGTAAAAAAACAGTGTTGATGATAAAGTCGTGAAAACAGGAAAAAAATCAGGTAAAAAACGGTACCTTGGCAGTAAAGTACTCGGCGTCAAAGAAAAACTCACCGGAAAAGTCATCAATAATTTGAGTCGATAGTACGGAGCAGCAATAAGACATAATTGTGATTCAGTAGTGAAAATGAAAAATGCCATCTGGGCAACGTACTACCAGACTACCAGCAGTCGACAGACGATAACCCTCAACACGGTAAGTGCATGAGCAGCGAGGACTCGTGGCATCCTTATCAAAAAGCCCTGGCCACAACAAGAGTGGAAAAATTTAAACACAATTACACTCCACTTCCAGAAGATGTCTTACAAGCAATCAAACCGATTTACGAAGATCTGGGCAAGGATGAACTTCTTGAAAGGTGTCTTGGAGGTTATACCTAAAATGCCAACGAAAGTCTGAACCAGCAAATTTGGAGGATTGCACCGAAAAAATTACCTGGCAGCAAACAAATCGTTGAATTCGCATCCGACTTTCTGTCGGATATGTACATCAGCGTTGGGCCGAGCGCTCACGAATACGCAAGATTGGAGGATAACTGTCGCATCAACAGGGCCGAGATACACGCCGAGAAGCAGTGCAAAGAAGCCAGGATAAGGCAAAGGCTTAAAAAAAGAGGCTCAAGACATCGGAGCTGCTGCAGGGAGTCTACTCGATGGAGCTGGAATCGATGATTCAGTGTAAGTTGAAAAAAATCACTTTTTAGCTTCTAAAACTTCAAACGCGTTTTTCTCGAAACTACTTTTTCAGAGTCCGTGTTCACTGCCATTTGAAAACTACATGACCGATTTATTTCAAACTTGGTACACACTTTCTACGTGTAAAATACCTCCCCGCAACGGTTAGTTTGGGATTTTTTTTTACATTGAGGGGGCTTTGCACCCCCAAAATGGCGGAATTTTTCGTGAAAAAGGACTTTTCATTTTACATGACCACCAAAAATTTAGAAATGAAAAAAAAAAAAATTCTCCGAGACCGTTGGGGGGAGGATTTAATGATACTTTGACTAAATTTTAATGGCACTTGATTTCAGATAGTTTCTAGCTGAGATACAGTGAACACCGCAAATCGTGTTTTTCCAAAGGCGTTCTTGGAAAAGCTTTGTCACCGGCTTGTTTGTGGATATTTTCGTGTGTAAATTTCACGGAATGTTCTTGAAATGACACTTAATAATGTACAAAAGGTTTCAATAAATTTACTCTGTCCATATAGATGAAAAAAAATCGCAAAAAATTGTTTTTTTTCACGCTGAAACCCCTACCCTTCCCTTAGGATAAAAATCAGTCCTTCGTGCAGATCTGTGGTATATTAACTTTCAGAAGGTATTTTCTATGTTGTGATACTAAGAATTATCAAATTAAATATATTCCGCTACGACGTCTACCTGTAATTTTGGCCGAATCCTTCATTAGGAGGTTAACGTGAACCATCTCGCATCTCGGGTGATTTGAGAATGCCTGTGGACTTGCGTGAAGTAAGTTATCCTTCACGTGATTAACAAGGATTTTAGTTTTACGTTCAGCATACAAAAATATAGTTTTATGTTAATTTCAACGAATTTTCATATATGACGATTACCGGTTCAGCAACATAAACACTCTGCCGATTAATCGCCACGGCTGTCGATAACTGGGACAATGTTAGCAAAAAAAGAGTCTTACAAATCGAATATTAGTTTATAGAAAATCAGAAAAGAAATATTGGGTCCGTAATTAGCGATGTCTGTAGGATCCACGGACCAGTAATCGTCATACACATATTCGCGATAGTAAAAAGATATACATATAAATAAATGTTGTCCATTACTGAGTCGTGACCATGTCGATAACTGGGTATGTCTTGAACACAGGTGAACAGCACTCGATCGAAATAATATTAAAAATTATTTTATGAAAAAATAGTTGTTTATAAAGACTGGAAAAACATAAAAATTATAATTCTGACGTAATAGGCAATAATTAGTTTTATTTTTTTAATTAATGAAGTTCCATGGAAGAGAAATTTATGTTTCAAATGATTATCTAATGTTTTAATAAAAATCATAAAGTTTGTGACAGAGTGCATAAAAATTATTCTGCCGTTCTATATGCAGACATAATCGAGTCAACAAAGTCCTACGAACCTTTGCATAATTAGTTAAGGCCTTATATGCCTTTGGATGGTCGGAAAACAAGGCTTTTTGGGATTTTTAACAAATACTAATAAAGCAATCAAAACGAGGTTTTGAGGGTTTATTTCAAATATCTGTAGGTACCTCCAACGAGCGGACTCGTTGGAGTCGCACATTTGCACCCAGCAGAATTTTCTTTTCTCCGTAATCTACATGAGTTTTGCTACCGAAGTACACACGGTTATTATAAAATATTTATTTTTGTACATCTAGCCCGATTTTAAAGAAAGTCGCATTTTCAACTGAAACAAGGGCCTTTGTTCATTTCCAAAGGCTCGTTCGTTTAAAATAACTTTTACTCACTTTCTTAGTTGAGCTATATAAATTTGCAAAGTCAAGCGATCTGTTTAAGGCGGTCCTCTAGTTTCTCGGGTCGAAAAAATCGATTTTTGTTCATAAATCACATCTACAACATGTGTAGAAAATGTGTGCCAAAGGATTTTTCGATATTCGAAGTGGTTCACAAGTTACGGCCCTGGAACGGAGCAGGTATATGGAGCAGGTATACTTTCAAACGCGTTTTTCTCGAAACACCATTTTTCGAAACGGTGACCACGATATTTCAGAAACTACTACACCGATTTGTTCAAATTTATACAGCATCTTTAATATGTTATAAGCCAGCGATTGAATTAGGATTATCATGATTGCTTCGATAGTTTTTTTTGTACGAGCGAAAAACTTAAGAAAAAATGAGTAAAAAATAGAATGTCATTTTCAAAAGTGTATAAAAAATTCAATTTTTGTAATTTAGAATTCACTCTAGTTCAATCGCTAGTCTTAAATATGAAGATTAAAATGCCGTTTGGTTTTTTGATTTCAGATAAGCAGAACAGCCGCAATCTTGGTCACCGTCAAGCATCTCTTTTACTTGATGTCTTCCTGTCGGCCACTATAACGTTTATTCTATTATATATTTTGACTTAAAAAAATTTGTAAAGCTGATTTAAATGTTAATAAAGATTATGCAAAAACAATGAGATTGATTATTTCGATGCTTTGCCCGTAAAAAATTATTGAAAAAGCCGTAAAAAAACAGCCGCGAAACTAGAGGACCGCGTTAAGGTGACGATTACTGGGCCATCTACCTTACAACAAAAAAGTGTGAAATTCCGCGATTTGCACTTTTTTCAATTACCTTTTTCTGTACCAATGAAATTGTAAAAAACTTTCCGGTGGGTTTAGTAAAAAGACAGCTCAGCTTTCGACGCTTTCCTTGTAGATGCTGCGTGACTTTTTCTCCCGCTTTATAACCTTTTGGAGACGAAGTATGCCATTTTTCTAATGGCCGTCGATAACTCGGTAAAAATTAATCGTACAATGCTTGGTCAAAAAGGAATATGAAGTAAAATGGATGCTCTTCGAAAAACGCAAAACGCGCTTGCAAAACGCCAAACTTGCAATTTAAAAAAATCAATTGCTGCTCTTTATTATTCCAAGGACACTAACTTTTTTTAATCCCAACAATTTTTTAAGCGAAATCGTTAAAGATGAAGCCTCATGCTTGAAAATCCTTTTTTTGCGATCAACTTCCACGGAGATGTAGCTGTTCAAAAGCGGTAGAAATTTTTACGAATAATGAGTAATCTTTTACGGCGGGATATAGATTTAGACAGGAAGAAAATAAGCAATATTGAGGGATTTTTTAAACTAAGAAATAATTATTCTAAAATTTTCGAACTTTAGGTATACTTTAATAGTATATTTAAGTATACGAAACAATTTTTTTTAATTAATTCATCATCAAAATGGCGGAGCTGTGGCAGAGTGTTACAGCAAGGTCGCTGCGGGAGTTGCGAATGGGAGTGCAGTCCAGCCTCCCGTAGGCTTTGATTTGCAAAAAAGTTCAAACATTTTTTCAGTTAGAACATTGTAGTATCCGTAACGAGCGGCCTTGGATGGTGTGTTAGCGTTGTGTGAATATGGGTATGGGGGGTCCGTCGGCCGAGGAGCGGCAGTCGAGCGGTTGTAACCGGGGAGCACAGTGTACAATAAAGACGCATAAATAAGGCATACTGGTGCCCTCCCTTGAGAACCCTACTACACTAACATGTATAGTTTCTATGTGACGGTAATTAAAATGAAGAAAATGCGAATATGAGAAAATGGCACGCAATTTCAAAACAAATCAACATTTTACGCGACATTTCTGTAAAATGTGTGACAATTATCAAACTTTAGGTATACTTTAATAGTATATTTAAGTATACGAAACAATTTTTCAAAAAATAATTCATCATCAAAATGGCGGAGCTGTGGCAGAGTGTTACAGCAAGGTCGCGGCGGGAGTTGCGAATCGGCGTGCAGTCTAGCTTCCCGTAGACTTTGATTTGCAAAAAAGTTCAAACATTTTTTCAGTTAGAACATGTATAGTTTCTATGTGACGATAATTAAAATAAAGAAAATGCAAATATGAGAAAATGGCACGCAATTACAAAAAAAATCAACATTTCACGCAACATTTCTGTAAAATGTGGATTAAAAAAGTTTTTTTTCCAATTTTTCAGAAACAGTTTTCGTCAAGGAGAAGGTACCAATATTATCAATATTTCTGCCAAGTTTCAACTTAATCGGCTTAATAGTTTTTGAGTAATCCTTCACGCTAATTTCGATAATGCAGTTTTGAGAAAAACGCGTTTGAAGTTCACGCCCGCTTCGAATCCGAGCGGTGAGGCACAGCGTTGACAGGCTGTAACGTTTGAAGTTTTTCGAATTTTGCTTTGAAACTTTGGGAAAATATTCTACATATGTAGTTCTATCGTTTCAAGAAGAAAAAAAAGAAATCGATATTTTTATCGTTGTAAATGTATATCCCACCTTAACTGTTGCGCTGAGAGTGTACGTATACACATATAATAGGGGAACGAATACATTCTTGATCTCTCGTTCCGGTTGACGACGGGAACTATTTAAGGGGCTTAGGGGGCTAAGCCTCCTGTGATTGTGTGATTGCCCCTGTATGTTTCAAACGTAGGTTGACACCATGGATAATTATCTATGTGACGATTGAATGCTGGAAATCTCAACCTTAAAACTACATTTTTATAGCCGATACGGAGGTGGAAAGCAAAATAAAAATATATGATATAAACGTCGACACGAGCCTAACTGAATTTTTCTTTGACCCTTTCAACACGGTGAAAAAATCAGTTTAGTGCGCCTCATTACCGGGAACAGTTATTTCTCCTCCAAGTGATTATTACGATGAAATAACTTTTCTGTCCGAAACTTGCTCAATAAGGGTGCGAATTCCTCACCACTGAAATGCGCCTATGGTTTTCAGTAACTGGGACATATGTTGTCCTAGCCGTAATTTCAAAAAGTTTCCAGCCTGGGACAGCATATGCGCCATCAGGTGTGAAAGGGTTAACTTGTCACAAAAATTCCGAAAAGCCGAAACCGAATTTTTATCTGAATTTTGACACAGACCTTCATTTCAATCTTTTATGAGACCCCCGCAAAATGATATTTGGCGACGCGCCATAGTTTTCGAGATATCGATTTTTGGAAGTATTTTTTTACTGCGGTCCTACTATACATATACAGTACCGGACAAAAAAAAAGTACGCACCGTTCAAATTCAATATTGGTGGTATTATACTTACGGAAATAGTTAATGGAGTACTTTCACGGCTGTTTCAACGATACTTTACAAGTTCACGTTTACATTTTCACTGAAACATCATAGAAAATATTCGAAAGCTGAACGCAAACAATTTCAACGCGTAGGATGCCAATTTTAGGCTGGACAAAAAAAAGTACGCACCCAAAGAAAAAAAGAAAATATGTCATTACATCGCGCATCTAATATTTTGTGTGACCACCTTTTTCATCGATAACAGCCTGTAAACGCCGATGCATACTTTCTACAAGATTGTGAATTTGCTGTTCGTCGATATTGTCCCAGGTCTCCCGCAAAGCATCAAAAAGCTTTTCTTTGTTTGTTACATCGCCCATGTTAACATTTTGGTCCAAAATAGACCACAGATTTTCTATAGGATTTAAATCTGGCGATTGTGATGGCCAATCCAAAAGTTTGATCTGCAAAGAACGGAAAAAGGCCGATGATTTTTGGGCTGTTTGTTTAGGATCGTCGTCTTGTTAAAAGATTAATTCATCCTGCAGGCCAGTGTTTAGGAGTGATTCTTCCAGATTTTCGTTTATGATATCAATGTAAACATCGGCCGTCATAATACCGTTAATTGGAACTAAATTTCCCACTCCGGACCACGCAAAACACCCTCACATTAAAACACCTCCCCCTCCGTGTTTGAGAGTCTTTTAAATATTCTTTTCAAGCAGCTGTTCTCCCGGCTAAATCCAAACGCGTGATCGTCGTTTATGCCCACATAAGTCAAACTTGCTCTCGTTACTGCAAACAACTTTTTTTCCAAAACAAAATCGGCTTATTCACGGATTTTTTTGGAAACTTGAGGCGCTTGATTTTATTTGCTTTACGAATCAGAGGGCGCCGTTGTGCAAAACTATTTTTTAAGCCTGCTTCTCGAAGTCTCCTCCCATGTACGTATTGCAAACTGGCTTGGTATTGGCACTGTACTGATGCTAGAGCTACCAATACTGGCAGGCTACCAAGGGCCAAGCGTTGCCCAAGTCAAGATCAGTATTGGGAGAATTTTGGTTTGTTAACACCTGTCCAACTTATGATGGCGTGAATAGGCCCGACACTGTTTACGGGTATTGGCTCAGTATTAGTGCCCAGTTTTGGGCCAGATATTGTAGCCGGTCTTGAGACAAACCCTAAATCAGTACTTTGCCGGTACATGTTCATGTATAGACTGAAAACTTAGCTCAGTACTGACGCCGAAATGGCTAGATACTGAATGCCAATATTGGGTCAGATCGTGTAAACAATACAGGCCCAATTCCGAAATGATAACGCCGGTCCTACGCTTGGCAAGCGTTGGCACAGTATTAGTGACTAGTATCGGCTGCCAATATTGGGCCAGAATTGCGGCGTGTTCCCGGTCACCGGCATCAGATAAATATCGGCTGTTTGTCGAAAATATTTTCGCCGCAGTGGTTTTTTTCACGATCGTATCTAAAAAAATATCTGAAATCAAAATGTTTTATTTGATTGCACCCACTTCTAAAAATTATATTAGTAAAAATTTAAAAAATATTTACCATTCATGCGTTTGTACGTTATTGCAGCACTGAAGTATTTTTTCGTTATACCATTCGCGCCTGGTTTCCCCGTGGCCGAACATTTTTCCTGCACCGCCTTCGATATCAGACCAGCGATCATATTGCGGATAACACCTTTTTCGTCGGTCGGTGAACCCACCAAGGCTCTCATCACCTTCATCTCAAAAGAATTAAAAGATATAGGCACTTCCAGAGTATTAAGAATGAATTAAGATGCTCTTCTGTAATTTTACTTCAGCATACATAATTTCAGTCAAAGTAAATAACATTGTATTTACCAAAGCGTTTTCTTTCCCTTGTCGTCCGAGACTCCCTCATGAAATTGAACAAATTCTTCGAAACAAATGATAGAATAAGTAAAGAAAATATAAGAGAGAGAGAGAGAGAGAGATTTTGATTTGATTTGATAAATGTTTATTTGCCCAAGCACGTTATAGGGCAATTTGTTACAAAAATAACAATAATGAATGGTGAGTCGTGTTGACTATCGATTATTGGCACCAGAATAACAAGTACCAAGCTATGAATTATGTAGTATAATAGAGGAAAAATGAGAATGTTAAGATAGGATTACAAAACAAAAGTTGAACAAGCTTAATGAGAGTGACAATGTACCACAAGGTGGTTAAGAGTTCGCTTACGACGCTTACAAGTTTTCTGGCTTCCGCACGCTTAGTGAGTCGTCGCCAATTCGCCACGCATTAGAGAGGTTGTCAGGTACTCGTGTAATCAACTAAAGCTACTAACTCGTCCGTAATGCGAGGATCGAGGTATGTATCTAAAACGGAAATGATAAGGACCAGGTGCGACTCAAAAATGAAAAGTATGGTATTGATATGAGCTAGTAATGAGTTTACACAAAACGAGCAGCAGAAAAAGAACTGAAGCCATGTGATAGTGGAGCGCTTGGTTAAGTGCGTCGTATGGGAAGTAAATGGTGAAACCAGCTTATTAAGATCGTCCATATTGGTTATAGAAATGGAGGGTTGACCCTCAGCCTTACGAGCGAAAATTCGGCCTACTTTGATCTAAACGTGTCGGTAGCCTGCAAGACGCGCGCGAGTCCTTGTTGATCGAAGCAAGTTATAAAGCGTTGATAGTAACAGTTCATTAATGAGAATATTCCCTCTCGCAGATCCATCGAATATTTCATGGACAGGTAGAGCCCTTTTGGCATGCTTCGCATTAATAATCGCATCACGCACTGCCGCCGATGTCAGAGTAACGATTAAGGAAAACGATCGCAGAGTATGTTGGTTACCGGTGGAGGAGGACGCGTCTGCTGGTGTAGAGGATTTGCGTTGCACTATTCGCACCGACATCACGTGACCTATGAGATCACGTACGCCAAGAGCGGCTAATATCTGTTCGACAAGCGCTTTGGGTTGGCCACATGCTCCGTGGGGTAAACCCGCGATTATGATTTCATTCGAAGTAGGGTTTGAAGATGACCTGAGAGACTCGATTTTTTTTTCTAATTCTGAAACATCCCGATGTAGATTCGCATTATCTGTACGGAGTTGTTCAGTCTGAAGTGTGTGGCTCGATACCGTCTCAACTAGTTTGGGTAGTAGGCTAAGGGTTTCCGACATTTTATTAATAACCTCGTTAGTACGATTCGCAGTTTCCCTTTGTTCATTAGCGAAAGTAGTGAGGGTAGCAATATTAGATTCGTTAGCTTTAAGCATCGCCATTAAAGACTGTAAAGTTGTGTCAAGCGGTGTGCCAGAGGGGGCTATAGCAGCAGGTGAGGGTGAGTCGTCGAACATGGTCGAAAGATAAGTTTTGCAGCACGGGTCAATGCTAGAGTTTTTGAAGTAGCTACGCGCGCACCCGGGGTGGAATATTCGTCGACACAGATCACACGAGTAGGAGTCCCGAGCGATGGTCTTATTGCATTTAGTACAGATCGGAGGCATAGGGCGGTCGTTACATTACCGACTGGAGAATCCCGGAAGATAAATACTATCAATGAGATACCGACTGCCAAGACAACACGGCGAAGATCGCCTCGGGCTAGTGTGTAGGCGAGACGTGCGAATTAGTCGTCTCGTGCAGTGCCGAAGATACCCGAACGCCACATAAACACAGCGTAAATTGATGTATAGGTGTCAGCGGTGTGGTCGTAGGTAGGACGGTGTCTAACAGCGTCACAATAATCCAAGCGCGGCAATGTGGCCCAAGAGGGGAGAGCCTTGAGATCGTAGATGTGTGGGAACCAGCGATAGAGCGACAGGTAGATGACTCACATGTGATTGGCGCGTAAGGATGACCGAGTATAGCCGAAGCTGCCCGAGTGGAGCCGAGCACGAGCGAGTTAGGTGAAGAGGACGCCAGACCGATAATGGATCCAATGGAAAAATCTGATGAGATTCTTATCAATTTCGCATTCGAGAGGATGTAGAACAGCTCAAAAATGAGAGACTCGGCTACACCGGTGGAAAGCGAATAGAGGCATGCTTTGAGTCTGAAAAGAAACGCCCGCAGGCACGCAGAATCACAGAAGAAAGGAAGCAGAGCGTAATGAATAGCGTGTGTCAAGACTCACCGCAGGAACTGAACTGAGAGAGAGAGAGAGAGAGAGAGAGAGAGAGAGAGAGAGAGAGAGAGAGTTTCTGAATATGATTTTTCGAGGTTTTGGGACATGTTGAGGACGTTAACATTGAAAACTGAAAAAAAAGTTTTCACTGTCACAAAGTTTCTCTATGAGGAAGCAAAACTTACATTTTTTATTCAATCCATATTTTTTGGACTGGCACCGTACTGATAAAATTGTGTGCCAATACCAAGGCTGTACTTCGCCCAAGACTGGTTTACCAAGACTGTACTGATAAAATTAATTACCAATACTGAGGCAGTACTTAACCAAAGACTCGTTAATCAAGAGTGGAATTGCTGGGTTGCTAAGACGGGCACGGCACTGATACGTTCAGTTGCCAGTGCTGGCGCAGTACTTCCAGCCGAGACTCAACCATACTTGGTAACCAGGACTGGCACCGTACTGATAAAATAGTTTACCATTACTGGGCCAGTACTTCAGCCAAGACTCAATAACCCAGACTGGGACGGTACTGATACGTTCGTTTTTCAATACTGGGGCAGTACCGCCAACTGAGAGTCGGTCGCCAGGACTTGCACAACTCTGGGCCGTATTGGTAACTATGGCCCAATGCCGACATTCGCACATGGGTTACGGACTGTTCGGTAGGAAATGTTCAGGCCTGTATTTTCGAGAATTACACGGCTAGTAATCGTCGAATTTTTCTTTACCTCCCTGATAATTTTGCGATCGTCCAATGCAGTTGTTTTTCTTGTTCTACCTCGTCCATTTTTATCACCGACTATACCTAATTCTTTGAACTTCTCGCATATTTTTCTTGCTGCACCTTCTCTTATGTCATATTTTCGACCAATTTCTCTTTTAGAAATACCTTTTTTTTCTTTAATTACCAGTTATCGCACTTCAATTGCAATTTTCGGCATCGCGGATTTGTTGCTACCGTACTCGAACACAGAAAATCGATAATTGGCCGAAAATCGGCAAATCTATATGTTTACATTCCGTTTGCCTTCCTAAGCTTCGTTGGGAGAAAACCGCTCTGCTGTCACTGATCAGGATATATAAATCTTGGGTGCGTACTTTTGTTGTCTAGCATATAACAGGCACTCTTCGCGCTGAAATATCAGGTTGATAAAAAAGTTTTGTCGCAAAAATTTTGAAAAATGTCTTTTTACGTATTGACGCAATATGACATCGAGCTTTGTCGAGAATATTCTAGAATGTTTTCTACTCTTCCGCGTGACAGGGTATAAAAAGGCGAGCGCGCGTTCTAGTGGACAGAAATGGCTTCGATCTCGCAGGAGCAGCTTCGAGCGATCATTTTTTACGAGTGGCGGCGCGGCACGAACGCAAGCACAACTGCTAAAAATATACAGGATGCATTCAGCGAGAACGTAGTTTCTCATCGAACAATCCAGCGTTGGTTCAATCGTTTTAAATCTGGAGACACAAGCCTTGAAGATAAGGAACGTTCCGGACGACCGTCGACCATCGATGATGAAGCATTACTCCGCTGCATCAAAGAAAAACCAGAAGCAAGTACGCACGAGCTAGCAAGAGAACTTGGCTGCACCCAACCGTCAATAGTCAATCACTTACACAACTTGGGATACAGGAAGGTTCTAGCTCAATGGATACAACACCGTCTCACCGACGACAATAAGAACTGTCGCGTGACCATCTGCCAGTCTCTCCTGCTTCGCCACCATCGCAAGGAGTTTTTAGAAGATCTTGTGACTGGAGATGAAAGCTGGGTCTTGTATGATAACAGAACGCGTTTAGCCTACTGGCTTCCTATCGGAGAAAAACCGCCACACCAACCGAAATCTGATCGTCACTCACAAAAGGTTTTGTTGTGCTGTTTCTGGGACGCAAAGGGAATGCTGTTTCACAAATTTCTCCCTGTCGGTAAGACGATCTCCTCTACACGATACATCGAAAATCTCCAGGAATTGGCAAAAGCTATAAGAAAAAAACGGCCAAGACGCGCGACTGTGCACCTTCTCCACGACAACGCGAGACCCCATGTCGCAAAGGAAACCCACAAAACAATCACTGAGCTTCACTGGAATACCGTTCCTCATCCACCATACTCTCCCGACATCACGCCATCTGACTACCATTTGTTGAGACATTTGAAGGCATATTTGAGAAACAAAACTTTCGAAAACGTCGACGATCTCAGAAGGGATATTTCAAATTTCTTTGAGTTCCAGCCGCCGCAGTTTTGGGCAAAGGGAATAAATGAATTGCCAACTAGATGGTCGAGTGTCATAGAAACCGATGGCGAATATATTGTTGATTAGAAATGTTTTGTATAAGATATATAAATAAATAAATTATATTGAAATTATTGCGACAAAACTTTTTTATCAACCTGATAGTTCTTTTTCTGGTTTCGAATATTTGTAACATTGTTTCAACGGCAGCGTAAAGGCAAAACAATGAACTTTCATCATGACTGTTCAAGGTCTGGTTCATTGATGATGTTTACATAAATGGAAATTGAACGGTGCGTACTTTTTTTTGTCCGGTACTGTAACTAACAGGCTCTGTTCTAGCTATACCTATATATGTTGTCGCGTTCTTTGCTTTGTGCGGAACTTCGTCAACCCCCGCGCCCTTCAAAAAAACTATACAGAATCCAAGAAAATTAAAAACTATTTGAATAACCGAAAAAAAAACAGAAACTATAGAAAACAATTTTTTTAATTCGTAAAAATTAAAACTAAGAAATTAACTATAAAAATCGATTAACCCTTGAAAAAAATTAACTGTGAAAAAACAAAAACATGTATCTACGATGCTCTGTGCCTATCTCAATATTTCTCGCATATACGCTGCCATATGTACATCCCCGGTGGTCGCGGAGACACCAGCATTCTATGCACCCCATGATCCAATACGCACGTCCGAGGTGCCTCGCACTCACACCAGTGTTCCACGCACTCCAAGATTCCACACGCTCATCCGAGGTGACCCGCACTCACACCAGTTTTCTAGGCACCCCACAATTCCACACGCACATCCAAGATGCCCTGCATCAACATCAGTGTTCCAACACCCCTCAATTTTATATGCACAAGTAGTAGAACTGCACAGGTAATGGGACAAATTGTGGAGGGGAAGCCGTTGGGTGAGGAGTCGGAGGGGTTGATGGCTGGCGGTCTGCGGGAAACCGTTGGGAGGGGGGTGTTTGGGTTTATTTGGGTTTGTTTGGGTTGCCGTTAAAGAGGGCATGGGTGAGGGGCAGGGATGGGCAACAATATAATCGAATCAAATCCAATTATAGATTACCCCAGTAATGTGTAATTGAACCGCACATTAATTACTCATTGAACGGGTAATGAATAATTAAAACACAATTTGATGACAAACTAAGCTGATAATGGATAATTGAAACAAGATTTAATTACACATTACACGCTTAATGGGTAATTGGACTCTGTTAAATTAAGAATTACATTGAGCATTAAATAACAATTGTAAATCAATTACATTTGTAATTGAATGACAATTGTAATTAAATTACAAACGTAATTGAATTACCAGGTGTGTAAGTATGAAACCGGAATTTGCCCATAGGTGGCGCTAGATGTCGATGCAGTTACCGACACATCACGTCAGCGGTGTCTTGTTATTGTATTGATATCCGACAAAGATTTCCAACTCACAATAACACGAGTTTCATTCAGTAGCATTAGTTTATTAGAGATAACCATGTCGAGTTTTGTGCCAACAAATTACGATTTGCGGACAGCACTACTTTTCTGTTTTCATCTGAAGAAAACCGCAGCCGAATCGCATCGAATGCTTGTGGAGGCGTTTGGTGAGCATGCTCTCGGTAAAACACAGTGTTTCGAGTGGTTCAAACGGTTCAAAAGTGGCGATTTTGACGTGAGGAACGAAGAACGTGGAAGACCACCGAAAAAGTTTGAAGACGCTGACCTGCAAGCCTTGTTGGACGAGGACGACGCTCAAACACAACAACAACTGGCGGATCAGTTAAAGGTGACCCGAGAAGCCATCTCCCTTCGGTTGAAAGCCATGGGAAAGATACAAAAGGTGGGGAAATGGGTTCCACATGAACTCAACGAAAGACAGCAGGAAAACCGCCAAACATCATGCGAAATGCTGCTCGCCAGGTTCAAAAGAAAGTCATTTCTCCATCGAATTGTGACTGGCGATGAAAAGTGGATATATTTCGAGAATCCTAAGCGCAAAAAGTCATGGGTTACTCCGGGTGAACCATCAACATCGACGGCAAGACCAAACCGCTACGGACGAAAGACAATGCTGTGTGTTTGGTGGGATCAGAAGGGCGTAATCTACTACGAGCTGCTGAAACCTGGGGAAACTGTCAATAGTCAACGCTACCGACAACAAATGACCGATTTGGATCGAGTTTTGCGTGAAAAACGACCAGAATACCAACAAAGACAACACAAGGTGATTTTGCTGCATGACAATGCACCAGCACACAAAGCAAAACAGGTCCAGGAAACGATAGAGTCGTTCCGTTGGGAGATTCTTCAGCACGCGCCTTACTCACCGGACCTTGCCCCATCCGATTACTACTTGTTTGCATCGATGGGACACGCACTTGCTGAGCAGCGCTTTACTTCTTACGAAGATGTACGAAAATGGCTCGATGACTGGTTTGCCTCAAAAGAGCAACAGTTCTTTTGGCGCGGAATCCACAAATTGCCAGAAAGATGGGAAAAATGTATAGATAGCGACAGACAATACTTTGAATAAGTTACTTTGTATCATATCATTACAATAAACGTGTTTTTTCTGTACAAAAATTCCGGTTTCATACTTACACACCTGGTACAATCGTACTTTAATTACAATGTGATGTAAATACAAATGTAATTGAATTACATCTGTAATTAAATTACAAATGTAATTAAAGTACAATTGTAATTCAATTACATTTGTAATTTAATTCCAGTTTCTATTTAATTATATTTGCAATTTAGATACATTCATATGATTCGGATGGGAGTGAATGTTAAAGAGACTATGCAAGGGTGCGGACCATCCTATCTGTACCCAAGTGCGTGTCTTTAAGTGAAGATTTGTGACTGTGTGCTTACCTGGGTGAGTGCCTGCCTAACATTACGAGTGCGTGAATGTGTGTTCGCAAGTATGTGTGCATGTGTGTGTATGCGTACGTGCGCGTGTATGTCGAAATTCAAAATGGCAGATCAAAATAACAATATTTTATTTAAAAAAAATAAAAGCTGATACTCGGGGGTTTTCAGGGTCTCTGAATCCGAACCTGAACTCAGATTTTCAAAATTCAAATTAGCGGATCCAACATGGCGGATCAAAAAGTCACAATTTTTTAAAAATAAAAGCTAACCCTCAGGGGGTTTTTGGTGTTGTTGAATCCAAATCTGAAATCAAATTTTGAAAATTCAAAATGGCGGATATAATTAACGGATCGAAAGAAAGAGCATTTCAATTTTTGGCAGATATAGTGGAATATAGCGGATGCAAAATTCGAAAAATCGTTTGCTTCCGACAAAAGTATTTTTTGTTTTCAAGGCCGTTAAATTCTTATGTTAAAAACTTATGTTAAGTTCTTCTTTAACTTATGTTAAATTCAAACTTAACATAAGTTTTTTTCATATTTTCCACGGTAGATACAATATCGTGGATGTAAATTAAAAATATAGTTGCATTTCGACAAGATTGAGTATACTTCGATTTTTGAAACCAATGAATTCACATCTGGAGTAAAATTTTCAATATTTTCAAAATTGAAAATGGCGGATAAAAAACAAAATTTATTTTTTAAAAATAAAAGCTGATGCTCGGGGGTTTTGGGGTTGCTGAATTCAAACTTCGTATTCAAATAATAAATTTGAACCTAGCGACTTCAAAATGGTTTCTACAAAACTAAAAAATTATCGGATTAGGATGAAACTTGTGCTTCCCATCTCTTCCACTCAGCCAAACTATATTTATGCTTAGTAAAGTTGGTGCGATCGTTAGATTTTTTCTGATTTTTTTCTTTAATATCTCATTTGTTCAATTTTTTTCAATTCTTGGCAGACGTTCAAAGCTCTTTTGAATTTCGAATATTTACATTAACTTGGGATCGTGTGACGTCAACAACTTTCGAGTGACAGATTCCGTTTTAATAAAATAACATTTAGTTTTTTTGGTCCACCATATTGGCTCCGCTATTTAGAATTTAAAAAATTTGATATGGGATTTGAATTCAGTGACCCCAAAATCCCCGAGTGTTAGATTACATTTCAATATAATATTCGATCATTTTTTTCGAAATTTACGCAACAATCAAAATATTGATTTTTGAATTATATTCATTCTTGAATTAAATAAATTGGACAATTAAATTTTTTATTTTATTTCATTTATCTTTTTGCATTCTTGTGTTATTGTCGATACAACATACGTCGGAATATGATAACAAAATCAATTCAAGTGTTACGCGGGTTTCGAAGCAAAACATTTTTTTCTCTATTTAAAAAAATATAACATATGCATTTTTTTAATCAAAATGTTAAGTACATAAAAGAGCAATATTCCACCAATATTAAAAAAAAATTCATCCAAAAATTTAGAAAATTCAGCCGGTGGGACCTGGTTTCCGGAGACCCCTCAAAAACGGTGGACACAATTTCTCAAAGCCTAATGCACCTCTCTTATTGAAATTTTGCAGACTTCTTCAAAATAGCATTGAATAGTGATTGAATGAAGGTTTTCTTAATTAAAATTGCTACTAATTCTACAAGGCTATACGTAGTGTAAATTGTACCAAAAATTGAACTATTTTGCATACAACTCTGCGAAAAATTCATATATCAATGTTAAAAAAAATCCTTCGTCCAATCACTAGTCAATGCTATTTTGAACAAGTGTGCAAAAGTTCAATAAGATCGGTGCATTAGTTTTTGAGAAATCGTGTCCACCGGTTTTCTAGGGGTCTTCGGAAACCAGGTCCCATCGGCTGAATTTCCAAAATTTTTGAATGAAATTTTTTCTAAGTATTGTTGGAATGTTGCTCTTTTATATGCTTAACATTTTAAATAAAATAATTTACATATTATATTTTGTTAAATAGAGAAAATATGCTTTTATTGGCTTCGAAACCCACGTAACCCCTTAAAACTAAATGATTATGTTTAGGCTTGGAGCCCGTCTCTCCCACAATTCCCGTATTTAGCCGAGGTGCCCGTTTTGCTCTACTGTCCATTTTGCCCTTATCTCCCCCCACAAAGTGGACGATACCACGTTTCACACCAGTTCCAACGCTCACTGCAAACACGCACAGTCACTCACCTTGTTACTCACGCAGTCCCCTATCTAGGCGCGCACGCAGGACTTCAGAGAGGCATAACCACATCCATATTCACTTATACACACCCGCCCACAACCGCTCTCTAAGGCGCGGGCACAATCCTCATCCAGACAGTCTTTGGCACATTTATTCACATCATCAAATAATTAAAACTCTATAAATGTAATTAATTTAAAAAAGTAACCACGTAATCACAAAAGTAAGTAAATTACAGATGTAATTAAATAAAAAATATAATTGAATTACAAATGTAATTTTAAAACAATGCAATTCAATTCAATTACAAATGTACTTAAATTACAAAAGTAATTCAATTACAAACGTTCGAAGTAATTTTTAATTAAATAATGTCTAATTACAAACGCTTGAAGTAATTTGTAATTAAATAAACTCGAATGACCAACGATCGAGATAATTTGTAATTAAATGATTTTTCATTACAAACGCTAAAAGTAATAAGTAATTAGATATGTAATTTCATTACGTGGGTAATGGCCCACACCCATCTCTGGTGAGAGGAAGCCGTTCGAAGGGTGCGTCGGGTAGGGTGAGTGGGTGTCTGACGATCCCGCGAGAGACCCGGGCCGCTTTGGGAAATTGGGGGAGGGAATGAAGGTTGTGAGAGTCCGGCTAGCGGATGACATCACGCAGCGGAGAGGAGGGAAACCTTCATAGATGAGGCAACGGCGAGTGAAAGGATTCCCGAAGCCCTGGGGTCCATGGGGAAAGGGATAACGGTTGTCGGCGCGGGGCTTGCGGGCAAGGGGTCGCCGGCAGCCAGGGGACGTCGTAAACGATGCGTCGATTTTCTGGGGGAGGACGTTATTGATATAGGTGAATCGGTTTTCCAGACAGTGGGAAAAAAATTGTCTTAAACATGCGGATAGACATGCAAAAGCCAGCGTCTATGATATACTCTCGGCAACTTAAGGCAAATTCTAGATGTCAAATAAAGTCCTTACCGATAAATGTTTTATGCAGCTGTAGTAGCAATAGGTAGCTCTTGTAAAATTCCATTGCACTCGATCTTGTATTAATTCCGAAAGATAACGTCGAGATGTTTGCATGTGCGAATATGTACGCAGTGCACCCCACCAAGAACCCATTGGAGTTGACGAAAAACTCGCTCGAACACGTTGCAAAAACCTTGCTCATAAAATATTGGGGTCGACACATTGGTACACTATGGGATCGTTTGCCGGAACATCGTAGAAACGACAGGGAAGTAGTATCCTATCTTCGATCCATGAATCATTGTAATATACCTAAAATCGCAGATCATATTGATCGCCGCCGCCTCCGCGTCAAAATTCTAAAAAGTGTTGTAGGGAAGAAAATGCTGTTCGAGAGAGAAAAATAAACGTTCCTCGACACATTTGAACCTGTATTTGCATGAGTGATTGCATGATTGGGGACGAGTTCTGGCTAGTGGAGAGGTTTCAACGAGAGTTTATAAACTCTTGAGCCAAGCCCTCAGTGCACTGGACTACCGCAAAACACCACTGCTGAAGCATCTTCGAAAAACAAAAACCTTTTAAAATGTAGTTACCTGCAGGGTTGCGAAATTTGTAATGAAAATGTAATGCATTATTCATTACTTTTTTAATGGGTAATGAAAAAATATTTCATTACCGATTACATTACATTTAGTAATGTAAAAAAAAACCATTACTCATTACATTATATTTTGTAATGTGAACAATTTCCGTTACTCATTACATTGGATTTTGTAATGTAAAAAATGTCCATTACTCAATACTTTATATTTTGTATTGTAAAAAAATTCCATTACTCATTACATTCGAATTTGTAATGAAAAAATGTCATTACACATTACCTTGAAATGGGCTGTGAACATTTTTTACATTACAAAGTCCAATGTAATGGGTAATGGAATTTTTTTACAATACAAAATATAATGTGAAAATCTATAAATAGATGGATGGATGGATGTATAGATGGATGGATGGATGGATGGATAGATGGATGGATGGATGGATGGATGGATGGATGGATGGATGGATAGATATATGGGATGGATGGATTAATGGATGGATGGATAGATCGATAGAGGGATGGGTGGATGGATGAATGGATGGATAGATGGATAGATGGTTAGATGGATAGATGGATGGACAACACAAAAATAAACAGACCAAGGAAACTCAATAGGAGGCACATATACAATCGTCGGTAGAATAGGTGGGGCAAGGTCCAGGGACACCTGAATCCGGGCAGCAGCGCAATAACCTGAAAAAGGAGGAGATGGAGGTTTTCACCGAGCTAGATAAACGAATCCAAATAATTGAGGGGATAGTGAAGGAGGCGAGGAACATCCATAAGCCGATACGTGATGCTATAACCGAAGCGGCTGTCCTGTATCAGCGCATACAGGACCATCACAAGGAACTCGCGGAGATTGGAGAAGGGAAACACTGACAGCTAGAGCGTGCATGCATCGAATCGCAGAAAAAAGCGGAATCGCCCGCAGCAGCAGGGAAAAGCCAGGAGTCGTCTCGAAGCCTCACCCCCGGGGGACACCAGGGAGAAAGTTGCTGGGAGATAGCCCAAGGATTGTGCTCACCGGGGTAGACCAAAAAAAGAGAGTTGCGTCCTCTCCTCCCCAGGCCGTAACACCTGGAAAGAAGCATAAGAACGCGAACGCAGCAAGTAACGAAGTAAAAGATAAAAACGCGTTCCAAATTGGGGAATGTGGGCACGATCCAATAGTTGAGGACTCCGACTGGAAACAGGTCGTGCGAAAGAAGACGAAGAAACGCGGCAGGAGTGCCAGAAAGCGCCGCGACAAACCAACTCGAGAACGGCGGCCGGAAGTGGTCGCAGTAAAGGTAAATGGCGAAGCGTCGTACGCAGACATCCTTCGGAAAATCAAGGCAGAAGTCGTCACAGAGGATTGCGGAGCAAAAATAGCCGGGATAAGGCGAACTCGTGGGGGCGAGATCCTTGTCGAGCTACAAAAAGGAAGCGAAGGGACCGAGAAACTGCGGGACGCCGTTGCAGAGGCACTGGGCGAACAGGCATCGGTACGCACGGTGGGGCAGACCTGCAACCTGGAAATTCGAGACTTGGACGGGGTCACGTACGAGGAAGATGTACTAACAGCGATTATGTCAGTAACCGAGGACAGCGACAGGGACTCCCTCAAGGTTAGAGCGAGAAAGCAGCGAAAAAGCTTCTAGAAACAGGGAAGTTGAAAGTAGGCTGGGTCTACTGCCGGGTCAAACTGAAGCTACAGATCCGGCGCTACTTCCGCTGCCAAGGCTTTGGACACGTAGCAATGGACTGTAAAGGGATAGACAGATCAAAACTGTGCCGCATGTGTGGTCAGGAAAATCACCTTGCCAAAGATGGCAAAGCCGAGGTGCTCTGCGTGATATGCAGCGAAGCAGGAGAACAGGGGGATGCGAAGCATATCCTTGGAAGTGCGAAATGTCCTGCCTTCCAGAAGGCTATGAGAAAAGAAGGAAATGGCTAGGTATCTGCAAATAAACCTGGGTAGAGGCCGCGAAGCGCAAGACCTCCTTCTACAAGTGGCAGCAGAAAAAAGCGCAGATATACTTATTATCAGCGAACAGTATCGGATACCGGTTTGTGGCTCCAAGACTCGACGGGACGAGCAGCTATAGCAGTGCTGAATAACGACATGGTAGTCAGAGAAGTTAGCCAGCCAGCTGCAGACTTCGTGTGGGTGGACATCGACGGCACGAGGATCTAAAGTTGCTACTTTTCACCAAACGCGAACTATCAGGACTTCCTGAGACAACTGGATAACCTCGATCGGAGCCTCAGGAAGGCAACGGGTGAAGTGCTAGTAGCAGGGGATTTTAACAGCAAGTCCCCAGAATGGGGCTCGAGGAGACTGGACAACCGAGGGGTGGCGTTGTCAGAGTTAATAGCGCGGGGGGACCTAGTTGTCTTAAATGAAGGAAACGAGTAGACCTTCCGCCGAGGTCAAATAGGATCGGTGATAGACGTTACGCTCGCTTCACCTGCATTAGCAGCACGAGTAGAGTAATGGAAAGTACTGGAGGAGGCTACGTTGAGCGACCACCAATACCTGGAATTTAGCACCAGTAACGATCCGGGGACACACCAGGGCCACGCAAACAGCGCGATGGTGGAAGGATGTGGATGGTTGCTGCGACGATTGGACCAGTCAAAGTTTTCCGCCGCGCTGCTGAAGGCGAAGGGGGAAGGGCATTTGCAGATGCTTGCTGAAGCGGGAAACCCGGAAGCAATGGTACACTATACGGTAGAGACAGTCACCGCAGCATGTGATGCAGCCTTGCCAAGACGTAGAAAGCGCATAGGGAAGAGAAAGGCGGTATACTGGTGGAACCCAGAAATTGAAGAATTGCGGTAACTATGCGTGGCAGCATGCAGAGCGGCCCGGAGGCGTAGGAGACAAAGAGGCGCACAGGAAAACGAGGTTCTACAACAGAAATTCAGAGACGCAAGGAAAAAACTGCGGTCCGCGATCAGAAGCAGTAAGAGACAAAGCTGGATAGAGCTCTGCCGTACAATAGAGCAGGACCCATGGGGGCTTTCCTATAAAATTGTAACGAAAAAGCTGGGAAACTGGCAACAAATCCCCGGATTATCCTGTCCAGAAAGAATGAGGCGAATAGTTAGCACGCTATTCCCGGTACAAGGCCGCCGACCGCCGGAGCCCATGCGAGGAGGAAACCGGGGGGTAGACCGTTTTACAATTGAGGAGTTGCGGGAAGCGGAAAAGCGCCTCCACCCCGGCAAAGCGCCAGGGCCCGACAACATCCCAAACGAAATCATAAGAGCGGTGGCAGAAATATGGCCGGAACTGCTGCTAGAGACGTACAACACATGTCTTCGAGAGGGGGTCTTCCATCAGAGGTGGAAAAAACAAAAGTTAGTGCTACTACGGAAGGGGAACAAGCCACTGGACGAGCCGTCGTCCTACCGACCTATTTGTCTACTAGATAACATGGGCAAGGTTCTTGAACGACTGCTACTACAAAGGCTCGAGAAGCACATCAGAATCAGGGGAGGACTGTCTGAAAGGCAGTATGGCTTCCGAAAAGGCCGATCAACGGTAGATCCCATAGCGAAGGTTATCGACTGTGCGGATAAGGTGAAACTAGGGAACTAAAGACGAAAGGATTCTGTGCCCTTGTAACACTGGACGTCAAAAATGCGTTCAACTCGGCAAGCTGGAATGTCATTATGTGTGCTCTGGAGGAAAGACAGACGCCGAAATATCTAGAACGGATGATAGGCAGCTATCTATATGATAGACTTCTCATATATACCACGGAAACTGGCCCTGTCGAGTACGAGGTGACGGCAGTAGTTCCGCAAGGGTCGGTCTTAGGGCCGTTCCTGTGGAATGTCATGTACGACGGCCTCTTGAACCTGGATATGCCCAAAGACGCAACAATAATAGGCTTTGCGGACGACGTGGCCATGGTGGTCGAGGCAAGAACACCAGGCATCTTGTAAGTAGTAGCGAACGAGAGCCTTCGTCGCGCTAGCAGATGGCTAAGAGAAAATGGGCTGGAGTTGGCAGTACAAAAAACCGAGGCCGTACTGATAACCGACAAACGAATTTTCACGCCACCGAAATTGTTCCTGGGAGGACAAAATATCCCGTGGACTAAGGCTGTCAAGTATCTAGGAGTACATGTCGATAGTGGGCTCTGGTACGTTGAGCATGTGATCAAAACAATTGAGAAGGCTTCAGCCGCAGCAGCAGCCCTAGCAAGGTTGATGCCGAATGTCGCTGGGCCTAAAGAGGTAAAACGAAAGCTGCTGAACAGCGCTATCCATGCCAAAATTTTGAATGGGGCGGACATTTGGGCAGCCGCTGTAGACAAGGTAGGAGCAAAACGCAGACTAGCTTCGGTGCAGCGACGAAGTGTCTTGAGGGTCATATCCGGGTACCGGACAGTCTCAGACGGAGCAACACTGGTGCTCGCGAGCTCCCCCCCCCCCCCCCATTGATCTCTTGATCCACCAGAAGCAAGAGATTTACAAAGAGTTCGGCCAGTACCACCAAGGACGAGAAAGAGAACTGATGAAGGATCCAGTGAGGCAAAGAGCCCAGCATCGACTCATGAAGAGATGGCAGGCACGATAGGACGCAGACACAGCGGGAAGGTGGACCCACGAACTCATACCGAACGTTACCGCATGGTGGAGCAGGAAGCATGGGAAAATGAGGTACTACCTCACCCAAGCGCTTAGTGGCCATGGCTGTTTTAACGCTTACCTGGAGAGGTTTAAAAAAATGGACAGTACAAAATGCTATCAATGTGGTCAGGATTCAGATGATGCTAGGCACACCGTTTTCAATTGCCCAGCAATGGGAAACTATCGGACTTATCTCGAAGAACAACTTGGAGGCATAAAACTAGTGGAAGAAAATTTCATGCAAGTGATGCTGACCAACGAATACACCTGGGAAACAGTGCAGGCCTTCATTACGAAGATAATGAAGGAGAAGGAAGAAGCGGAAAGAGAAGCCAAAGCTCGAAACGAGGCAAACGGAAACCTGAATGGAGACCGTATTCTGCAAACGTAAGGACAGACATTATATGGGAAGGAGAGGCAAATTGGAGAAGAGCTCGTGAAGAGCGATAAGCACATCATGCTGTCGTTATGCGAAAGCGGTACCAGTACGATGTGTGGAGAAGGTGGCGGAGTTTTAGTCGGTAAGAATCCGACACTACCCTCAACACCTGGGTATCTTATAGATTTCTTCGTCGCCAAAAAAAGGAGATAGATGGATGGATGGATAGATTAATGGATGGATGGATAGATGGATGGATGGATGGATGGATGGATAAATGATATATGTATAGATAGATGGATGAATAGATGGATGGATGGATGAATAGATGGATGGATGGATGGATATATGATGTATGTATAGATGGATGGATGGATGGATGTACTATACAGATGAATGGATGGATTAAAAGATGGATGGATAGATGGATGTACTGTATAGAAGGATGGATAGATGACGTATGTATAGATGGATGGATGGATGCATAGCTGAATGGATGGATGGATAGATGGACGCGGAATCATTTGTAGGTAACAAACACATCGATGAAAATGTTCATTTAATATAATCGAATATTGGTTTGAAAATAACCAAAACGCAGATACACGTTTTTCGTGGACATCCTTGATATTTCGAGGAAAATAAGAGTTGCACCTCATTCTCTGACGGAAGAAGTACAACTTAAATTTTCCTTTCAATGTAAAGCCTCTCCGAACAAAACGTGCAGCCGGAGTTTTACTGACCGGACAATTGATTCATCACCTTAAATGAAAAATATAAAAATGAAGTTCGATCAATTTCTCAGCATTGCTCGGTCCAAATAATTCATTCGCATATACAACTTCGGCTTTTTTCCATTATAATCTTTTGGAATTCGTTTGACCGTGATTACTTGATTAAGGGGTCTTCACTTCAGACGCTAAAAAATACTATTTTTATTAATTTTTTCATGGGTTTATATTACAGTTGTTGATATAAAAGTTGTTACACTTAATGAAAACACTTTCGAAATAAATTTTAAAACAATTCGTCATGTATTTATGTAACCCAAACAAACTTTAAGCGCGTTTTTTTTCGAAACGACGTTTTCCGACGGCTTGTTGATGCAATCTTCGAAACTACTGAAGCGTTCCTTATGAAATTTTAACCATATATTCTTTACGACTAAAGCTATAGCGCTATAGCGCATATAACTACTACTAAGCGCTATAGCGCGAATGAAGGAATTTTTAGATTTTGATATTTACTATTTTTTTGCCAAAACCGGTGAAAACAACCCGTTTACTTCTTTTTTCGGAAAATGTCCGTCATTTTGTTATTTTTGCATATCTCAAAAATCTTATGATATGCGCTGTAGCCATTAACATAATGAATCTAAAACGGTTTGATTCTTTTGTTTCGGATGATCCATCTCCGAGATTTCATCAACAGCACAGACGTACATTTTTTTAGGATTTTTTTTTAATTGCCATTTTCATGTATACGTAGTGACTTAAGTAAATATATTTTATTAAATGTATTTCGACAGTGTATTTACTAAGTGTAACAACTTTTATATCAATATCTATAATATAAACCTATCAAAAAAAATCATGAAAATAGCCTATTTTTAGCGTCGAAAGTAAGAAGACCCCTTAAGTATATTTTTAACATAAGCGTAACGAAAAAATGATCAATTAATAAGCGCTGCCAAGTTAGCTCCAAAATTTTTATTTTCGATCACAGCGAAGTTTAATCGTAATAGAATTTACAGTTTGACGGCAAAAAACGTCGTCGTCATCGTCGTCGATTTGTTTGTTTAAGCATTTCGTATAATCCTCGAACGAGATCGTTCTGACCACGATGTTACTCTTGACATCCTTAACGTTGTTTGTATCACCTTTGCCGAACGAATTCAGTCGTCCGCTTTTTTCCTTCGGTAGGTTACGACGGTCGTCTCCCCTCACCGGTCGTGCCCGATCATACATGAAAAGTTTTAGAGTCGAAATTACATTAATCAAGATATGCTTTAGAGTAGCGCGATTATCGGAGCGTGCTGTCAGACCCCAGAGAGGGGTTTTCGCGAGTGGAAGGTATCATCTTACCCTACCAAGCCTTACTTTGTGACGTGAGCAGATTGCCACGTCACAGCACATACGATGCGATGCTAAGCGCTTCATGATATTGGTTCATATTTGTGTCGGCAACCTTCGCCACAACGCACTCGAGATCGGCGTAAATGAGAAATAGAAGTCGCTTTTTTGGTTGGAAGTTTTTGAATGTCAGCAATTTGTCCGATTCACCAGGTCATCGAATAGCACAATCAGTTAATTTTCCACAATCCACCTTGTGTGATCGCAATATGTCCTCCGTGTAGAGGTAGTGCAAACACCTGTAACAAAACGGTGAAACCATTTCATATTACCAAAGTACATGATTACTCATAAGTATATTCTCGAGTAGGGTTTTTACTTACCGAACGCAGATGTTTTTTCCATTGTTTTGTTCAGCTGCGCACTCACGAGCCGGGATACATTTTTATCTAGACAAAGTGTCCCACGCCGTGGTGCGAGGAATCCTCCACGTTCAACCAATTTAATTGTTTATCCAGATTTTGGCTGCATATTCGAATTGGAACGATGTTTTTTTCAGTTGTATATGCTTTGTATATGCCATTTATTCAGTTGTAATGGTCTGAAGTTGCAGTAAAGTTGAATAGTGTGGATGTGAAGTTACTCGAAGCACTTTTGTTTCCACTGGATGAAGAGCGGCCACTGGCTCGACAACTCGTTGTGTATACCACCCACGTAAATAAGATGTGGTAAAAAGTTCAAAGTTTTTCGTGGTGATACTTTTATTGGCACGTTTGTCACCTGCCTTTGGAGGCAAATGACAAGCTGTCATTCGGAAAAATTATATTCTGTCTTTCTCCTCTATCTTAGAAGTGGGCTGTACCACCTCACCATACTTTTCTTATATTACAATGTTATAAGAATAGTGAGGAAGCAGGGAACATGATGACTCGCGAGGGTACATAAGCGTGGAAGATCTGGGCCGTTTACACAACAACTCGTCTTGGGAAATCTACGCTTTGTCAAGTGCCCTACACATGCAAATAACTTGATGTCACCTTTAAAAATAAAAAAAAGGTCCGGATGCAACGATTTTTGAAGAGCGAGCCTCTCTGTTACTACAGGTGCATAAAATAAGTTTTATGCACGTGTAGTACCTCGACGCCATACCTCGCCACTCACAGAATGAGGTGCTTCATTAGTGTGAATTCGTCCGCCTCTGACAAATAGGAGAGCTTCTTTAGTGTGAGTCCCTGCGCCGCTCATAAAACAGTGTCCTTTATTGTTCACCCCTCGCCACCTATAAAAGTGAGAAGCATGTTCAGTGTAAGCCGTTTTGTGAGAGGCAAAGGGACACACACTAATAAAGCGCGCTATTTGGTAAGAGGCAAGAGTTCTCACGCTAGAATAGTACCCTCATAAAAAGTTCCGAACCGTACTACCACCCCATTGTGGTGAAATATTAAAACTTAGTCTTGAAATTTCGCCACTTATTTCAACACTTTATGCACATAGAACGCGGACATGTTATACCAAGTGTTATGTAGCGAATAGATTTTCAATTATTTCATCTGACGTAATGTCAGAGCTATCGATATTCCACTTGAGCTTAACTTCGGAAATAAGCATACCTAAAGTAAAAACTAAATCTAAATTGTTACTAATTTTATCATAAAATAATTCGAGAATCCAGAATATACACCAGTCTCACATATTAGACGTATGAGTATAGATTTGAAATTGAAAATCTATTTTATGCTGGTGGACCAAAAACGTGTTATGAAAGCATGGAGCATCGGTTGTCATTATTTTTTCCGTGAACACCCTATCCGAAGAATATAGTAAAAATATATGCCAAGGCAAACATTGTGAGGTTTTTTATTGGGAAAAAATAAAATAAAAATTGAATAGAACCTCAAGAAAAACGATTGAAAAATTTGACAATTAATTTTACCTGAATCTTTTATTGCGTAATTTTTAATTTTTTTTTCCGAAATAGTGTCACGGTCCCATACGACCTGTTCCCAAGCTGCTTTTACATCAACATCCAACTTCTCATACCCGCTAACAACATCCGTTCACACCGAAACCCCAACGCTTAGCTAAATCTAATCGTTCTTTCTAGAAATCCTCATCTGCAATCCTCCCTTCTCGATGGAAACGTTGCGAGGTCCATGTCTCCGATTTCAATTAAATTTTGCATGCATGTAGAACGGGTGAAAATAGGCGACACGTATTTTTTTTATATCGGCGAAACCCAATTTTTAAGGGTTGAAACGCACACTCGAAAATTGGGTGCTTTTCGTTTTTCGTCGATAACGTTTTAACGGTACGAGATATGAAAAAACTTCACATTGCAACAATGTTTTTTTTTCATGTACTATACATTGGAGATGAGAACGATTGCAAAAATGCAGTTTTTACAACCGTATGTCCGAGAATTTTTGATCGATTGAGATGTAAATTTGCATACATTTAGAGAATGGAAAAGTGCGGATACGGATTTTTTATTTTTCCGATATCTCACAATTAAGGGGTTGAAACTGCTCTTCGATTTTTTAGTCAGCATCGTATAATCAGCTAGCCTTTTGGCATTTTGGTCTAAATTCACATCAATATATGTTCGGGTTATGACGCGATTGCATATTTGTAACATTTCAGCCCCCCCCCCCCAACGTTCCCCTTTCGGAAGGCAAACGTTCAAAGTTCTTACCGTGCGGCATGGACGAAAATTTGTAGAAATATAAATGGGTTACAAAGCAAGTACAATCAGTCAAAATAGTCGATACACATTTTCTTGTTTTGGCGGAACGACACTCTTAAGGGGTCAACGCACCCTTAAAAACTTTGTCTTTTCTATAGCTCGTGAACGGGCCGAAATAAAAATAAACTTCGAACGGAAAAAATGTTGTATTATTCGAGTATTAGACGTTTATGATGATAATGATGAGTACACCAACAAATGGCGTGTTGTTTATTGCAATAATTCGTGAATTACTGGTGAAAAATCACTCTTCAGTTTTCCACTAATATTGGCACAAGCACGGCTCGCAGACTTCTAGCTTCGGGAAGCAACTGGATTACAATTGTATGTTTAAGAAAAAATTGTCCCCCGACACGTACTGCCTTTGAAGATTACAACATAACAGGAAAAATGTTCTCACGCTGACTTATTTAGGGAACGTTTCAACTCTATGTTTTTTATGGATTATACTTATTATAATAATGATAGTCATGATAAAAGTGTTTGAAACGAAGAGATTCTTACACCACGCACAAGTGATAATAGCTGCTTGGCCGCATATATCGCAGGTCGGTACATTCTGTGAAAAGCAAAATTCTACGGAATTTTCGAAGTTTGGTGGTCTTTCTTCTTCGTAACCGCTCCGTAACTGGTTGTGTGTAAGAGATTGTAACTTAACAATATTGTCTCTCAAATGCAGATTGACGTCGTAATTGTATAATATTACTGCGCCAGAAAAGTGTTTGACGAAGTTTTTTCATACACGGAAGCCATAAACATCAAGGGGCTGTATCATTCCAGTTGTACCTGCAGGAATTACTAATTATCATATGAACTAATTGTCTACAAAACTAATGAAAGTGGTGCAATATATGTGCTGGAATGGTTAAACGTTTAATATCTTTCCCTTGCATATCCATTTCTTTAAATGCAGTTGGACATTGACCGCTCCGAGAATCCAGAAGTATAACCGATTTTGGACCGGTATTGGGAATATGTACTTCTTGGAACCAACGCTTGAAATAATTAATCGTTAACTTTCCAGATTTCGAAGTCAATAGAAATATATTTTCGGCTCTGAACATAGTTTGTTCCACTCGAGGACCAAATTTGCCAGTAGGTTCGTTTAAAACAATCAACATAGGTGCGAAAAACTTGCCACTCGCAGAAATCGAAGGCTGTATAGTATAACTGTGTGTTGTTGATGTTTTTCATTGCACTACTGTATCAACGGATTTCTGCCATTCTTTCGCTAATGTGCGGCCTGTGTGTAGCTCTGAATTGGATCAACTCTGATCAGAATAAAATATGTTTTCAGCCCCAACGTTGGCTATGTTGGGTTTCACTATTTCTATAAATTCGATAGCTTTGTTTTGAAGTGTATCAGCATTTAACAATTGTTGTTTTGTTACATATTTCGTAATCTTCGGTGACAAAATTCCATGTTGGGTTTTTAATGTCCTTGGCAGAAGCGGATGCTTGGCAATTTACGGCTGGCATTTCTACAATTTCTCGTGCACGTAAGGCCCATCGTCGAAGATCTATATCATCGACAGGCAGCCTTTTGTCCAAAGCATCATTAAAATCGTTTAACGTGTAGTGGGCTATGTTTGTTAATTTTTATTTGGAGGTACCACCCTTATTTATACTATGGGCCCACCCACGTAACTGCGGCTCTGATTTCACCTGTTTGAATTTCGTTTCAACAGATAATAACTGTCTATTCCCATTTGTCTAGGATCTCCCGTAATCTACAGCTCTTGTGTCGTATTCGTAACTCAATTCTTCTACATCTTGGGTACATACATTTTCATCAAGTTTTGGATCTAGGTATCGTTGTCCGTGCCAATCCCCTCCACTGTCATCTTCTATTGCGGCTGCTTCATGAATTTTATTTGGTGAAAGAAAATCCAAACCAGTTTCGACTTCCGAGTGCGAGGCAAATTCATAGCACTTATCGGTATGGATAAAAGTTGAATAACATTCACCAGATTAACGTACATTTTTATTTGTATTTGTAACTCAAAATGTATGACTGGCTTATCCGTCGTAACTGCAGCAATAATAATGGTTGGTGAATTTATATGACTTGAAATTCAATTGATAAGTATACACGAAAAAAATAACGATGATACACGTCATTACCAGAACTGATATTAATATTTAATAAGGCGATTTCAAGGTTATCATGGGGTAGCCGCTCTTTGCACCGTAGTCGCTCTTTGCGAAGATTTATTTCTTTCGTCCATTGGTTCAGCTGTTTCTGAAATTAAAGTTAAAGATAAAGTTTAAATTATGCTGCGTTATAAGCTGATAAAAATGTTTGCATCGTTCTGTTTATGAGTTGCAGCAGCAACCCAAAAACGCTGTAACCTCTGCAGATAATGCCTTCGATACGGTGAGCGGAGTGGAATTTCTTCGTAAATATACAATTGTAATCCAGTTACTTCCCAAAGCACGGAGTTAGTCCGTGAATGCGAGCCTTGCCTGTGCCCATATTAGTGGAAAACTGAAGAGTGATTTTTTACAAGTAATTTACTAATTATTGCAATAAACAACACGCCATTTGTTGCTGTAATCATCATTATCATCATGAACGTCATGAAGAATACATTTTTTTCCTTTGAACTTTATTTTTAATTCGGCCCGTTCACGAGCTTTAGAAAGAACAAAGTTTTTAAGGGTGCATTGACCCCTTAAGAGTGTCGTTCCGCCAAAACGAGAAAATGTGTATCGACTATTTTGACTGATTGTACTTTCTTTGTAACCCATTTTTATTTCTATAAATTTTCGTCCATGCCGCACGTTAAGAACTTTGAACGTTTGCCTTTCGAGAGGGGGGCCGTTTGGGGGGGGGGGGGGGGCTCGGATGTTACAAATATATAATTGCGTCATAACACAAATATACATTAACATGAATTTAGATCGAAATGCCAAAAGGCTAGATTATACGATGCTCTTGGCTAAAAAATCGAAGAGCAGTTTCTACCCCTTAATTGTGAGATATCGGAAAAAGAAAAAAATCTGTACCCGCACCATTCCATTCTCTACATGTATGCATATTTTCATCTCATTCGATTAAAAATTCTCGGAAATACGGTAAAAAAAATTGTTTTTTTTTTCAATAAACAATATGTCACGTCGCAACCAAATGCGCACAATGTATTTCTTTTTCTCGCTTTCTCTTATCTTTTTGAGCCCCGGCGAAGACGCAGGGCCGACGCGATTTCCCATGGAAATCGTGAGCGACCACATACGCGCGATAGCGGCATTCTCATTTTTCGACGGATATTTATATTTTTCTTTAAGCTTACACGTCGGAAATATAGGCTATTGATAATAAGTCAGCGTTTCACGTACTTTCCCACGCGAGAGCACAGCAGTCTTACCCATATGAAGAACAAATATACACTCGCCAGGCTGAAATCCTCGAACCTAGGAAACCACCCTGTCATAAAACACCACGTGCACTCGCGGGCCTTGGTCAACAAGCCCTATCTCGAGCAGTGCGTTTTCGCCGCCGACAAGGCCCCTTTCCCGCCCGGTATTTTTCCGCGCTTCAGATAAAGGAAACGCTGCTCCAATTCCTGGAAATAGAGCGACGAATATGTCTCGCAGACTACGTCCTGCTCCCACTCCCTATTTTCGACCAATCATCCGAAGAGACATATATTTGATGCCTTTTCCACCAATCCCTAAGAAAAACCCATCACGAAAATGCACTCCTTCCCCCATTAACGAAACCTCTCCTATTTTTCCACTTGGCAAAGAAGTGTTCCATCACCACTCGTTGAAGTTAGTCTCCCAACAGTTTCCATCGCGATCGGACAAAGTCTCCGACATCTTCCATCAGATCTAGTTCGATACAAAAAGCTGTCTCCCGACAGCATCCGACAAGACGGATTAAGTTCAGACGTTAACTCTAAAAATTAGTATTTCTCCGGTATAATCGTCACAAGTTCTGGCTATATTTTGTAAAGCGCTACTTATAAAACTTCCAATTATCCATATTGAGCGTCCACACTAACATCGATACATCGAATTGCGTTAACTTCCAATTAATTCCAAGACTCGGCTCGTGATAAATACTCATGCATTAAAAGGTTGTGTCTACGTGAAGAACACCAGCTCCGCTAAACCCGTAACCGAGCGTACACAACCGAGCGGTCCGGCCTACCTGCGAAGGCCCAATTCGACCCTCCGTATCTCCAACCATTGTACCCACGGCGCATCGACAAATGTAAGCAAAATACTTCATGTACATTTTCTGTATTATTAATTTAATCGACTTAACCAGATTGGTTAATTCCAATAAAGCCCGAGTCAATAGAATTTGAGTGTCCAATTATTCCTCAATCGTATAATCGCATCATCCCAATTTTACCCAAGCACTACCCCTTTTTACCCTCATCCCGAGCTATTGCGCTAGGCGTAGGCTACAAAGAGGGAAACGTAAAAATATATGCCCACGTCCCCTCAGGACGTGACAATGAAATTTGTTGCTATCTGCATCGTTCTCATGTCCAATGTATATTACACGAACAAATAAACATTGTTGCAATTTGAAGTTTTTTCATATATCGTACCGTTAAAACGTTACCAATGAAAACCGAAAAACACCCCAATTTTCAGAGGTGCGTTTCAACCCTTCAAAATCGGGTTATGCGGATATAAAAAAATACGTGTCGCCTATATTTACCCATTCTACAAGCATGCCAAATTTCATCGACATCGACCTCGCAACGTTTCCTTATTAGTAATTTTCTCGCTTTGGCTCGTGGATAGTCGCCTACATTTTCACTCAGCAGAGTACGCTTCGTCTGTTTACTGCCGCACCACTTTTCTTTTTACGTCTCACGTTTTTTGGCATCTCCCCGTAGTCTTGGGCCTCGTCGCGTCCCGTCACGTCCAGCAGAGCACATGTCAAACGCGTCGTCAAATTTGTACCGATTATAATTGAAATAAATATTTTTAGTTCGTTCGTTTTTTTCACCAATTAAAAAGTGAATTTCATGACTCATTCGTGAAGCCTCTACCCATACATGGAGCTGGTGTAGTGTTTAATAGAGTCACTAATAACACTACACGACCATGAGTAAAAACAATCGGGCCGTCGGCCAGCACACAAAGTGCTCACACCTCAAAACGTACTACTCTTGAAGAATTTGAGTCCGATACTGCGTGGGGACAGCGCCCAAAACATTATTTATTTTATGCTCTGTGCATCTGCTGTGTGCAATGGAAGAAGAAATAGCAAACATTCAGGCGCCCGTAGTCTTTGACGAATCGCATGCATAGTGAGATTCACGTTCATCAACCATGTACATCTTTGACCTTTAATAACAACGATAAAATACGAATTGCCATTTAACGTCGAGATATCCATCCTGCCAAGCAAAAGTTCCTTACACATATGTGGAAAATTATCTAAGCGTAATGGGATGCTAACCGCTGCCACGAGTCTCGTCAGCAATGCCATCTTCCATTTGTTTGAAGAAGTGCAACATGAGTTGGATGCCATAGACATCGACCGTAATATGAATGTCAGTATTACGAGCGTAATTAAGGGGTATTCGTCTCTCAGTCCAGCTAAGAGCTCTATGCTGGAGAACACGGAATGGCTCGATATTGAATAGACAAAGCAGATAGTTGACGTATCGAGAATTTTCGATGTGTGTATACCGCTAAGCATGCTGCTCGGATTTTCCGAAAATTATGGGAAAAATGTTGGAAATGCCAAGCATGAACTAATGCTCACGAGATCGGTGACTAATGATAATGCCATTGTACAAACAAAGACTACAAACTCGTAATGCATAAAATCGAATGGTTTGTGCCATATATAACAGTTTCAGATCAACGAAAAATTCCACTTTTGAAATTTCTCGCTAAAGATACTCCATTTCTATGAGTTTACAAAGGGGGAAGTCATATGAATGTCAACTGCTCCCCGCAACCTCCAAGCATGTGTGGTTCATCAAGACTTCCAATCAGTTGGAAAAACCACAATATGCCATTCTCACGCTGCAGACGAGGCGCAATAATATGAAAGAGACGAATGCAAGATCGTTGATTATTTGTAAGATGAGCGATCTCAAGCTATACCCAAATTCCCAACGCTATCCGTATGGAAATCTGAACCTAAATATCGATCAAAATCAGTATGCTTTACTGTACTAGATGTATACAAACTTCGAATTAACCCATCACAACAAAGAAGCTGAGCCACGGCTAAATCTTATGTTCTACGGAATTCTTAGAAAGAGCCCCTCGCCATCATTAACTGCTTAAAGCAAAATGATTCTTTTAAGGCCGGCCCCGTGGACGTGCGTCTCGAATTTGAATTGAAAATCGATATTCCGCCGAAAACTCCTTCAGTTTGTTTGATCCTCCATGATCGTATTGTCGTATACAATCCGACCAGTGGTGCGGTTATAAAATTGGTATAAAATCCTGTCGATTGGACTAAAATCCTGTCAATATGGAACTCGTCGTCGATGTGCAAGGGTTCAAGAGACCGATCAACGATTGTGCCCTCAAGAAGATATCCATAGTCAAACTCCATGACAAGACAGCTGAACCGCTGATATTTTTCTCAACACGGGAAAAATCTACATGGGACTCGTTACCCGATACATTTAAAAAGCCAAATCTATGGTTAGAACATAATTTTCACGGAATACGATGGGATCACGGTGGTATACCATACGAGGCAGCTAGAACGATAAGTCTGACCGCATTGTAAGGAGCTCCTACTATGTACGTGAAGGGATTCGAGAAGTGCCCGTGTATATCAAGATTCACGGAGCCCACAACCAAAATTGTTGACTTGGAGACCCTGAACTATCCATCGCTGCAGAAGTTGCCAAAAATCTCCGACTTCGACTGTCCCCATCATTCCTTCAATACAAAATACAATTGCGCCAATGCGAATGTAAAATCGCTGAAAAGCTGGTTGAGTGTATATGAAGCGTTGTGTGAGCGGACGATTTTTAAATAAATAAAAAACATTTTGAAACTATATCGTTTTCCTTACTTTTTATTCTTATAACTAACAGCGGAGCAACTTGGAACATGTTTTTTCGTTTGAAATACTCGATGAGAATTATTCTTTATACATTGTGGCGAACATGTTGAAAACTCTACGATGGTAGCGACTGTACGATGAGGTGATGCCGTTGAACTTATCATTTTCAACGAGCACGATGGTGTGCTCACAGTATGTTGAGCTCGATGCTGCTATATTGTCCGTCATGACAGTCCATGTATAGTTGACAATTGCGAGTCATTTCCCACATATTTTCGAACATCTTTGCATCCTGATCGAAGACCTTCACGAGCCGTACTGGTAAGAAGACAGCGAACTCATTTGCGATGTCCACTGTGTAGCGCTTTCCGAATTTGGTGTGTATGGCCATCTTATCGGAGATTAGGTAATCCAATTGAGCCTAGAGTTCAGTCAGCTTCTTCGTTGGAAGGAATTCGGCCATCTTGCTGACTTTGTTAATGCGCGAGACATCTTTTTTTTATCAACATGGAACTTTATTTTGAAAGTTTTCAGTTTTTTGAAGATGCTGCAGCAGTGGTGTTGTCTGGTAGTTTAATGCACTGAGGGCTTGGTTTAAGGGATTATAAGCTCTCGTTGAAACTACAGCTTCAAAATACCGCTTCAAATGTGTAGAGGAACGTTTATTTTTCTCACGAATATAATTTTCTTCCTCACATAACTTTTTACTATTTCGACACGGCGGCAGGGAGCCATCAATATGATATGCCATCTCAGGTGTGTTGTAATGCTTCATGCATGGAAGATATGACATTATATTACTGCAATTTCGATAATGTTATGGCAAACGATCCCATAGTATACCAATGTGTTGGAACGTGTTCGAGTTCATTTTTCACCAACTCCGATGGGCTCTTCGCGGGATGCACTCCATACATACTCGTACATGCAAACATCTGGACGTTATTTGTCGGAATGAATACAAGACCGATTGCAATTAAATTTTATGAGCGCTAGCCTTTGATACCTCACCTGCATAAAAAGTTTATGGGTAAAGACTTCATTTGACATCCAACATTACAATTGCCTTAAATTGCCGAGAGTGTATCATAGATGCTGACCTTTACATGTATATGCATATGTTTAAGACAACTTTTTCCCATTGTCTGGAAAAACGATTCACCAGTATCAATAACCCCTCACCCAAAACAATCGACGCATCAACATCCGCTGGGTGCTGGCGGCCCCTTGCCCGTGAGCCCCGCGCCTACAACCGTTACCCCTCCCCATGGATCCTGCTGTTTTGGGCATCGTCTCCCCTGCGTGACGTCACTCACTGCACTGCCTGCAACCCTCGCCACGAGCCGCAAATCTTCATCCTTTCCCCCCAATTCCCCAAAATGGTCCCGGGCCTTCGCCAGATCACCAGACATCCCCGTCATCCCCCCTCGCGACGCCGTAGACCCCAGCCACCTACCCCCCCCCCCCCTCCCCTCTCCATTGACTCCCCACCGACATGACCCAAGCCCTCCCGTTACCCTTCGCCCCGGATACCCGCCACGCACCTCCCTCGCCGCCGCTTTGTCGAGAGCGGCCCTACCCGCGTAGAAATTTTGATGGGGCCCAGATCAGGGCCCGATCAGGCCCTGGTAGGGCACTAATAAGGCAGCCTGAAAGGGCCCTACTAGGAAATGTAACGTTGTGGCACATATGGGCCGGATCTGGTTGCCTGATCAGGCCCCTATCAGGTTGCCTGATCAGAAATAAATGCATATAATATTTCAAAAAACCAAAATGGAATGGACCACTTAAGGGGGGATTGTCTTTTTTTTCGCAAAATTTACCGCTTTTTGGGAATTTTTTTGTGAAGAAAGTATACAACGGAAAACTTGTGAAACTTGGCATATAGTTTTATTGATCTGTTTACTACATACAAAAAGATTTTTAAACAATTTCATAAAAAAATCCGCCTCCCACCCCCCTCGACGCGCGATGGTCCTTTTTGGATGGTGTGCACGATTACAGCCTTCACGTTCATCCTGCAACAAAAACCCAAAAAGCATTTTACTTTAGACACATATAGCTATCGTTCGATGACGGGAAAAAAAAATTGACGATTTGGTGACGTTTTGAACTTGAAGTATCGATTTTTCGAAAAAAATTGATCGATTTTTTGTTATAAATAAAAAATTATTAAACGTATTCCTTTTTTGCTTCATCAAACGATAAAAGGATGTCAGCTGAGCATTCTGTCCAAATTTGAAGGCAATCGGTTGAATAGTTTTTGAGAAATCGTGCACACCATCAAAAAAGGACCATCGCGCGTCAAGGGGGGTGGGAGGCGGATTTTTTGATGAAATTGTTTAAAAAATTTTTTGTATGTAGTAAACAGATCAATAAAACTATATGCCAAGTTTCACAAGTTTTCCGTTGTATACATTCTTCACAAAAAAATTCCCAAAAAGCGGTAAATTTTGCGAAAAAAAAGACAATCCCCCCTTAATTTAGAGTTCTACTACAATGATTTTGTATCATAATTCGTCATCCCTGGCCTGCTGAAACGTTTTTGTTCGAAGAAAATATTTCGCCTATATGGGAATCGAACCTCGTACCTTCTTACCCAAAGCTAGGCACGCTGCCCCTATGCTACCGAGTGCTTGTAACATCTTGGTCCCAGATATGGCATAACAGATCAAATGAATTCCTATAATTATGTGTTATAGCACCTAAAGTATATCAATTAATTAATATCATTGTGACAATTAAAGAGGTTTATCGAATAACATGCTATAGATTTTTGGAACTTAACCTTATATATGTATATTTTATATATATAATAAAAATAATTAATATATATATATATATATATATACAGGGTGTCCCAGAACTCAACGTCAAGCCGAAACGGGGTGACAGGATTGATTGTAACCATCATGAGAAAAATCAGAAAAAAATCTATCCCATGCAGTTTGAAAATTATGGGCATTTAAGAAAAACCTAGAAATTTGGTTAAACTGTAACCATTTTTCGGTTATTGTGGTTAATTTTTATTATTTTTGTTCATTTAAACTTTGGAACCGTAACCCTAAATAACATTTCTAGAATCACAGTCAAAAATAGTGACACAATTGCCCCAAGTTTCCTAGAATTAAGACTATTTGTTAAACTATGAATTTAAAATTTTCAAAATTTGTCGACTTTGAAAGGCCCTCCTTTAAAAAAAAAGTATTAGAGTGCCTTGGCAAGTGCCATTAAAAGTTGGCGCATTTAATCAGGATTGTAAAATGGTACAATACTTGTTAGTTTCATACTAAAAAAAACGAGTAAAAAAATTAAAACCTCAAGTAACCCGATTTTTGCTAACCCATTTTACTCAGTTAAAATGTTTTTTATTCGCACAAGCTCTTGGTAGGTTCTTAATTTTACGGCAAAATGATGAGAGAGATGGATAGTGGACATGTTTGCCATGAGTGAGAGAGACAGATAGTGACGCCACTTTTACCAAAGTCAACAAAAGTAAGTAAAATTAATAAAATAATGAAAAATCTTGACCTAGTTTAGGTTTATTGGAATAAATTGGTATTTGCTTGGTATGGCGTCTGTATCTGTTTCATTCGCACTCGTTTAAACGACTCATCTCCGTCTCACTGCGTGGCGTCACTATCTGTCTCTCTCACTCATGGCAAACATGTCCACTATCCATCTCTCTCATCATTTTGCCGTAAAATTAAGAACCTACCAAGAGCTTGTGCGAATGAAAAACATTTTAACTGAGTAAAATGGGTTAGCAAAAATCGGGTTACTTGAGGTTTTAATTTTTTACTCGTTTTTTTTAGTATGAAACTAACAAGTATTGTACCATTTTACAATCCTGATTAAATGCGCCAACTTTTAATGGCACTTGCCAAGGCACTCTAGTACTTTTTTTTTAAAGGAGGGCCTTTCAAAGTCGACAAATTTTGAAAATTTTAAATTCATAGTTTAACAAATAGTCTTAATTCTAGGAAACTTGGGGCAATTGTGTCATTATTTTTGACTGTGATTCTAGAAATGTTATTTAGGGTTACGGTTCCAAAGTTTAAATGAACAAAAATAATAAAAATTAACCACAATAACCGAAAAATGGTTACAGTTTGACCAAATTTCTAGGTTTGTCTTAAATGCCCATAATTTTCAAACTGCATGAGATAGATTTTTTTTTTATTTTTCTCATGATGGTTACAATCAATCCTGTCACCCCGTTTCGGCTTGACGTTGAGTTCTGGGACACCCTGTATATATATATATAGTTCCTCTCTCTCTCTCTCTCTCTCTCTCTCTCTCTCTCTCTCTCTCTCTCTCTCTCTCTCTTCGCCTTACAAAGCTGCCGAAATCTTCTAACACGCATCCGAGTTGCATAACGTTTGTTGTCGTGAGAGTCTATAGCACCTTTTTTTTAAATAGAATTCAGGAATGCATCGAAACTCCGAAGCTATGATGCTGTAAAATCGAAGTTTCCATGTGAAAAATGAGAGGTTATGTGCATGTAGCGACTGCTGAGGCAGGCATAGGGCAAGCCCCATCAGGGAAAGCCATAGTAGGGCCTATCAGGACAAGCCTTGGTAGGCCCCTATCGGGGAAAGCCTTAGGAGGGCCACATTAGGGACAGCGTTAGTAAGGCCCTATCATGGAAAGCCTTAGTAGAGCCTATCAGGGCAAGCCTTGGTAGGGCCCTATTGGGGAAAGCCTTAGTAGGGCCACATTAGGGACAGCCTTAGTAAGGCCCGATCCTGGAAAGCCTTAGTAGGGCCTATCAGGGCAAGCCTTGGTAGGGCCCTATCGGGGAAAGCCTTAGTAGGATCTTATCAGGGACGGCCTTAGTAGGGCCATTTTAGTATAGCCTGATGTAGGGCCTAAATACTTCCGGCCCGATCGGGGCCGGATCAGGATGTCCGTAATAAGTGTTACCCCTATCACACCCCAATCGGGGCCTGATCCTGGTCAGGCTAACCCTAAGAAATTTCTACTCGGGTAGTTATGCTGCTTGACATATAAACAAAACATATTAATACTCACTAAAGCGGAAAAATAAATACCGGAATCATTCCTGTGTATACCGAATTTGCAAATTGCACCGAAAATACACGCGTACCCCTACAGTATATTTTTGTATGCATCATTTGTAAAGACACAATTATTAATTACACATTTTAATAAAAAAAATAAAGGAGGAATACGTATCTCGTACTCGATTTGATCTAAATTTATTTACTTCCTGAAGAAGTCACGCTTCCTATGAAATTTTAATGTAATAAAAAAGTAGTGCTATTGCAATATATAATATGTCTTTCCAACAGGAATCTCGGAAGGTTTTAGCCGATTCGTACCAATTGCTGCGCTACGAGCCCGAAATACTTCCAGAGGGGAAATTGGCAAAGCAGGCACTGAAGAACTTGCGTGAAATTGATGCGATCATCAAGACGCTCTTACAGAAGACAGCATCGCCGGCGTAGTACACGTCTGATCTGATAGTAATGGCATATATATCCTACGCTCCAAATGCGCAGAAATATAGAATTATTTACATCTGCTCTATTAAGTGCAAAATAAAAATAACAGAGTTGACATAAATATCTAGTAGGAGAGCGCGTAATCATGGTCAATTAAATTATCTTTGATTGGGAAATAAACAGTTCTCATTGAATATCAAATAGCAGGCACGACCTTGCATATTGCCTGCAATTCACTTCCGAATCCAGAACTAACTATTTACGAGTAAGTCTCCTGCCTGTGACCCCGTAAGTACATAGTCAATCACGAAATTGCATTCGTTGTCATATCCTGTCTCATGAAATCACGAGATTTTAACCGGTTTTTCACGGAACATCCTGTTCAATGACAAAGTTCGACTCTAAGTCTTACTTTTCTCAGCCACTTTAGAAAAAGAAACCCGAAATAAGGTTCCTTACAACTGCCCAGACAAATAAAAAAATAGTGCATTCCCAACACTGGATCGAAGGTCAGAGGACTCCGTAAACGAACGCCGAACGATTAATTATTAGAGCGAAACTTTTCGCTAGAGACAAACTCATTCTAGAACCTCAAGAATTAATAGAATCAGCGGTAATGACCTTGGGTGCGGCAACTTTAGACTTACTAAATGAAGAAGAGGGCATTGTCCAAATATGGTTTTAGAGACGTTAGCAGCCGCAGCAAATCTCGTAATGGAACTATTTTACAAACAGACGAAATTCAAAAGAGCACTGGCCGCGCGAAGATGCAATTCAAATGATAATGACTGTCATTCTTGGAAACAGTTTGAATGCATTCAAGAACGAGCGGAATTTTCTTAACGACCATAACCAACTGCTAGCTAAATAAAACTAAATAGAGAAGCCAACGCCAATAAATACATTCGTAGGTATAGTAGCTAGGCGGTCGAAAAAAAATAACGAATGGCGAAACATAACCTCAGACAATTTTGTCCTAAGCTGCGTTTCGGGGTATATATCATAATTTTTTAGAAAGTACTTCCACCTGAAGTTATTATACCGGAAACAGAATAAAAATTACAAAAAATCGATGAAAAAATACGCAAGGCCAGAGACAGATCAATTTATGTTCCCATATTTCATGGTGACCAAACCTTGATCCTTTTAGATTGATCTTTGGTCCTTTTAGATTGATTATCATTTTTTCAAATTTACGCTAAAACCACTACACGATTGATTTCCCCGGATTATTTCATGAGCTCTATATATTGAAATTTCGTATATTATTTAGTGCCAATCAATAATAAAAAAAAACAGAAGGTACTTAAGATTCAAATGCCTAGGTGAAAATTTTAAACTCACTAGAATCTCTTCTGGGCTGCCAACAAGCACTCTCGTTTACACAAAAAGTATGACACCGGTATTTAAAAAAATTCACCTAAAAAGGCCTCTGACCGGTCATTCACTTCATCGGTATATAATGTATCGGGAGGCCTACGAAGATTGCAAAACAAACGTCTCAGAAACGATCAGCTTATTAGAAAGAAGAGGTTTTGTCATTGACAGTCTCAAAAGTACAATGGAACCAGTAAACAGAGGCCATTTTTTAGGCTTTGTCACAGATGCACGGCTTGACAGAAAAACTTACGTTAAAGAGCAAATGTCTAATAAAATATTTTTTCGAGTTTAATACAAAAACTAATAGCTGTATGCCAATCCTCAGTCTGGACGTATACCTCAGTTGGACTTATACAAAAATTCTAGAAAGGGAAAAAAGCTTTAAGATAAAACAACCATGATTGAAACCAAAAAGTGAAAGTCCCGGAAATTTAAACTCAGATTTACATCGGTGGCAAAAAGTTTTCCCGAAGGGCACAAGTAAGATTGAAACAACACACGTTAACTTAACAATATTTACATATGCTTTAGATTCCGGTTGGAACACAGTTGACGTTTAAAATAAGATACTTCGATTTTGGGACCTTGCTCAAAGCAATTGGTATATGAACTACAAAAAGTTATATGAAATTAGTATTGATAATACTAGTCGATTAAAAATCTATTCGGCAATTTTTGTTACCAGTTGATAACACAACAGCTACATCCCACATAAACAAAATGGGAGAAGCTAGATTCCCTAAATATGAATGGTTGGCTGGGAAAAAATTTGACAATGGACTAAAGAGCGACGAATGTTTTCTTTCGCTTCAGATATCGCATCCCAAGCTAATATTGAAGCAGACGCACTATCTCGATTTCAAACTATTGACACAGATAGGGAATTAGCGGATTAAAGAATGCGTTTAAAAATTTCGTAAAACTCTTAGGACAACCAGACTTATATGCAACAAGTTCAAACAACAAACGCAAATATATTTTCTCCTGGTTCCCAGAATTAGACGCAGTAACAATAGACGCATTTACTGTACATTGAACAGGGCTAAATTTTTACGCTTTTCCGGCATTCGTATTTATTCTAAAAATATTGGCAAAAATTGAAGAGATAAAGTTTACGGAATTCTAGTAATAGCACACTGGCCAAACTAAGCATGGTATCCCTTGTTTATCAAATTACTAATTAGCGATCCAACAATTTCTCAACGTAAGCCTGATTTAATCGTTTCTCCATGCAGGTCACCACACCATCCCAGAATGAAGGATTCAGTGTTACTAGCGGGAAAAGTGTCACCAATTCCTTCAACCCTCATCAAAACTACCGAAAGAAGCACTGTGAATCATTTAAGCATTTTTATCAAACTCCACTTCAAAAGAATACGAATCAACACTAAAACATTGGTGGCGATTTTCACAGTGAGCTGAGCACAACAGCTGACCTTGCAATTCCGGATGATAAAATATAATGATGGAGTGTCATATAGTACACTTAATAATTACAGAGCGGCAATTTCACTAGTGTCAGAAGGAATTTTAGGTAGCGATAGATTAGTGAACAGATTCCTAAAAGGCGTAACTAAACTATAAGACCACCAAACCCAAAGTACAACTCTACTCCGGATGTGCCTATAGTTTTATCGTGTTTCGTTAAATATTATCCATTATAATATTTATCGGTTGTTGATTCAACAGAAAAAATAGTCATGTCATTGGCCTTGCGCACCGCACACCGAGCTTAAACGTGATCGTTGATGAAAATAAAAAACATAAAATGAACAATCAAAGGCATGAAAATCCGAATTCTAGACCTAATTAAGGCATCCATCCCAAAACGATGTCAACCATTATTAATCTTACCAGAGTTCTAAGAAAAACCCGAATTATGTATAGTTTTAACCCTAAATAGACACACCAAAGTCATAGCTAGTTATAGAAATACGGAAGAAAGGGTTTCTTACAAGAATATCCCTCAGATATCGTCCTTCGATTTTGTTGAAACTTATATATGTTATGAAGCATTGAAAACTAAGCGACACGATCATTTTTGATCGGCGGAAAAACGGTTTTGAGAGGTGACACCACCCCTCGCAGAAAAGTATGTCAAGGCGTAATATTGCACTTCTACCCACAAGCAGTCGACCAATCGCAATGAAACAAAAACAAAAATTCTTCTAATCCGAAGCGATGAAACATCTACTAAAGTTATCGGGAAAAAAATTAAGGGGTGAACCAACCCTACATTTGCCTTTTTTTACCCCACACGTCGAAGGGTTATATGGAAATGAACAAAATGGGGATCATTTTATAAGAGGGGACATAATTAAAGTTGCCGTAATTTTGCGCCTTCGCCGGACAGCAAGCTTGAGGGGGTAAACCACCCTTTACACAAATTTGATCATCACGATCTTATTTTCTGTATTTCAAATTCTTCCTGATTGAAAATGCTCCTAAAACCTATAAATTAATGTTTTCTCGTGTTTCAAGTTTATTACACTTCTCTTAAGCGTAAACTACCCCCTCGAAATTCCATTTCATTCGCGGTTTCACCAAATTTCCAACCCGTTTCGTTAAAACTGCTATAATTCCATCGGTCATATGAATTTTATATTTGAGTATACATGTATGTTTGAATTAAACTCCAGGATAGTCGCGGAGAGGGGGGGGCGGGGGGGGGGGTAGCCGTTACTTATAAGGCTCATATATACCGGCCGAGACGCCTTCGACTCCGATTTGGAATCATTCATACAGAAATAAACATACACTTCTATAATAACTGATTATATATTTTATTACAATACTTTACAGTATAAGTCTTAAGGGGTCACCTCCAAGTAAAAAAAAATCGCGGATCAATCGAGACCCGCCCCCTGACACTGGTAGATAAATGCTGTTCGCAAAATGTCCTTGCCGCACTGTGGCACTAGTAGTCGTGTGACAGGCATGCATACACAGGATGATGCACATAAAGTGTTACAGAGGAATAGCACTCAAACTATTGATCATATCTAAAAATATTTCAAACAAAAGTTTCGGTGTTCGAGAAGGCCGTCATACTGGACCATCCTCTTTTTTCATCGGTGGAGGCGCTGTAGCCGCGTCAAGGTCACCTCCACTTTTTTAAATGGAACCAGGTTTTCTATTTTGCTGACATTATTACTGATTTTAAGACGAATTCAGCGACCTACAACACAAGGTCATTCTAGTCACGCAAAGTATGAAAATAGTCGAAGAATATCGGAATAATCACTTTCACAGGATCCACTAACCTTGGTTTGGGTCTACTTACAGAAGATGCTCGAAGTGGACTTGTACACACTTGTTTGATCGCTGTTTTCATTTCTTACGATACCAATGTTTCTTATCGGCAGCAAGTACGCATTTTCTGTTGATATATCAGTTAGTCACTCATTACCTTCTAATGTGAGTACATCGGATTGCGAAAATAAACGATTTTCGTGAATCTTTTGATATGTCCATGGTACTGGGGAAATGCCGTAAACATCACAGAAACGCCCAAGATTTGTATGCGGGTCGATATCAGAATAGGAAACAAAAATCACACATGGCTTTTAAGCGAATAGCTGACCGTTTCTGTCGCTTCGGTACAGTGAAACAAACACGAGTCAAACGTCGACCGATTGTTAATGAAAATAATGCGGCTGCTATCGTAGCTTTTGCTGCACTAAATCCACATGCGAGCAGCAGGCAAATATAAAGAGAGTGGAATTAGTCAGCAATCTGTATTAAGAATCTTCCATTAACACAAGTTCCATTCGTATCGTATGTCATTACATCCGGATTTGTTCGGCAATGATTTCCCAAATCGCATCAATTTCTGTAACTCGATTCGTAGAAAAATGCGCACAGATGTCTCATTTTTTAGTCATGTGCTTTCTTCTGACGAATCTAACTTCACAAATACGGGAAATGTGAATAGGCAGAACATGCATTATTGGGCAAATGGGAATCCTGCATGGATGAGAACTGTACCACTTCAACATCCGTGGTCCGTTAATTGTTGCTGCGGCATTGTCGGTGATCACGTCATTTTTCCATATTTTTTTGAAGGTCGCTTGACTGGGCACGTTTACGAAAATTTTCTGCAAAACGTACTGCCTCAATTACTGAAAGACGTCCCCTTGCATGTTCGCATGAACATGTAGATGTAACCCGACGGTGCACCACCCCTGTTATGCTCTGTATTCAAGACAAGTGATGAATGAGATTTTTGGTGAAAAGTGGATAGGACGAGGCGGCCCTGTAGCTTGGCCACCTCGTTCGTCAGATCTAACATCACTAGATCACTTTTTATGGGGTTTTGTTAAAGAACGCGTAAAGACGGTAGCCCTACCACGCCTGACGACACGAAAGAAAGAATACGCCGAGCATATACCGAAATTATACCACAAATGTTGGCTCAAGTTAGACGGTCCTTTTATCAGCGAATTAACAAGGGCTTACAAGTC